>VXAX01003152.1:250952-320095 GCA_013399835.1 Leptocoma aspasia
AATGTGTTTGGCTCTAATGATGACCATTCAGTCCTGTGACAGTTTACACTTGATCCAAGGAATCAGATGCACTGAATATTTCCCTTCTCAAATCAAAATGAAATCCATGCTCTCTAAACAGAACAAACTTTAGTGATAATAAACAAATAAAAATTGGTATTTGTTAAAGAAAAAATTTTCTCCAATTCTTCTGCAATTTCTGAGATTTTTTTCTATTATCTTTTCAAAAAGAGGAACAGATGTGTTCTATGAAGCAGTACTTACGTCTGTCTCCGGCTTGTTCTAAAACATTCAGGGGTTCACACTCACTTTTCTGTTAGAGCACCAGAATGGGACCATGTACCAAAATATTTACCTCCTATCGCTCTCTCAGTGCTTTTTTTTTTTGGCTGTGGCTTACAAAATATAGTTCCTCATTCTTAGGTATTAAGTTTATAAAGAGATCCTAAATGTGTAATTTATATGCATTCAGAAAATGCTTTAAGAGGTCTTGGTTTAGCTACTAATTATATTGCCTCAGACTTCTGATTTTTTCCTGATATTTTGTATTTGTCACAGATTTTATTTCATGTTTGATTTTAGAATCTTGATAAAAAAATAGTGATTTTGCATAAAATCTTGCAAAAATCTACTAAAAAAAAGCAATTCACTGTTATAGTAAAACCAGGCAATATTCTTGTTGCTGATTGACAGTATAGACAATGTTTTTTAACCACAATACCATGAAGTATCAATTCAAGTGATTCTGAATGCTTGAGAAGTACAACTGTGCAGTTGTATGGAATACTACGTTTCTAATCAAAACAAATAATGTAATAGGGATTATTTGACAGACTCCACTTTCTTAACACTTGTTGACTGGTATTGATTATAAATGTTCTTCTCCATTCTCTCAGAAGAATCCTGTATTTCAACTCTTCTTTTACTTGGACTTCTCTTCAGTTAACTGGCCTAATTCTAGCCCTATTACCCCATTGACTACAAAGCGCATCAGCAGCTAGTTTGTACTGGGACTATATGAATACTCACATCCTCTCCCACAAACATTAAACCATTAGACTCACTAATATTTATAATTTACTCACATTTGAGATCAGCACAATAATACTTCCTTCTCTCACAGACCAAGAGTAGTCTGTTTACAGAGAATTTGGGGGAAAACTGAAAGGTATTTTATTCCTGGAAATATTATTAAAGATATGACAGAAAAAAAAAATCTGAATCATTATTGTTACCTGCAGTCTGGCCAATGTTATAATGAGGGAAACTGAAAGTAAAAAAAAAAAAAAAAAACAAACCAAAAAACCCTAAGAGCTAGATTTTAATGAAGAATTGTTTATTTTCTTTAATTAAATTCCTAAGTTTGAGAAGTTAGGGGTTTTTTATGGAGCATATACTCAGCAGGCAGGCCTTCTCATAGTAATCTCCATTTTAATTACTTGATTACTTTTATGAGAGAAGAATCTGTATCAACTTTTATTTTGGATTGGAAGAAAAGAAAAAAATCTTCTATGTGTCAGTCTCAACAGTTTATATTTGTAGTTTGAAGGAGAGCAGTCAAGGTCAAATAAGTGGCTCTGCATCCACTGCATTAAAAAGATGCCCCTAGACCTATAGGTAGCAATTTCTTAATAATTATGACAAACCAAGGATAGTTAATCTTGGAACACAAAACATACAAGCCTCAAACTAAAGCCCACTCAAGTCAGCAAACTAAGCCCCTTCATTTGCTCGGCTTGTTGATAAGTCTTTCTGCTCCCCAGGGACATGTAGCCATCCACCCAGTCTTTCTTCACCCAGGTCTTGATTAGAAGTGATACACATTCTGAAATAGTACTTATCTATATTACTATTCTCATCTATGAGCATCAATAATGGCATTTTTATATCCTTGAAAAAAATGCTTTAAAAGAAGCAAGATTTAAGCTACAATAAGAGTGGAATATAAATATTGCTTAACACAAGGTAACAGAATAGTTTTGTGTGTTCTTGAAATAGTATATGCTGTATATGCTCCCATACAAATGGTTTGGGGTTTTTTTGGTTAGAAATCAGGTATCTCATATGCTGCACATAATTCAGATCTGATTAAAAAAAATATAACAGTTAACCTGTTCTAATTCTATACAGGCCAATATGTAGGTATGTCTCTGTGTATATAAAACATATAAAGTAACCTTTTTGAAACTAAAGTTACTCAGAAATAATTACATATTACGAAATTAGGTTTAACATATAGACACGTTTGATTTGTTCTCCCTTTGTACAATACCCCCATCCCAGAGCAACCTAGGAAGTGAGGAATCCAATACCCATTTGAAATTTCTGAGACACATTCTTAATTTAAAAATTAATTTTAAAAATTTATTACACTTTGTAATCTTTAACTTCCCATTTGACAGTCCTAGATTTAATAAGTAACTGAGTTTATAGCAACTACCACATCTGTCTACAGGTGAGGTTGCTGTTCATGGCAGGAGCTGTTGGCTGAGGATGTGCAAGAGCCAGACTACCAAAGTCCTCACACAGAAATGCATTCAGACACTTCAGCCTCACACAGAATAAAGAAATCTTTTGGGACTGAACTGCTTAGCATGGCTTGAATGAACCCAGCTCACCAAGGACTTAAATCTGGGCAGACACAATGCCTTCTTTCATCCAAGAAAGTATCCTGAAATCAATCAAATCTGGTCTGATGGTAAGGTCAAACCCTACTTTTTGGCACATACAGTAGCAGTATCATAATTCAGCATTGCACACTGGTTCAAAATATCATTACTACACTATCAAAAGATGCCAGCTTTTTGGAACTGAGTCAAACTACATCTTCTGCCCTCCAGACCTTTGGTACACATCCCCGACCTTGGATACCTTATCAGATATTTGAAGGGTTTTTTGGGATGGGAATTTTAGTGCCTGCTGAAACTGGTCCCCTAAATGCTCATGTTCTGAACTTAAACGACTTACTCACACTGCTGTGATGCTTGACCCACCTCTCAGAGCTCATGAATTATTTTTGAGATTACGTGATTAGAAAACAAGGATCCCATGCTCAGGGTTCTTATACTTATAAAGCACTTAAAAGAAAACAGGTCACTGAAATAAAAATTGAAAATTACTTTCTTTTTAATTTCACCTTTTGTTTTCAACTGATCTTTCAGCCCTGTAGCTTTCTAGGTAAAAAACCTGGTGTTACTTAGGATTTGAGACCAGTACACAGCAGATACCTCACATTGTACTGTGATAGCTCTTAGTACTGACCTTTGGATGAAATGTCAAATGCTGACTGACCCTGGTGCATAAACTACAGATTAGAGTTTATATTTAAGGAAGTCCAGGCTTATGTAGTTACCCCAAAAATATGCAACATAAACTCATTATTTGACACAATTTAACAGTCTGTTTCAGCAGGATCTCAGCTTCTCAAATTCTCAACATTCTCTTACCTTTGGAAGGCCAAATGCTGCTGATATGATGTTGTTTTTTTTTAATACTGCTTCTGAAGGTAGAATGCCACCCACTAAGACTACCACCAACCAGCAATCTAGGCTATTCTTGACAAGGTCTCATGAAAATAATGACCAAGCCTAACCCAGCTTCCGCTGTGAGAAAATCATAACCTTGAGTTCAGTGTCTAATCCTGGGATGAAATGTCAGCATTCCCAAAAATATTGCAAAATTGTCATTACCTAAGGTAAATCTATTCAAACAGTCGTTGTCTATGGGGGAATTCAGAAGCTGAAGCTTTGTGACTTGCATGGTAAGGCTGTGGCTGCTAAAAATGAACAGTTGCTAATTGATAGGGGCTTTAAAATGAAGATATCTGGTATTTGAGATCCTGTTTTGATCTTTTTCACTTTCACACATGTGCCCTTCTGTATCCTGTGGATCTTCTATGTGGCTCGGTGGGTACATGCTCCACATGGTATTCTCTCTTTCTGATGTTAAAATACAGCACATAGGCTCTTACACATGGTGTAGGAACCTCTCTTTGATGGACGTATAATCAAGCAGGAATTTGAAATATGTCTAAGACTTTGCTTTTATTTCTTGGCTATTGGACATAAGTGTGAATTTAGCCTATCAAATTTATTCCTTTTTTATTGTATTAGATAAATTGAAATAAGTGGGAAAATCCCTCTTAATTCCTTCTCCTGCAGTCAGTTTCACAAAGTGTGGTGTAAGCTATCAGTACTTAAATATATATGGTATAATACCATTGTCAATAACAGACATTATTAGGAACTATTTTATGCCATGAAAGAACAGAGGTGTGTTTCTTTCCTTTCTCTTTTAGTCTTACAAATCAATGCCATTACACCCACTGTTTTTTTCCTATTTGAGCACACTTCATTAACTCCCATGTGTCACTCATTTCAGCCTGCACAATAAAATACTTGTCCTCCAGTAAAATTTCTCAAAAATCCCTCTCTAGCAAGGTATTTTCCACTATTATTTGTTGTAGACATATTTGTGAGCAGTTCTTCTAAGCACCTATTTGAAGGATTACGTTTATATACCAAATATCATATGTCAATATTTTATTTGCATACACGCTTATATGAAAGCTTCTATATTCTATTTTAAAGTATATAAAATATAATTTAATCAAGCATTTATTTATTATAAATAAAGTAAACCTTTATTTACTGGTTTTTTATAAATTGAAATTATCTGCTCTGCTTAGCATAGACTATCCTCCTCAATAACTAAAGCTTTATCACTGAGTGTAAACTGCAATATAGCATGTTACTGTAGCATTAGTGGAGCTTTTTTACTGTGAATTCAGTTATTCTACTCAGTTATTTTGGAAGTTACAAAAACATATTTCCATCCTAGAAGAAAGCTGGAGCCCAAGGAATTTGTTTTTCTTATAAAATGCAGTGGAAAGATAAAATATATAGGTATGAAAAAGTTTAATTTTTTTGAAGTATTGAAATATTGTTCTACATGCATGAAATAATAATCTGACAAAGAGTGAAACAAATGGACAATTCTGAACAAAAACTCTATTGAAATAAATTATTTCATTTAAATTTCTAGCACCACCACCCCCTTCCAGCCCTCATCAATAGTCAATTCACTTGTCCCAGATCTACATGAGGTCACTCAGATGGCCTTGGATCCTTTTGCAATTTCTTAGCACCCAAAAGAACGTAAGCAAAACTCGTGTTCTGGCTCTAAATGTACAAGGTCATAAGGTTCTTCTGAGGGAGAAATTTTACGGAGTTTCAGTAACACTGCAGTTCATCTTATGCTGCCAGTGATCACTAAACAAGTAATACATTGATTCAGTTATCCAAAACCAAATTAACCAATTTATTTCTTAAGCACATCAACAAGAAATGCAACCAAAAAAAAAAAAAACAACACCCTACCAAACCACTAGGCCTCAAATATTTCGTGTAAAATATCACAGTATCTGCTGCTCAAAAAGCAGACTGATTAAATATCAATACCTGCTTTGCAAGCGTTGTGAATTTCATATCACTATTGTCTCTGTAATGTGATCTTGCAGTGGTTGAAGGTATTGCAGAAAACAAACCACAGAGCTGCAGTGTGTCGGAGGCTCCCGCCACCACAGAGCCAGCCCAGCATCCAANTAAAGTGAAAATACTGAAGATAGATTAGGCAGTTTGCTGATCACTAAGATAAAAATCTATACAAAGTGTAAAACTTAGAGAGATAAATAGTGGTGTATTCTTGTTTACTAGAAGGATAGCACAGAGTACTAACTAAAGAAAATACCATGCGCTTTTAACTTTCAATTCAAATGGAAAAGTTTTAATCTTCAATCCCTATTTATATAAGAGTGCAGCATGGCTGTAGAGAAAAAAAGGTGCAAATCTTGAATAGAAATCCTTATTCTTAAATACATGGAAGGGGTGTTAATATACTCAGTTTTTCTTTGTTCTTAGGTTTCTTTCTTTGTGAATAACTGGCTAAATTCATGAGCAGCACATGTGAGCTGCTAAAAAGTCATCAAACATTTTATCACTCCAAAAGACGGATTCAGAATAGACCTCCTTGTGAAAATGATGAAGCATCATTAATACAGCCAAAACTAGANTAAGCAAAACTCGTGTTCTGGCTCTAAATGTACAAGGTCATAAGGTTCTTCTGAGGGAGAAATTTTACGGAGTTTCAGTAACACTGCAGTTCATCTTATGCTGCCAGTGATCACTAAACAAGTAATACATTGATTCAGTTATCCAAAACCAAATTAACCAATTTATTTCTTAAGCACATCAACAAGAAATGCAACCAAAAAAAAAAAAAAAAACAACACCCTACCAAACCACTAGGCCTCAAATATTTCGTGTAAAATATCACAGTATCTGCTGCTCAAAAAGCAGACTGATTAAATATCAATACCTGCTTTGCAAGCGTTGTGAATTTCATATCACTATTGTCTCTGTAATGTGATCTTGCAGTGGTTGAAGGTATTGCAGAAAACAAACCACAGAGCTGCAGTGTGTCGGAGGCTCCCGCCACCACAGAGCCAGCCCAGCATCCAACTATTGTCCTTTTATTCTCCGGAACTGCTGGAGGTTTATGCCTGGTTTGGTTTTGATGGCCTTTGTCTAACTTACACTATGATCTACAGTCCTTGCTCTGTTTAACCCTTCTTTAAGCTGTGTAGACCATGCATTCAAGACCTGTGCCTAATACATTGACCATGCTAGAATTATAGCCCATCCAGCATTATTTCCGAAACAGAGACCGGTTAATTTATCACTACCGTGGAGTCAGACTCCCTCTTACAAGTACCTATCAAGGACAATTCAGCAGCTACTATTTCCTCTGCCACATGTATTAGTTTCCTAACTCAGAACAAAACAAAATAATTGTAAAAATATATATTTTAAAATACAATAAAATGTATTAATCTNGAAATCCTTATTCTTAAATACATGGAAGGGGTGTTAATATACTCAGTTTTTCTTTGTTCTTAGGTTTCTTTCTTTGTGAATAACTGGCTAAATTCATGAGCAGCACATGTGAGCTGCTAAAAAGTCATCAAACATTTTATCACTCCAAAAGACGGATTCAGAATAGACCTCCTTGTGAAAATGATGAAGCATCATTAATACAGCCAAAACTAGAGTGTTGCCTGTAGAAGAACCCATATTTCACAATTCTTCCCATTCTTCTGCACTATTAGGATTTTTTCCTTAACCCACTCCTTATGCCATAAATGCATGTGACATTGAGTAGTTCCTTGAAAAGATTCCTGGATTCAGTAAAAAATCAAGTTAAATAATAGTCGGACACAAGAAATAGCAGAAAAAATAAATTGGATAGCTAATGAGTATTGGGAGTTTTACCTCAGTCATGAGGTAAAGAGGAGGTCCACACCAAGCCATGTGGGTATGTCAAGGAGGCAGGAGAACATGCCTTTAGTGGTGGAGCTGTTCCTGTTGTTCATCCTTCGGGAGTCAGATTTTTTTTCCCCCTTTTTTGGACTTTGCTCAATTTTTTGTTGGCGATCTGACGCCCTACAGGCTTCATATTCTTACTGAAAGAGCATTCTTTAAAACAGTCTCAAGCAAATTCTCATGCAGTAAAATAGTTCTGGTTTCCCAGTTTATGAAAACATCCATAAGATCTGTTTCTACGTCTTTATGGACATACTAGTCCTAAGCCATTGGAGGAATGGGAAGCATTCTAATTGTGAAAGTCTCTTTACAGCCTCTGCCCTGCAATAACGTTCTTACTTTTTTTTTTGTATCTCCAGCAAAAGCCACTTTTGTACTGGTGAATAAAGTCCATTGCTGAAAACAATCACTTCAGGAGCTTGTTTTTATTTTACAGATGGCTAGGGCTACACCACAGAAGGAACTGCAAAATATTTCTTTATTGCCCCTTCATTTTAGTGACAGAGAAGCTTTAATCGACATCAAAGAAATTCCACATGAAAAATATTCATGGACAATGCTGGATATACAAGAAAATATGCATATATTTATATTTTCTGAAAGAAACAATAGATCACCATGTAGTCACATCTAGTAAATCCTTAGCCCAACAGTCCATCTCTCTGAAGAAACACCTACCAGAAATATTTGCCAGGTCCTCTATATTTTGAATTCAAAAAGCATTCACAATAGTATGAAGGATTTTTGCAACTTTTTAAACTTATGTGTTAGTGGAAATCATCCTTTTTTACACTAAACCTACAAACCTCTATAGGGTTTATAGAAACCCTATGAAAATATAAGAACAACAACAGCAGCTTTTTTTATGTTCTGCCCTATTCAGCTGATACTGTCCTTTTGGAAAGCCAATGACTTGTTAGTACCTCTAGCAGGAGTGTGAACAGATGCGTCCCTGACAGGCGATGGATGGTCAGGGTCCATCTGGCCAGTGCAGCTTGGACAGAAATGATGTATACAGCTTCATCAGCGAATGACTGTCATCAATCCTGCGCCATGGACAGCGTAAATGACAGCTCCTCTGCAGCTGAGGCCCAGGTGTGAGAACCAAGAAGGGGCTGATTTAAGAATGCTGGGTAATCAGGAATGTATAGTCTCCAGGACTTTAATTTGTATCTTTAACCTCCTATAAATATCCCTGTATGCTGTAGGAGGCATGTGTTTTTAAAGAGTCCGATAGTGAAATTAGCTTCAGGATGACAGACATTCTTTGCTCTCCTGTAACTGCTGATTACCCCAGTTCCCAGTATACATTAACAAATGCATGCTGAGCTTTGGTCACTGTACTGTGGGCTCCACAATTTAATTATTACCTCATTGATTTTTCATGTATTTCAATTTTCTTTTCTTCAAGCCACAGTGACTGTCCTATTGGGGGCAATGTTTGTTTTTTTGTTCCAAGATTTTCTTGTGGAATTTATTTTGAATTCAAGGATTTATTTTTTTTAAACCATCAGGAACTCATATTTGCTTAGCCTGTCAGTTCATAGACAGAGAGATTCACAAACCCTTAAAATGAAACTAAACTTTATGGTTAAAGCTAGATAGAAAACAACAATGCACTGACCACTGGTATTAAAGGTACCTCTGGTTTTTAAAATGGCCCCTTTTTAGCATGCATCAAAGAGCATGCATAATTTGCATTTATTAGCATTTTATTATTTCATAGCATTGGGGACAGAAAAATGGACACAATTATTGTATCCTCACAGGGTATTTCTCTGTTTATATCTATTTCACACTGCTTTTCTTTATCAGTGTATCATATGGATTAATGCAGTGATTCAAAAGCACAAGAAATTATTAATGTTTTATATAAGGATATGGATAAGTCCTTTCAGTACACAGTAATATGTTTGTCGTCATAAAAAGACATTGTCTGCAATCATATTGTCTTAAGAGGCAATTGATTGCCAGGGGCTACATTTTGACCAGGTAAAAGTGTGTTGCATGCCTGAAGCAAGACCTGTATGCACACATCATACCATATATATCATACTGCATAAACAATTTGTCTATCAACACAAAAAAAAAAAAACCCTCAGATTTCCAAAGTATAATCCATGCTTGCAGGCATAAGACTTACGTTGTATTTGTTTCAGACTGAAACCTGAAAAGCACAACTAATCACTGGATTCAAGGAAGAAAAGCTTTAGGAAAGCATGATGTAAATTTTGGTAATATCATTAAAAGGGGTTGGTGTGGAACAGTACACCAAACATCCCCATTTCAGACACAGAACTCAGTTATTATACAACATAACCAGCAAAGAGGCCTTAACATGAACTTTGCAGAGGAGGCTACAGTGAGCCAAATTAATTGCAGGTTACAAGGAATGTGATCAATTTTCATCTCCGAGTACTGACTTTTGCTGCCTCTTCTTCAAGTTCCTGGAGCAGATGTGGAGCATAAGGGGCAACAGAGGAAGGCAGGGATGTCTTAAAATTGGGGTGCCTCAGTCCAGCTTCTTTTCCAACCAAACAGAGTGGATGAATTAGACTTAGCTTGGAAAGAAACCCCATTTTTAAGTCTAAAATAAATAAATAAATAAATAAATAAATGCTTGAGTATGTGCAAATTTACATGTGAGAGCATTTGAGTATGTTTGTATACACTTCCCAAAAGTCATTTTCTGAAAACAGTTTCATTCATATTCTGAAAACAGTCTTCTTCAAGCTCCCTGAAAGTCAAAACCAAGAACTATTCTGAAGAAAGAAATTGGAAAATTTATTGAAAAAAATTAATCTGTGGGCAACATGGAACTTTTTGGCCTCCAGACAGAAAATTTCATTGATAAAAAAAATTCCAGTAAACATATTAAGGCTTGTCATCTCGATTTTCCTGAAGAAAATCCATCTACTCCAACAGGAGGGAAAAAATATAAACCCCCCCCCAGTTTTGTAGAAAGGAAAATTTTCATCAGAATACTAATGCAACAAACCCCCTGACAAGTATACAAAAAGACCATAGTGCAAGTTTCTATGAAACACAGATGACTTGTATACGCAGACTTCCAGCTTTAAGTGGTTTAGGGAGACATTTTCAAAAAGCACATGTGGAGTTTAGTGTTGGTGATCTCCAGAAAGTCTTTGCAATTTGTGCTATGAAATTCTTGCGCACTTGAAAAAATATCCCTTTTAATATTTTATAGGGCTGTGGTTTAACCTTTAGAATATGAATAGAGCCCCCATCTGTGTAGGCTTACTTGTTACCCAGTAGTGCAGGTCAGTACCCATCAGATCAATACGACCCCAGGAGAAGAAGGAAGTGGAAAAGGGCCATTGAGCAGGGAGCATTTACTCCAATGAATCACAATTACAGGAACACCTGTGCTAACAAACTGTGTCCTGGTCCACTGGGAAAACCTGCACAGTGCTCAGTAGCCCTCTGAATTTCTCATTTATTATCACTGGTGGGTTGGCCTGAAGCTGTATATTGTGTTACGGTGTAAAATTCAGAAGGACACTGGTCAAGACCTCTTAGGATGACTAAGCTTTCATAGGGCTTTTTGCTGCTTCTCCTGTATATGCATTTTGGCATTACCGTCAAGGTACTGCTGGAAGCTTTTCATTCATACATCTTGGTTTTGAACAGCAAAGCACATGTTCAAGGCACACAGTTTCAAAAAAGTTACATCTAAAATCATGCTCACATTGAAAGTGATGTAGGTTAATGAACTATTTATAAGCTGTGGCTATGTATCATGTAACAGAGAAAAAGAGAAAACAGGAAAAGTAACCATACAATACTTGAAAACACATCCCTTGCACACTGCTACAATATTATCTGTTATTATAGGTGTGGAACAGCTTTATTAATGCTGTGTCATTTCAGTAAATTATCTACCTGAAGTGTAAGGAAAGGCAGTAGTATAATGAGGAACTGCCACTATATGAGAGTTTGGACTGGCAGGAAATACAAGCATTACTGCCCTTAAAACCTCTCTCTAAAGCAAGAATATACTAATACATCTCTAGTTTCTTCTGTGCTATCATAATACTGCACAACATCTGCTTTGCCATATATGCCAGAAAACTAATAAATGTATCACTGAACAATGGACCTTTAAAATCACATAGAAGCCGGAAAGCTTCCAAACACTTCCTGTGAAATTTAGCAGATAACATTGGTGGTATGCAGCAGGCAGAGCCATGTCTTTTGTATTTCACATGTATTTCACAGTGAGAAAGCATCAGAGTAGAAGACCATGCTACACAACTGAGAGGAAAGTGTCCATCCAGCAAGCCTCATTCTTCTGGCTCCAGAAGGCATGCTTTTAACACCATGCTGAGAACAGCTAGTTGGATAATGGGACAGATGAAGATCTGAATATGTTCTCTTTTCCTATCTCAACATTTTGTCTAGGCAAAACCCAAGGCTTTGAACACATGTTCAGGATTTCTGTCTGGATGCCCTTCAGCCCTGGTAAAAGAACACAACTGCTTTACCTCTGACTAGGCTTTGGCACATCTGAAAATCCCGTGCAGTAGGCTGGTGAAGAACATAGCCAGTGAGCTGATACGCTGAAGACATGTCACAACACTTAGGTTGTGCTATGTAGATGACATGGAAAACTAAAATATCCCACATGCAAGGTCATCTGTGAAATATTATCATGCTAGGGAACATTGCACCACCCAGGCACTATTTGGCTCATTTGTATATATTTGTTAGTACAGGTAAGGAATACTGAATATCACAAAACTCCTACATCTTGAAGCCAGAAGACAGTTAAGAAGTGGGACTGAAGATTATATGAAGGAGGGGAAAGAATGAAATATCTGGAGAAAATCTTCATTTTCTATAAAGAGTATACATGACAAAGTGCTTTAGGGGGAAGAGAGTTAGCTATGCACTAAGCTACTTAATTTATCACTCTGCAGAGCAGAATGAAGATATCCATTCTCACTTGCCACACATGAGTACTTCTCAGGATTCGAATTCAGATTTGATCACAACTAGAAAACTATCCAGCTGAGTTAGCCTTTCCCTCATTTCTCATAAAATGAGAAGGTATTTATTTTGGTTAATAAAGGAGCAAAAAATCACCAAAGTTCTATTTATTTCTGGACCTCTCTGTTCTCTGACTCCTCCTACAGCTACTACTCTTTTCCCAGTCTTTGGTTTTTCTCAGGGTCTCTCAGATACCCCTTGCTATAACCCTCAAATCTCCCCAGCCAAACCACATTTAACAAAATTCCTGCTCAAATCTCATCAGATTTTTCAAAGCAAAATACCACATGGTACTGAACAAACAAATTAAAAGGATGGGAAGGCCCCAAATAGAGTGTACATGTGTTATCATTGATACTGCCTTAGTCATTGCTCTAGTATGAAAACCAACATAAGACAAAATGAAAAAGGACATACAAATTTGTATTCTTACTATGATCAATTTCCAGCTCTGTAGGAAAATTAAGGAGGAAATGCCTAATCTGAGATATTAGTAATTTTTTAAACTAATTTTCCATTAGCAATACTTGCACTGTCAAGATTTTATATAAGTCCAGTGTGCCTTAAAACCCCTTTGATGCATTTTTGCTATTCTGGTTTTGGGACCTGCTTGATTGGAAACCACTAAGCATGCTTAACTGTGCCACTTATTTTTCCTTCTGATTAAAATGCAGGCTGGCACAAGCAGAGACTGATGGCCTCTGAGTTTATAGATTGACCAGGGCACCTGCCGTGCAAGCATCTTTGTGCTGCCCCATCACTGAATTTCATTCTGACCTTGAAGCATCACACTTGATAAAGCTGAAAGTTAGTTTCTATTTCTATTTCCAGCCCTGTTTTTTAGTATCCCTTAACAGACTGTCAATTGTACTCTGACACAATGGTGCCTGCTTCTTCTAGGTTGTAGCTCTCAAGAGATAGTAAACTTGATGTTTTCAGCTAGAGAGTTTTGCAGCTTTTTTGTATGATTATGACTTAAAATATCTTTAAATTAATCATAGTAATAAGACCAGGAAGACACCTACTGATGGCAGCTTTAGTCTCCAGCAATTTTGCTGGATACATAAGACTGTACCTGGTCATTTTGGTACCAGAGAAGTTTTTTTTTGGTTAAAAGTCTGTTCAATCTAGTTCATAAGCAATAGTCAGAAGTGAAGTTTCCTCTGGAAACAAGAACCCTTTCTGAAATGTCTCTTGCAGCACAACAACTGTGATATATGTCACAATGTATGCAAGCTTTATTTAGTATAAATATTCCAAACCCTGCTTCAATGTAAGGAAAATGAATACAAAAATCAGAAAAAAAATCATATTTGTGTTTGCAGTGTTTCAAATAGTTGCCCTTTTCTGTCCATAATCAAAAAATCAAGTACCCCAGAAATTAATGTATCCATAACTGTGCCAAAGAGAATCACGTTTTACAACAGTGGGGTTTGAGTAGAAGTGCATCGCTAAAGATTATCCTGAAACAGATATAACTCTGAGAACAAAAACATGCACATAGAGCTCTGTCTCAGGTGATAAAGGCCTCACTTTCTGAATAACATATGAAAACCTTTCCAGCACACAAATATTATAAGGTTAATGTAATTACTGGAATTGCAGCCCTGAAAAACATTTTTTTTGGCCTGTGAAATATTTGCAAAACCAACAAGTATTTCATCATCCAATGACCATGATGTTGCACCAACTCGACAACAGCTTCCTAGAAGGGTTTATGCATAAAGCAGCGCAATAACTGCAGCTACAAAGCACACCAAACATCTGAAGACAAGCCATCAAAAGGAAGGAAATTCTGATTTCTAGTTGAGGCCTGTGACATTTACAGGCTATACAAGAATACATGGGATGTTATACAGCATTGCGCATCATTATTGTGGAAGTCATTGTTTCCCTCATTAGCGCTCTAGATCTGTACATTACTTTCATTCCAGGTCAACGACCTCCATGCTGACAGTCCATCCTTAACTCACCCTTTTGTGCCTAGGTATTGTAGCAAATTTGCTACAGTACGTGACATCTCACACTTGAATTTTCTGCAATATTTGAAGACATGTATCCCATTCAAATGCACTACTTATCAACTCAGAGGTCTTCAGAAAACCATTAAGAAGATATGGGACACATATCTAAAGGAAAATTAGGTATAATTTCATTTGTAAGTGTTGTATTTTATTATAATATTTAAGCTGTAGTTCTCTGTAGAGCTTTTAATTTTATGTGATAGAATGATGTGCAAATCATGCAGCACAGTTACACTATTCCCGAAATGTTTTTAAAGTTTAATAATGTTTTCCAAATGAATAAAGATATTTACTCTCTAGAAACATGCAAAACATTAAACATTTCCACACTCATTTTCCAGATTTCTTTAAGTGTTAATTAAAAGCATAACTTAATAGGCTGCAAACATGTTAGCCTTCCGTTTTTAATGCAATTAAAGATAAACGACTAAAATTTAGCAGTGATTCTGGACTCCTGAAAAGCTGTGATTGACACAGTATCATCCTGTAATGAAGCAGTTAATATGCAGACGTTGACATGGCAGAGCCATTATGATAGATCATATCAATTCATAATTTGGCTTCATAAATATGTAGAATTATTGACACAATATCTTACAATGGCACATGCTTTTCTACAATGCTAATGCACAGTACTGGCCTTTGCAGTGAGAACTTTAAAGTATAACCTGAGAGGATGTGACACATGGAGAGGAGATAACGTTCATGTTGCAATAACTCACTTTCTGTTTTAATATCAGAAAACCAGTGTTAAAACCAGGGAAAGGAATCAGTTGGGATTTTCATACCTGAAAGTCACTTTAATACTTAGATATGTTTAGTATCCACATTAGTTGTTTTGTTGTTCAGAAAATTGCTCAGAATTTGTCAGACAGTGGGAAATCGTTTGATCAAACTAGAAAGAAAAAATGTAAACCCCGTTTTGATTTTATGGTTAGATAAAGAAAGGTAACTGACCAACTGCAGCATTTTCCTTTGTGTTTTTCAAAGAAACCTTGTGTGGACTTGTTTTGTGAAATTAAATTTTGAGATTTTGTTTGAAATGTGCAAATAAGCTTTTCTAATAACTTAATGTCACTGATGTTGGAGCCCAGGGAAACAAGGGCAAGGCAACAGAACCATACAAATGCAGCTAGTAATGTCAGCTCTGTCCCAGCTTGAAGAGCACCCTGTCTCTAATACCACCGTGTAAACTAGCAAGAATTTGAATCAAAACGTAGAATTCTGACAGATCCAGAATCTGCTGATGGGTATACAAAGGATTTGTGTTTATTTGGCCCAGTGTTCTTGGGTGCTGTCATGATATTCATATTGGGTGTCCAGTGACACTTCTAACATTTTAGTTCTGTGTTATAGCTTTGGTTTCCACTCTTCTTGCCCTTGACTAATAATGAGGAGAGGATGCTTGGTGGATATAAATGAGTCACTTGGCTGATCTCAAATCTCAAAAGACGGAAGGCAGTCAGCTGATTCACCCCAGCTGAGGGTATGCATATTTAAATTTTACTTTCACAATTAGCTTCTGTTTAAATTGTGAACAAAAGTACTCTTTAAAGTAATCTAAACCACTGCTATGTACACAGGATAAACAGAGGCTGAAACTATATACGTCCTTTAAAAAACCCTAAAACATATTGTGTGGGCTGAGTACTTTATATTGACTTCTGGTGCTAAGAGAATTTTATAATAGAATTATAAAACCCTCAAAAAAGGGGTTTATAAAGGAAACTCTAATATACCTTTATCTATCATGGCACGGCTGGGGGCTACTATAATAATCCTTTTGCTTTCATGTGGCCATCTGGAGGCCTATTAAAACTAGTATCTAAAACAGACTCCCAAGTGTGTTGAGTTTGCCAGTTCCCACTAAGTCACTAAAATCAGGGAGTTAGCCCTGCTATAGGGTGAACTGTCTGCTACAGAGAGAAGACAGCTTGAACTCTAACCTTTTACACTGTGAATATGTTGTGTACAGGCTGATTTTGATACATACACTTTAATTGTGAAAAACCCCTTGCCCTAGGACTTTTGTGCACCTCTGGGGTTGTACAACAAGATGGAAGAGAGTAGGCAAAGTGAGAATCAAAATAATGCAAATTTAATGAAGTGTTCTGTTTCAGCTGAGAAATACTCTATTCTGACTTTTATGGAGAGCAACAATGAAATATTGAAATTTTTTTCATTAACCTACTTTCCTTGCTCAAATATAAACACAGAGGTTATATATAACATTTGTTTAGTGCTGTGAGTTTTTACCCAAAGTGTAATGGAAATAAATATTTGAATATGCAAATTATTTTAAGTGTAATTTGGGATTTCTCTTTGTTTTTTATTCAATTAAGATTATGTTCATGTGAATTTACTCAGTGAAACATTTTGTTTCAGTGGAAAATGGGTATCATTTGTCCAAAATAAAGCCGTTTCCTTATACTCATTACTGATCTTATTCAGTAATGTTGTTACATCCTATTATACCTGCTACATTAAAAAAAAAAGACAAAGAAATTAAGTTGCTGTCTAAAACCACACTAGAACTCAGATCTAGGACCAAATAAGATGCATTAATTGCTTTACTGCTTCACTGCAAAGCCACTCTTAAAACATAATTCCTTAATGAAGTCCGTTAATTTGTTCATGGCAGTACACAAGCTGTTCAAAATGACACAGAATTGCACTCTGTTTTCTAACCCCTGCAGTTTCTTCTGTTAGTCACTCTGCCTTGTGTTGTTATCCCATGGATAGTAATTATTTTATAGTGGCTGTAATTAGGAGAGAATTAGGCTTGGTAAACAAAACCTGCCTTCTCCTGTTAATAGCTAAGGATAATAAATTTGGCTCTGACATTCACTATATTTGGACAAGGCTTGGCCTTCTTCCAGTTTTCCCAATAAGAACTTTATTATATAATTATGCCTTGGAGGAGCTCATATTACAAGGTAATTTTTTTTTTTGTTAAGACACATATTGCATGGCTTCCAGCCAGTAAATGATATACTGTAATATATGCCTTCAATAAATGTTTTAAACAAAATCTCTCTAAGCAATGTTCTGCTAGAGCTGCACATTGCAATTCAGATGCTATATTTACAGGAGTTTTTCATAATGCAAATTATTTTCTTTTGCTCCCAAGTCCAACATAAAAGTGTTTACAATGAAGCCTAGGATTATTTTTATTAGCAAATGACATGGTTAGATCTTTAACTTATATCTCAATAGCTTAAAAAAACCATACTTTTTATTCTGTGAGTAAAGTTATAGTTTTGTTGACATGTACAGAAGTGGAGAAAGTATGTTATTTTCTATTTTCAGCTTGAATTAAAAAACAACCCTTTGTTCCATCTCTCAACCCACACATTAATGCATCATCTCCCACCCTTTCCTTTAGTTATCTTTTACCTTTTATGTAAAATACAATTTAAGTCAACACACAATAGCACAAAATGCTTTTCAAAGGGAGTCAATCATAAGCTAAACAGAAAAGGAGGGGCTTAAGGGAAAATACATGAAGTAGTGAGTGGCTCAAAAGAGAGAAAGAAAGCGTTTCAGTGACAAGGAGGAGCAGAGACAGGATCAAGGCTGGGAAAAGCGAGCAAGCAATTAAAGTCTGAAAAAATACAGTAATAAAAATCAAACAAGACAAGTAACTAATTTTAAATATTTCTTCTGTTGCTGAGTTATCACTTCTCAGAAGATATAGGTAAATAATTTATCATAATTGCATTCACCATTTTTTGTAAAAGCTGTGTAGGTAAGCACAATTGGGTTTACATACTTAAAGATATAAAGAAAGTCCAAATAGAGTAAAAACTGGGTAAACAAAAGAAGAATCCAAAAGCCATGTTTCCAGGGTGTCTTTTCTGGTCACTAAATAGTATCCAGTACCTTTTCAGTTTTTCTGTACACTATTTAATGCTACAGGTTAAACGGTAGGAATTCTTCAGCTACAAAACCAATGTGATTCAGATAAGATACACTGACCATCAAATGGTTTTGGTGTAAAAATATCATATTTTGTATATTTTTACTTCACTCATTTGAAAGCTCAGTCTATTTCCTAGTGACACAAATCAGATCAGTAGTGATAAATCAGCATACAATCCCCAGGGTAAGAGGAGTCAAAAAGATCAGGAGAAGGGAACTGGGATATGTGTCAAGACAATGATGCCAAAGTTCTCTTGCACAGAATATGAATGATATATTAGCTTGAAAAACACTATGCTCACATAGACAGCAGAAAATAAGATTCATTGTGATGCAAAAAGAGTCAAATATTAAAAAGAAATCACATTGCTTCAGACCTATGCTTCAAATTTAAGGCATGACTTAGCACTTAAAAAATTAAAAATCTTGAGCAAAATTCATCTGCACTAGCAGCACACAGGGGATTAACTTGGCCCTTGGTAAGAAATCTGAAAAGCACATGGGCAGGGACCAAGTACATCAACAGTCATTCCAAACAGAAAAATATTATTAGATCAGCCAGGCCAGTCTTATTCCCATTTGTTAATATAATACCATCCAAGACAGTATTTTCTTCCACGTTCTCTCAAATATATATTTTTAATTACTCAAACTAAAGAACTAACACTCCTTTCCTTGGGAAACAATTCCTAAGCATTCCTTATTATGTCTCAATCATACCTTGGAGGATATACATTCTACATTCCTCCAGAAAGTGTCCTCCAGAAAGTATTATTTTACAGTTGTCTGTTAACTCTTCAAAACTTTTAAATTATCTTTCTTCTTCTCATCTGACTTCCTGGAACTCTCTTAGAAGGGGGTCCAGAGAGTTGCCACGGCCCTTGAGACAACAGGGTTCAAAGAAGTACCTCTTCTACAGATTCACATGGAAATGTCAGGAAGCAGGGTGAGACTGCTTTTTTCATCAGGAGAGCACAGCCCAGTAGTGATTTTATAGTGTGAGCCTGTGTATAAAGGTGCTGTTGACAAAAAGGACTAATCTCAAGCTCTCTCCAAGAGTTACATTCTATAATTTTGTGAAGATCAAGTAGCAAGAGAAACTTCTATTGTTGCCTTTCCTCCCTCTATTTTCTCCTCTCCCTTTCCTCTTATTCCCTTTCTCAAAAGGATTGCAAGAGAAGGAAATTAAAATAAAGCTGAAAGGGCAGGAAAGATATTCAGGGTATATCTTTCCTGTTTCCAAGATGCAGAAGGAGATGCAAGACTATGAGAAACTGGTTTATGTATAATAGCATTGATTAAGAATTTTTTTTTTGCCATCTTATATTAAGCTAACATGATCTCAGTGTCTGGAAGGTTTTATATGGTTCATAATTTTAAAATATCGCTTTAGAAGGAGGAGAAGGTGGGACACAGACATAATTCTGTCCTGTATTGAAAGCTCAGCTACCTGACAAACACTAAGAGCCCATAAATGTGCATGTTGCCCTATGATGCACAAGGTGACCAGACTCAGACTTTGATAGATGACCAGTGGAAGCACATTCTAACATCAAAGAACCTCCTCTTGAAGTCTCTAGGATTTGTCTTGATTACCCTCCAAAAGTTTTGTAAATTTGGTGACAGAATAGCCAGTCTCTTCAGAAAAAAACCATCATGTCTTAATAAAGGAGCAAATAAAAACCTCTATAAACAGTAAGGGTAAAAATATAGCTTATAAACAATGTATATAGGCTATAAAGAAGTATGCAGACTTTGTATTCTCCCTCCTTCCATTAGGCTACCTCCATACTTCTGCAACTGTAGTAAAAGCCAGAATGCAGTTTAAACAATCATATTGCAACTTCCTATACAGACAACTTGCTGAAATCCTATCTTAGGATACTTACTATTCTGGAAGAGAGTTGGGGGAATTGGCCTGAACAGATACTCAAAAACCTTCTTTAAAGACTCCACACTGCACTTTACATTGAAGAGCTTTGAGTTTACTCTAAATTATGCACAGAGCCAAATTATACCCTGGTCAGAGCCAGGGTGTAAATGACATATGGAAAATTTCACACATCTATTGTATCCATAACTGAGAGCATTTCTGACAGAACCAAGAATTAAGCACGCCTTGTTTCAAACAGGGTTTTGGAGTTTACTTTTTTAAAGGCTAGGGAAAGCAAGCTCAGAGAAGGGCAGAGTGAGCAGCAGGGAAGCAAAACTCCCCTTATCGTTATTGTAAAATGAGATAAAGTGAAAGAATGGTCATGAAGAATATCAGACATTAAATAGCATCCCTGTGTGCAAATCATAACTGTAAGCTCTGTTTTAGATAATGGCTTACATAGGGAGATGGCTCTTTATAATGAAAAAAACCCTAAAAAAGGTGATAGAGAGACCTGATGGTATTCTTACGAGAAATATTATGGAATAAAGATAAAATGTTTCATTTGAGAAGCATATTTATAATATGTGCCCTGGTTCTTTCTTCATTATTGGTAAGCCATCTTATGAACAGAAAAACAACATGTGAAGTCCATAGCATATAGACAGCTTTGGGTATGTGAGCTTTCTAGAAACTGTAAAAGATCCATGAAGTGGTAAGGAAAGGTCTAAATAGTACTGGCTCTAATTCTTTGACTTACCACAAAAGGCTTTTGGGCAGCTAGCTTGGTAATACATCCTTGGCTGGATGTCTAATGAAGATGGCCATTTATAAATGTGCAAAATCTCTCCAGCTCCGCACTGGTCAGGTCACATCAGAAATAATTGCTTCTGCTCCTGACCCATCTGTCTGTAAACACATCAGGCTGACAGCTTGCTTTACTTGCAGTGCCCAGTAGGCATGGGGACAGCACCAGGCTCTAACAAAGGCCTAAGCCAGTGACTAGCTTTTGGCAAGTCTCTGGGATACCAAACAAGAGCATTGGTCTGGATGCTGATGATCCATAGCTTGTAGGCGTAAGAGATGTGAGGGAATGTGATTCTTCTCATACATAGTAAGATTAGTGTGCTAAAGCTGCAAATGGAGTAAACAACTTCTGATTTGTTTAAGGCTAGTCAATGTCTTTATCAATATCATCAACTGTGTGAATTACTGCTACAACCAGCTAACAGAGACTCTCCTTTAGATAAACTGTAGATGACTGTGGTTTTGGAAACAAAGGACAAAGAGAAGCTGAGCTGTCTATACAGTGTAACACTTAGACTGATACCTCACACCCAGTCAAGATGTTTTGGTAAAACAGTGGAATCTGGGCCAGAGCAGAAACATTTGGTTTTCAGAAATAACAATACTTTGGTCCCTTTCACCTTGAAAAACACTTCTATGCATTTGACTGCTGCAACATTTCACAAATTCCTGGGAAAACAAATTATTTGGGGAGTAGCAACTCTGGCAGAAGCATCAAAATGTCAGCACTTTATTTTCAAGCTTCCTCGTGATGTCAATACCCACACCAAAATGATTTGTATTCAGATTTCATGACTACTTGGAAGAAATAACAAAAGTAACAGGAAAAAAAAAAAGACCGCACACACAAAGAAAAAGTTATGGTCCCCAAGGATAATTCAAGAAGAAAACTGGGTTGTGTGAATGCCAGTTTCTGTACACCTCCCAGTGAGGGGGAAGATTTTGCTTAGCCATTTCTATTCCTCTGCAAAGATGAGCAATGTGCTGTTAATAACTAAAATTTCCTTAAGTCCTGCTTAAGGAAGCAAGAAACAACAAGAGAGGAGTTTAAAACAAACCAACAGAAGAACACGGGAGAATTAAATAAGTGTTTATGGGGTTTTTTTCCCCCTGGATGTCAGCTCATTACCAGACTGATACTATAACTTCAAGGGTCATTTATCTGGAGTAACTAGAATACCAAAAGAAGGGAAAAGCTGCAAGTAAATAGAAGAAAAACCAAAACCCCTAGATCATTATACTCTCAAAAGAATTTTTACATAAACGGGACCGTGTAAAAGAGAGTCCCCCTAACTCATACACTGTTAACTGCATTCCCCTGCTAATGAAAGAGAGAACACACTAAATGGAGGAAAGACACTGGAAAAAAAGGTTTGCTAAAATATTTGAATTTAAAAACTTTTAATGCTTTTTAGATGGGAAGAAAATGGTAGGAAAGTGGTAGAAAACTCCTATGCTATTTCAACATATGCAAGTGTAGTTTGAATATGAACTTTGCCTCACTAAAGTTGACTGCCTACATATTTTCAACAACATTGTACACATGATTCAAGGCCATTTGTAGGACTGAAATGTGGAAATTCTTTGCATTTCAGATTTCTGCAAGGATTAACAGATGAGATTCTCCTCTGGTAGCTGTGCAACTCATCAGAAAAATTCAAATGATGTATAGATATTGCTACTCTCACATCAAGACAGCAGTTACACAGTTTGTGCACAATATGCTCACAAATATCAGTTAAGCAATTGACTTTGTAAAATAGCCATATTCAAAGTCCAACCACTACTATGCAAATATTTCAGAGATAGCACAAGTTCAGACCAATAAATGAATTCTTGGACAAGCTAAATTTCACAAGCAGTCATTTGCACAAAAGCAGTGCAAAAAATAGAAATTGACAGGGGTAGCTTTAGGGGTAGCAGAAAGCACTTTAATTATCTAGGAGTAAAACTATTTCACATTCATTCCAAATAGGAGGTGAAATTATAAAAGTAGTCTGAAAAATACACCAGTGAACCAGCATGTCACTGCAGCTCCTCATAACATGACTTTGGTGTGAAGTTTATCTGATCATATACACTCCTTCACGAATGCTCACTTAAAAATGAGGTAAAGCCAATCTTTTGTGCACAGATCCCTTAAATTCAGAGTGAAAAGAAGCATCCCCTAGCCATAAATACGTGACTAGTGAATTCCATAGGGCCATGTGTACCAAACTGTTCCATTTCACAACCCAGGTGAGGCTGTGCTCCAAACCAGAGACCTGCCTAGATTCCTTTCTCCTTGAGCAGCAGCTCTTATGGAAAAATCTGTTTAAATAGATAAAGACTATTTCATTTCATATTTTGGGAAGACATAGTCAGACACAAGACTTCCTGGTTACTTTAATCCTTGTCAGAGAACAAAGAGCAAGATAAAATGGAACTTAGGGCTTGAGCCAAAATCCTTTGAAATCAATTAGATTCTTTTCATTGATTTCAATGAGTTGTGGATCAGACCACCTCTTCCTCAAGGCAGCAATAAGACACTTCCTAGAGAAGGCAGGGGTCCTCAGTTTCACCATTCATTCATTTTGATCTTTCACTGTTTAATGAATCTCTTCATCCTGCTCTTATTCTCAGCTCTCAGCCAGGCAGGCATTAGCAGTGCATTCACTAGGCAGTAGATGATCACCAGTATCCATCTTTCAAAAGAGGCGTACAACTGCGGCCACTCAGGGCCATTAAAGATCCCATGGTATTTTTGCAAGAGCAGAAATAACAATGCCAGCGTCTTGGCCAAACTCCAGCCTCTTTAATTACATTCTGTCCATCTATAGTCCCTCCTTAGTTTCAGCTGGAAAAATTAGCCACCATTTTCCACTATCTTATTAATCTTTTAATGTAGAATTAATTATAACAGAAAGACTATGAGTGTAAAATATTGGCACTTACAGCTATAATGAGAATATCATTGCTGTCCATAAAAACCAAAAAATGCAACTCCCTTTTCACAGAAAAAGTGTAGATCATTAGCACAGCAAAAGTAATCATGTAACCATTTTCCATTTTTAAAAGAGAAAAGCCAAAATATGGCTAAGTGGAAAAAAAAACCAAAAACGACCTAAACAACCTAACCCAAAACTAAAATTAAAAAAAAAAAAAAAGAAAAAGGAAAAGAAAAAAGTACTTAGCACAGCTTGGACAAGCTCTACATTACTATTTAACATCAGGAACCACTCAGAATTCTTGATTTGTGGGATTATTTATGGGCCTTTTGGAGTTAAAAACAGTGTGATAAGATATCCAGCTGTCTTGAGGAGCTCTAGACTAAAAGAACATGCAGTTATTTTTCAGCATCCCTACTTAAAAAAAAAAAAAAACACCAAAAAAAACAAAGAAACAAATTTAATCCAGGTAATTGATAATATATAAGTGACCACTCTGCTCCTTGAGGACACTAAAAATCCAGACATCTTCACATTTTTGTCTTAAGAAAAAAAGAGACCTTAAATACTTTTCTTTCCACAGTATGAATGTAACATATCATAGAGAAGACAGTGGCCCAAAAAGATCTCAGGTGGTACAAAATTTTAAGTAACAATTTGGGATAAGGATGGAGGATTGAGAGATGTCTCTGTGGAATACAGTGAAAGAGGGTTCAACCATGAAAGCTTACAACTCACTCACTCTTCTAGCAGATGTGGTTGGGATTAAAAAGTTGTTGTTGGCAAAAAGTGAAATGAAGAGCTCTCTAGGGGGCCCAGAGAGCTAGTCCATTAGCTTCATCAGCCCTAGATTTACTTCCCTTCTCAGTGCAGTCTTAGGAAACAGTGAAATTGCATTTACGCATCCTAATTATGGGATTCACTGAAAACGCAGGGCAATAGGTAGAGAATTCATAGCTAGAAATAAGGTAATGTGGGTATCTTTCTGTAGAAACAGTCTGGTCATTTGCAGATCATATTAGGTCAAGTCACTTGTGGTACTGTTATCAAAGCTACAGACTGGAGAGCTTCAGAGTGATGATAAATGACAGGAGATTTATTCAAGAGTCAAGAGATCTGAGAGGAGAAAGAAAAACTAAGGGGAATCTTGCAATAAGTTCAACTGACCAAAGAGCTGCTGTTGTTTAGTTGAACTCAGGGCAATCTTCATGTTATCTGGGCTCTGTTTTGCCTCTTCAGCAGAATTGACAAAGTCTCTCATTTGCTAAGATATCTAACAGTGAAAAGCTGATATTTGGGAATTCCTAGGAAGAAACAATTCATCAGTGTCAGGAAATAGCCTAGATAACTTCAGAAATTTTTTTCCTTCAGTCTTCATGATAATTTGTGAGGAAAAGTGCTTTAAAAACTAAGGTATTGTTATATATTGTTGGTATTCTTTTCTCTCTGAGGCAGCAGTACTGTTCTGATAGCAAAGTTCTGCTGTTCAAATCACCTGCAATGTTCAACCACCCTGGATTTCATCCTATCTGTAGTGGTTTTTACCTGACATTGAGAGGTAGACTGAGCAACTGAGCCTCTGCCTTATTTCTGACATCCTCCTGACGGTTACTGCTATACGAGCTGCACTCATTACACAGCACATATATGCTGTTTCTCAATGAGCCAACTCTAGCACAGACATGCACATTTCTCTTGAATCCCTGCCATACATGACTATATTTGTTGAGACTTAATGCTCAAATGATGGCTGATGGTTCACTGGCTACAGAAAATATTAGAATAGTCTCTTTACTCCCAAGATTTTGCAAAGCAGACTGCAACTTCCAAACAGATTTGCAAAAGAAGTTGGAAGCCTAATATGTTCAATTCAGAACTTTTTTCAGTAAGAGGTAACTTTCCTCAGACAACCCCCAATGCTGTTCACAGAGCATGCAAAAAATATTTTTTTAAAATATAGAGAGAAATTATCTACACTGATAAAATAAAGACTTCTGAAACATCCAGAAAATATTTCAATTTTTTTTTTTGTGATAAATTTTTCAGACATTACACCTGTCCAAGCTCTCAGAATTTGCAAACATGGCTAACTGTCAACACTCTTGTGAGGAGAATATTTTTTTAAGTGTTTATTCTCTCCCTCAGTCCATTTAAATGCTTTTACTTGCTGTTTGTGCAACATGGACAGACAAAAAAAGCTGAAAGTGTGTTCAGAGACTCCAGTAAAACTTTTTATCACACAAGTCACTGCTAAATGTACGGTTTAAAAATTAGATAATTACATTGTTAATCAAATCTTTTACAGACGTCTCAATCCTGTAATAAGGAAAGACCAAATAATTTTCAGGCAAGTGTGTGCCCTTTCTCTACAGGTATTACTAAGTACTGGGAAACACCTGCTGCCCTCTTGCTTATTGATATTGGGTTTTTTCAATAGCTAATTATCCTTGATAATTTGCATTGGGCATGAAGAACTATTTGAATTTGAACATATCAAAAAAGTGTTCTCTGCAACAGATGTCTCCAAATGCAGCATGTCCTGTCCCACAGATTCAAATTAAAGACCTTACAGTAGTTACCCACCCATTGCTTACCCAAATAAGAAATGTCTACCTATCAAATCTAGCTAGTAGGTTATAGACAAAGAAAATGAATCTAGCAGCCTAATCTAATTTATGAATGTACATAATTATGAATAATCGAATGAAGCTAAAAGAAGAAAACTCCAAGTGAATGACAGAGTGCAGATCAATTCCCAAGTAAAGCAGTGCACACCCAATGGTTTACCACAAATTAAATTTGACTGAAAAAAACCTAAAAAAATTACTCTTCTGGCAAGAAATAGAAGTGATGATCTAGCATATCCTATGAGCCCATGATTAATTGCCAAAAAGCCCTTTACATATTAATAACTTTCTTTCCTTGATTCTCTTGAAATGTGCTATGCTTTTGAAAACATAGCTGCTTTCAATGCTGTAATAAAAATAATAATATTTTAAAAGTTGTCCTCACCAAGAAAAGTATATTTCATAATTAAAAAGCTGGATGTAGCCTCATTTCTAGTTTGGGGGTCAGCCTGGATGACACAATGGCCATTTCTGGCTGGACTATCTACAAATACGTAATTGGAGTATAAATTATTTTCACTATATAAATAGCTCTTGATGATATCACAATTTGTAAATAGCGCAGTTTGTTTTCCCAGAAGCAGCTTTGTGCTAGCTGACAGCTCTGAAACATTTCTGCACTTGATTATGCCTTTTTCCTCTTTATAGTCAATAGGAAACCAGATGTCATGTGCGCAGTTTGAATTGGGTCTGCTTTTCCAAATATTCTGTAACATCCATGACACATAAGCACCTTTAACATCCTTGGGTGGGAAAGCAAGCTGCTTGCACATAGACGTGTTATTTTTAAGTCTATATTTTTATGTAGCTGCAACAGTGTGGCTTTCACAGCTGGCTGATGAAACACACTAGAATGATTTGGAATTCCTCAGTGTTCCTTAACAGGCAATTAAACTGAAAATAGAAATGACCGTATGTGGTCAGGTGCATTTCTTCTACTGTATTACTCACACTGTTGCTAGCAGAATATTTAAAGCATACATCGGTGCAGCTGTGCTAAGGGCTTTCCAAACTTCACTACTCAAACTTGCCCTAGAGAAGCCTTAAAATGCATCTGTTTACTAAGATTTTTCCATTAACCTTTCCAATATCATGGCATCTTTTTAACTTGCTTAGTGATTATAATAGCAGTATGCTGTATAGTTTATGTCTGAAGTAATTTAAACACACAAAGTGTTCTAGAAACCTTCTATCCTTCTCAAATGGTAAAACAGTATTTAGAAATGGCTTTGGAGGAGAATATCCTCCTTTTCTTCCTACAGAAGTTGAAGTTAAATGCATCACAGAAGAGGCTAGAAAATCCTGTGCTGAGATACTCCAGAAGCTGGCACAACATATGGCGAGATGAAATGGGAAGAGTCTCTGGGGTAATGTGGTCCCTCAGAGAGAAATCCTCTTCTGTTACCTTGTAAAAATTGCCTTTTCTTGAAAGACTAGAGGTTGTGGTATCCACCTCCCTTCATCCTCAAGAAGAGACAAAACTGTTACTACTTTCCTGTTCCTTAGGCAAGAATGCACAAGAACAAGAGCTTACCAAGGAGCCAAACAGAAGGGAGGGCTTTTTACCAAAAGAAGTATAAGATAATACACAGTACTATTTTCATTAGAAACATTTTCTTCTTTTTGTCCATAGAGAAAGCAAGGGGGAAGGAAAGAAGATGCATAGCTTTTATCTACTAATGTGGATTTTTTTAAGGTGAAGCTCAGTTATAGAAAAGTCTTATAGAAAAGTCTTATAGAAGTTATAAATACTTTCTATTGTATGTAGCAGTTTTTGGAGAAACACCTGTAGAGTCCAGATAAGTTGGATCTTATCCAATTCTGTAAGAATTGTCGTAGGGAAGAAATAGAAGCATGTAAGTTGACATAACCACACAAAAAAGTGGGGCCATCTCTAGGAAAAGGAGAGTGATGGTCATAGAAACCTGCAGCATCCAGAGGAGAAGCAACCAGCCCAGGTGGAGGGAGAAAGCAGCAGTTTGAGAGCCAAACTCTAGATCAGGAAGCCCAAGGAGCTCCTCCCTCCACACACACACGTGGCAGGGGTGGCAGGGCTGCCAGAGGAAGAGAGGAAACTATCCCAGCTCTCAGTTACAGCCCTGAGAACTGTGGCTTAGCAAAGTAAAACACAGCTGAAACAAAGATACAGATAACTATGTTGTATCAGTTTGAAGTTTGGTTTCTAAGTTTCTGCACTGAAACTGCCATTGTTGAAAAGTCGTATTAGATTTACTTATCTACACATGAAAGTCTTGTTAAGGTTAATGAGAATTTCTGTTAGATAGGTGATAACAGACTTTTTCATTATTATTACAACACCAAAATGTTTTCCCATGTTTCAGGATTAGAAAGCAGTGGGTGTCTTGAAGTCTAGGTCTCTGAAAAGCTCCATGAGAAGTTCATATGTTTAGATTAGCAGCAATGTGGAAGCTGTCAGCTAATCATATTTTGATCCTAAGTGCAACACATTAATTGGAAATAAAATAAAAGTAGCCTGTTTGAGGAGACAGTGAGGCACTGAGCTGATAGACATATCAAGTCTTTTTTTTACTTACATGTCCTATGTTCCTTATTAATTTAGATCCAGATTCTTTCTAGATTTTCTTTTAAGCTGCAATATCAAATAGCATTTATCTAGGCATTTTAAAATCATGACAAGATAAAAGCCAATCTTTTTGTAATCAGTATGCAGAGAAGAAGAGAAGCAGTAGTAAAGCAGTTGATGCATGTTTGCTGACAAAATATTTAATCCAAACATTTAATTTCAATCTGCCACTGTTCTCAGTTGGTATAATTACTTTAAGCAAATATCATGTAGAAAGGAACAGAAAATAGTCTCAGCTACTGAAATGTAAATAATAAAATATAATCATAATCAAATGTTTAAAGCTATATAATTCCATTCTAGGATCGTTTTGTGTGGACTATTTTAAATGTTTAAGTGATTTTAAATTATTTCTGACATAATGGCCTATGATGCTGCCTATACTGGCAAGGAGTGGAAAAGATTTAATTCTCTCTTGTGTTCATACACACCATTCTTCAAAGGTAATACAGGGAAATCCTACTGCAGTCCACGGAAAATTGTAGACTTTTGCTTTTCATGTCATTGAACGTTAAAATCAACACAAACTTTGGGTAGTGATCATAACAAATTTTTGTGGGATTTAACCAAATTCATATGAACAATGTATATTACTCTTTTAAGCTTACTTGAAACCTAATTAGCTCAGCACCCGCTGACAGAGTCTCCAATTTTTAGGACAAAATTTTGGAGCAAATTTTCTATTTTCTGGAAAATTAGGGATGCAAAATACCACTCCACCCAAAAGCCACTTTGATTTTCAACAATAAGTTAATCAATCCATCACAAATCTCGTGGCCTACAAAGGGCTAAGAGTGTGATTAAGCTGGATTTCATTGATGACTAATTCTTTTCTTGTGGTTTTCCACATTCTTGACTCTATTACAATGCTTTTCGATAGCACTGATGAGATTTTGGACCCTGTTCTAGGAGTTATATAGACTTGTAATACTTAAATACAAATGCAAGCCAAACGTGCATTATTCAAAACAAATAAACAAACAAAAAAAGTCTGCTCTTTAGTGCTATTCACTAGTGATTAAAATCTGCTTTTGTGCAGAGGATCATTACAAAGGAAGAGCAGAACTCAAGTCTTGTTTAAACACTGACTTGCAGATTAATTGGGAAAATTGCAACTATAGTAACTACAAAGTTTATAGATAGTTTAACATTTTGGAAAAAAAGATCCATTTGATCGCATGTGTCCCAATCATATGAAGAAAATTATTACAAGGCTGAGAAGGGGCCAGGATAAAGACTAGAAGCAGCTTTGTTTGCTACTTGAGTGCAGTATTTTTTTAGCAAAGTTCTGTACTATAATATAAAGTTTGATCCCCAAAGTAACTTGCCTTCACCTTTCCCTCTTCAAAGAGTTCCTCTAGAAGAGAAACAGGTAAGAGTGTGAGTGTGAAGTGTGAGTGTCCATTGCACATCAGTCCTCTCCTCTCCTCTCCTCCAGCCGCTCAGGCCAGTCCATGGCACTGGCGTGTCCTTGCAGACTGGGAGCAGGGAGCCAAGCTCAAACCGGCACTGCCAGTTCCCAGCCACACTCAGTCTCTGGGTTCACCTAGACACACAGCACCGTTTGCATGTATAGGAGGTGAGAGAGAAAACATTTCTACTTGCGGTGGTGAGAGGGAGGCATTTTTGTTTGTTTCTGTATATAGCAAAAGCACAAGTTCATTTCAAAGCAAAATGAGGGATGTCCTTAATTTGTTACTTATGAAGTGCGTGAGCAGATGAGATAATGCAAACCAGAGAGGTTATCCAGACTAACTAGATATAACAAGGAAATCAGAAAAAATCCAGGCGAAAAAAAAAAAAAGGAATTGTTTTAAAGTGAATTAAGCAGGATCCAAAGACACTCAGAGTCATGTAATCTCTAACATAATTACACCAATATTTCTCTGAAGTGAAGTTACAATTCTGTTTACTTCTCAGGCAGACTCGCCTGTATTACAGGTCAAGCATGCGTGTCAAAACTGGCCAGCTTTTCAGCAGTGATTGCTGTTGCTTATCGGGTTTGTTTCCATGGCTAAACAGGCAGCGCTCCCCTCTCCTCCCCAGCCCCGGACCGAGGCAGAGCGGGGCGGGCGGGGAAGGCACAGCTGACAATGGCAGCAGAGGCTTTATTTATTGCTCCCAGCGGGGGTGCGATGCCGCAGCTTCTTTACAATCATCAACACCCTGGGGCTTTTTAGTTCCACATATAAGACAAGGAAGATGGGGGATGACAACTAACCTCAAGGGATTAGGTACCTGAATCCTATCCCAACTACTAGCAGACTCCAACTGTGTTTAAATGTTTTTTGAAGAATTTCTGATGTTCGGTGGTTGCTGATTACTTCCAGATTTTAGTTCTACACCAGTGGAGCTCTGCTACAAAGAGTTTAGCAGTTGTTGTTAAAAATGGCAATTGCACCAAAGAAACGTCTTCTTTAAAACCAGTTTCAAAAATATTACAACACTCTTAAAAAAACCAGAAAACAAACAAGCGAGCAAAAAGACCCAAACCAAAACCAAACCTACAGCTCTTCACAGTAAAAGAAGAATGCATAGAAGTAGGGGGTGAGAGAGGAGAGAGGGTGGAGAAGATGACAAGGATCATTTTAGCTTTAAGGCCTTCTCAAATTTTCCTTTAAATGTTATAATGCTATTTTAGTCTAGGAGGATGATTTACATAAATGTTCTAAAGACAACATTTCCTTTCTGTTGAGTTTACACGATTTAAGCTTCAACCTGGGACATGTCTGGGCCATACCTCCATTATTAAGTATCAATATAAGAGAATGCGAATACTTAGATATATCTTTTACTTTAGTAAGTTAGATACAATTAGATAGTAAGATACTATTTCAATATTATAAAAAGAAATAGAAAGAGTTTTCTAACACACACAAAAAATCCCACATATTCTGTTTTCTGTTGCATACATATCTCTAGTAAATCAGAGGCCATTCAGTGAGTATCCTGAAGGTAAACATGGTGAATCTGAGCTACTAAGTCTAGAAAATGACTAGTAGGGTGTCACCTGAGTTCTCTTCCACTTCTTAGAGAATGAAAGCATAATCACTATATTTATATCAAAATACTTCATTGTTTTGTCAACAAAGAAAGCATGTTAAGAGGAAAACATTTAAAGAAATAATATCATTTATATAACTATCTTTTGTATATTTTTCCACTGAATTTAAGACAAGTTTTGAACAAAACTCAGTGGAAGACAGACTTCCTTTGTAGGGTTGGTTTGTCTGGTTTTTTCTAGGTATGTTCATAGTTTTAAATAGCAATCAAGGCTAAAACAGGCATTTTAATTGTAGAAGAATTTATAGGAATTATTATTTCCATCAACTTTTTTTCAATGCAAGTGTAATTTTTTTAATATAAAAAGATTTTAAAATATAAATTTTTTAAAAATATAAAAAATTTTTAATACACCAAAGCTCCTTCCCACAAAAGAAAAGGGAAAGAAAAAAGAGGAGTATGAGAAAAAGAAAAGAGTAAAAGAAAGAGACAAATGGAATATTTTCCAGTACTCTTAAGCAACTGTGAAAGTCCGTAAAATCTTGGTAGTAAGACAAAAGTGTGTAAACTAAAACTCACTCCATCTTCAGAAATGCTCACCATGTTTAGATAGACACTGTTTGCATAGCAGAGTTCAATTCTGAAATGAACTTCCTTTAGTTTTGCAATGCAATACTGGAGCTTACATCTTCCTAGCAAGCTCCAGGACAGTATAAAATTAAATTATTTTGGGCAGGCTATAGCCCAAGCAACAAAAGCCAGATACTACTGCATATTCACATGGTGCAAACCAGACAACATGTCTATTTCATGGCACTAGGATTTTTGGGAGTACAAATTCAACACGGGAATAGATTTCAAATCTTTCAGATCTAATGGATCTGAGGCTGGATGTACAGACTTCTGATGCATCAACAGCATCATTATCTTATTATAACACGTGCATCGATTAGAGAGGAGTTGTTCTGATTTTGTGTGAAATAATTCTCTGATGGTGAGCTGTATTTGTAGCACTGACTCTTGGCAGCAGACAATATACCACAGCCAGCATTGTCCAAGAAGGGATTATTTCATTCCACTACATCATATCACAACTGACTGTACCTCATAGTACAAATGCAACCTTGTCATTGCAATTTGTCACACTTTTTTGTGTGCATTATAGCTCACTGAAGTCTCATCTCCCGTGCTGAATAGCCCACTGCCATATAACAGATGACACTATAAATGAAAAAGGCGAGATCTCAACAAGGGAGATATTGGTCATAGCATCCGTTACAGAGCTGGCTGTCTCCCAGATCACACACATTCTGGAACTGCAACCAAAGCTCAAGCAGGGGACAGTTTTGCTGCCACCATCATGTGTCTGCTGGCCTCTTAGCAAACATGGTTTGCTTTACATAATCATTGGACAACTTAGGAGCAGTTGCACGTAAAACATCTGGTGTCAATACTGTTTGTTCCTTAGTTATCCAAGAAGCCAATGCACAACTGAAAACAACAAAATCTATATCTCCATTCTCATCGTTGTCCACACTTTTCTTCCATTTAAAATCACCTCTGCAGTATCAAGAGAAGCAAAGGGAGAAATAAGAAGGCAGGAAGAGTTAGGCCTAGTCAGATGGCAACTGATGGGGAGAGGGCACACAACAGGGTGAGGTGCCCACCTCTTCTCTGGGTCTGCATTCAAGCCCTGCCCTGCAGCCAGGGTGAAAACCCAGTCTCCTCTGGGCACTGGGTTAAATTATAACTGTGCGGGGGGATGGCTGCTTGACTGAGACTCCATGCCTAGGTCCCACTGTTGATGTGTATTAAAACAGTGTAAAACAACCTACACCATGAAAAGTGCTGGAGGTGGGGGGGGATTCTTTGGGATTTTCCAAAANAGGATCCAAAGACACTCAGAGTCATGTAATCTCTAACATAATTACACCAATATTTCTCTGAAGTGAAGTTACAATTCTGTTTACTTCTCAGGCAGACTCGCCTGTATTACAGGTCAAGCATGCGTGTCAAAACTGGCCAGCTTTTCAGCAGTGATTGCTGTTGCTTATCGGGTTTGTTTCCATGGCTAAACAGGCAGCGCTCCCCTCTCCTCCCCAGCCCCGGACCGAGGCAGAGCGGGGCGGGCGGGGAAGGCACAGCTGACAATGGCAGCAGAGGCTTTATTTATTGCTCCCAGCGGGGGTGCGATGCCGCAGCTTCTTTACAATCATCAACACCCTGGGGCTTTTTAGTTCCACATATAAGACAAGGAAGATGGGGGATGACAACTAACCTCAAGGGATTAGGTACCTGAATCCTATCCCAACTACTAGCAGACTCCAACTGTGTTTAAATGTTTTTTGAAGAATTTCTGATGTTCGGTGGTTGCTGATTACTTCCAGATTTTAGTTCTACACCAGTGGAGCTCTGCTACAAAGAGTTTAGCAGTTGTTGTTAAAAATGGCAATTGCACCAAAGAAACGTCTTCTTTAAAACCAGTTTCAAAAATATTACAACACTCTTAAAAAAACCAGAAAACAAACAAGCGAGCAAAAAGACCCAAACCAAAACCAAACCTACAGCTCTTCACAGTAAAAGAAGAATGCATAGAAGTAGGGGGTGAGAGAGGAGAGAGGGTGGAGAAGATGACAAGGATCATTTTAGCTTTAAGGCCTTCTCAAATTTTCCTTTAAATGTTATAATGCTATTTTAGTCTAGGAGGATGATTTACATAAATGTTCTAAAGACAACATTTCCTTTCTGTTGAGTTTACACGATTTAAGCTTCAACCTGGGACATGTCTGGGCCATACCTCCATTATTAAGTATCAATATAAGAGAATGCGAATACTTAGATATATCTTTTACTTTAGTAAGTTAGATACAATTAGATAGTAAGATACTATTTCAATATTATAAAAAGAAATAGAAAGAGTTTTCTAACACACACAAAAAATCCCACATATTCTGTTTTCTGTTGCATACATATCTCTAGTAAATCAGAGGCCATTCAGTGAGTATCCTGAAGGTAAACATGGTGAATCTGAGCTACTAAGTCTAGAAAATGACTAGTAGGGTGTCACCTGAGTTCTCTTCCACTTCTTAGAGAATGAAAGCATAATCACTATATTTATATCAAAATACTTCATTGTTTTGTCAACAAAGAAAGCATGTTAAGAGGAAAACATTTAAAGAAATAATATCATTTATATAACTATCTTTTGTATATTTTTCCACTGAATTTAAGACAAGTTTTGAACAAAACTCAGTGGAAGACAGACTTCCTTTGTAGGGTTGGTTTGTCTGGTTTTTTCTAGGTATGTTCATAGTTTTAAATAGCAATCAAGGCTAAAACAGGCATTTTAATTGTAGAAGAATTTATAGGAATTATTATTTCCATCAACTTTTTTTCAATGCAAGTGTAATTTTTTTAATATAAAAAGATTTTAAAATATAAATTTTTTAAAAATATAAAAAATTTTTAATACACCAAAGCTCCTTCCCACAAAAGAAAAGGGAAAGAAAAAAGAGGAGTATGAGAAAAAGAAAAGAGTAAAAGAAAGAGACAAATGGAATATTTTCCAGTACTCTTAAGCAACTGTGAAAGTCCGTAAAATCTTGGTAGTAAGACAAAAGTGTGTAAACTAAAACTCACTCCATCTTCAGAAATGCTCACCATGTTTAGATAGACACTGTTTGCATAGCAGAGTTCAATTCTGAAATGAACTTCCTTTAGTTTTGCAATGCAATACTGGAGCTTACATCTTCCTAGCAAGCTCCAGGACAATATAAAATTANATTATAGCTCACTGAAGTCTCATCTCCCGTGCTGAATAGCCCACTGCCATATAACAGATGACACTATAAATGAAAAAGGCGAGATCTCAACAAGGGAGATATTGGTCATAGCATCCGTTACAGAGCTGGCTGTCTCCCAGATCACACACATTCTGGAACTGCAACCAAAGCTCAAGCAGGGGACGGTTTTGCTGCCACCATCATGTGTCTGCTGGCCTCTTAGCAAACATGGTTTGCTTTACATAATCATTGGACAACTTAGGAGCAGTTGCACGTAAAACATCTGGTGTCAATACTGTTTGTTCCTTAGTTATCCAAGAAGCCAATGCACAACTGAAAACAACAAAATCTATATCTCCATTCTCATCGTTGTCCACACTTTTCTTCCATTTAAAATCACCTCTGCAGTATCAAGAGAAGCAAAGGGAGAAATAAGAAGGCAGGAAGAGTTAGGCCTAGTCAGATGGCAACTGATGGGGAGAGGGCACACAACAGGGTGAGGTGCCCACCTCTTCTCTGGGTCTGCATTCAAGCCCTGCCCTGCAGCCAGGGTGAAAACCCAGTCTCCTCTGGGCACTGGGTTAAATTATAACTGTGCGGGGGGATGGCTGCTTGACTGAGACTCCATGCCTAGGTCCCACTGTTGATGTGTATTAAAACAGTGTAAAACAACCTACACCATGAAAAGTGCTGGAGGTGGGGGGGGATTCTTTGGGATTTTCCAAAAGCATTGTCCCCCACCAGTTTCTCATCCTAACACTCTCTCATGCCATAACACCTGATGCTAAGCAGCTGCATTGCCTTGACCACTGCTTTTCACGAAGAAGCGTACTGTCTCATTGTTCCCTTATGTTATCCTTGTTTCATCCATCCTTTGTGTACAAGTGTAAACCTTTTACTTGCACTGCGGGTTTTCCTGTGCAGTGATTGTCTTTGTTATACATTTGTAAAGTGCTTAACTCAGAGAATCCATGGCCTATAGATGCTACTGTTATAGAATGGTAATAATAGGAGGCAGATTACTTAGAGGGAAGTGCATGAATTTTTCAAACAGGTATGTGCAAATAAGGAAAAAAGCCCTCAACAGTGAAAAATTTGTGATAGCAGAGTGAGTGAAGTACATGAGTGGGCAATTGCCTATTGTATTGTTTTACATCATTGTGAAAAATCTTTTAACAAGTTTCCCTTCTCAAGAATTATTTTCATCTAGTTAACATGGAACCACTAACTCCAAAGTTTCAATTTTGTGTAGGATATAAAACAATTCTGCCAGCATAGATAAACAGTGCACAGCAGGGAAACATTTTAGATAAAACTGAAGTGTAATTTCTGCTATTGTTACATACCTAATGAATACGCTTTAATACAGCAGTACAACAGAGGTTGAGATTTCTTGAATCACAGACACATGGAAAATTTTTGTGTGTGAATAATTTTATTCATATTCTACCACCTCTGATTTTATAGCAAAACAAAAACTTTATAATACATTTAGGACTACACAGTAAAATATTCTGTTTCTCAATATTAAGGTGTTTATGTTGCTCTTAAGAAGTCCAAGAGGTGCTTTTTATTGGTGAGAACTTTCTTTCTAATCGTCAAAACAAATACAGGTTATTTCAGGTGCAGATCAACTTAGCTGGCACATTTCACAACACCTTGCCTGTACAGAATTCTTTCCAAAAGCCAAATTTCAGTTCATTATCAAAGGATTAATGTGGTACAGTAGCTCATAACTATTGAGCTATTAATAGAAAAGAAACTAGAAAATAACTAGAAAATAACTTCATAGATGCTCTGAGTGATACAGTTAATTTCAGCCCACTTGCCAAGTTTTACACATCCCATGCCCTGCCTGCTTAGTCTTCCCCAATCCTTGGCAAATTTAGACTCTTGAGCTAATCACTTTACAGTTATCTTCGAATCCATCACAGAGCCAGGCTACAAATGGCTTGTCAGGGCACTGTTTCCTTCTTCATTCTGCTTCCTTTTAAGTTAGTAGCAGCACTTTACAACAGAAGAACATCAATTAATAGTAAATTATGACAGGATTCATGTGGGATCGTATATTACAACCTCCTTGATGCCAAAACCTTTCACAATGATGAATACCAATATAGTGAATACCAAACACAACTTGAAATGATTTTGCCATTTCCTGAAAGGTGTTGCCAATCTACCTTTGATTCCAAAGAAGTAGCACATCTTTATCTGTCTGAAAATACGAACTTTTGCTCATGTGATCTACACAAAGGCTCTTTCATGTAGGTCAAAGGATGCTTCCCCTATGCCCATTTAATATGTTTTCTGTGAAGTTCTGTGTGCTGCCCTTAGGGCCATGCACATGCTGTCTATATGCATGCAAGTTGCACAGCAAGTTCTTCCCCCTGCCCCATCACAATATCTACAGTTCCATCTGTCCTGTAATGAAATTGTGTGCCTCTATCTATTTTTCAAGCATTCTTAAGTGTCACACATGCAGTAAATCACTGCTTTATGAATAGGCCTCTAAGACAAGGACAGAGTTTACAAGAAACTTAGCATTTAAGTTATTTTCATCTTGACAATGACTGACATGTCTCTCAGAGAATATTATATATTTAGAGTACTTTGAAGGCACTGTACTTAAGAAACATGTCTCATCAATTGGATGAACTACTGAACTAAGTCTTAAATGTTTAAAGAAGGGTCAAAAAGACACCCTGTTACAAAAGTGTGCAACCTACACCTGACTAATATCAGAGTAGAAATCCACTCAATGAATATTTTTTGCAAGTTTTCTTTCTATTAAAAAAAAAAATCTTATACTTTATCTCTGAATATTTATCAGACCTGGAACTGATACTTAAGAAGTCAAGCTCTAAAGGAAAAAAAAAAAAAAAAGGCAAAGAGCACATTCTTCATAAACTTCATGAGAATTTCCTCAACACATGTCTCCATTTATACAACACATCAAGGAAGGCTAGAATCCAATTTCAAATCAAATAACCTCCATATCGATGTGTGGTGTAGTTCACAATACACTCTTATCAAGTCGTGCTTTCTGGTGGGTAATGCACACAATATAACTTAGAGCAGCCATTTGGCAGAACACTGCTGTAGTCAAATTGAAATAGCCTTTAATACCTTGGTTAAAATGGAGAGCCATAAGGAATGCCTGTCATCTGGTGAAAAACAGTGTCTTTAAATTAAGAAAAAGAATTTCCCTTGAAAATACGACACAGGACAATGGCACAGATGTTAGGATCTTATTTAAAACTGTAAAGGCACAGTGCAGCACAGAGACACGATTTGTTAGGAAACAAAAGATCATATGCCAGTGACCAAAGATTTGCTGCTGGATTCTTGTCATAGAGGTAGTAAGATAGTGTGAGTTACCTACATATAATTGCTCATTCCTCAAGGGAACTGACACCTTTAAACTGATACTACAATACAGAACAAACGTGTATCTTACAAAAAAATAAAAACCATTGTAAAAACCATATTTGATCATCTGAAACAGGTAGAGTATCTGATGTAACATTATACATTTAAGAAATGTACAGCTTTTTTTTAAACACTGAGATGTATCTGATGGATCATATAAATAAGGAGTCAGCTAATATAAACAGAAATGCATACCAAAAATAGATTACGAATGAGAATTAAAAATCACTGAAAGTCATGGAAAAAAATTTCACTTACATCAACAGATCCTTTGAAATGTCCAGCTACTTCACCCAAATAAGTGGCATAGCTAAATCAGGCCTGAAACACCAGCCTTAAATAAGAACTGGCCTTTCAGGTGCCTGATTTAGCTATGCCACATATTCGGGTGAAGTACCAAAGAGCTGTATCAAAGGGCAGTATCAAAGAGCTGAAACTCTGTTTTTTCCTAAGCAAGCAGTGCACTGGACTGTTGCCATCAAGAGCTCAACTAGTAGGTAGAGGACAGCAATTCCTCCCCTCTCCCAGGTACTTGTTAGGGCACACCTGAGCAATCCACCTAGCTTTGGCTCTCCAGTGTCACCAACATGATGGTGAATTTCAGGGACTCCAGCAAAGGCCACCAACACAGGTAGGGAGCACATAACCTCCCAGGAGGTTCTTCAGCCCAGAGAGGAGTGGCACTGGGGGGAACTTGCAGCATCTCCCTGTGCAAGAGGGGAGGTTACCTGGCTCTAGAGCAAGGGTCTTCACTGACGGCAGTGCAGGAAAAGGAGAATCAAGTGTCACTGATTAAATCAGAAGACTAGAAATAAGGAAAATATAAATAAATCCTTGAAAGGATAGTTAGGGACAGGAACAGATTTCATCAAGAAGTTGTGGAATTTGTCTTTGGGGAGTTTCATGGCCCAGCTGACTGAAACCCCACAGCTGATATTGCTCCTACATCAAGCAGACTAGGGCTCCCCCAGCCTGACCTAAACAAGAAACAGAGCACCATGGAGATAGTTTTCTTCTATGATGTGACAGCAGACACATTAGGGAGATTACAGGGATAAAACCAAATAGTGCTTGTTTTGTTTAAGAATCAGCATTCACTGCTAAAATTTATAAATACTTTGAAAAGTTTGTATGTTAAATACATGTGCTTTCCACTTTGCTAATAGTGCTGGATATCAGAACATATGAAATTTGAAAATCTGTGTTAATTCAGTGAAAATCTCTGTCAATTCAATGCCATATGGCTATAGGCATTCATCCAAGAAGCTGGCATCTCAACAAATGATTAGAAGAGCTTTCCAGATTTGAAGTTGGAGTTCAGTAGAGAATCCAGTTGACTGGCTGCTTAAAGTACATGAACCTCTCATAGAGCCTGCCTCCCTGTTTTTACTTTGGGAAAGGCAGTCTCTCACTTCCAACAGCATCAGCAACTCCAGAGGCTTTGCAGGGGTTTTTACACCTCTGTTTCCCTAGCACTCTCTGAGAGAAAGGATTATGTTCTGCCTTCCACCTCACCCAAAACAATGGCAGGAGGAAACACAATAAAGCACGATAGCATATTGGAAAGGGCTACATGATTTTCTGAAATTTGCACCCAGCATACCAGAATGCAGAGGGAGATGAACAGCTCTACCCAACACTACTGTGAGAAACCGCTAACTGCCAGGAACAATCATAAGAAGAAGAATTTGAAGAAATAATTAATATTCCACGCTGTACAATAGCATTTTAAGTAATCCGAGTGTTAGGCAAAATTTAGTCAATTATTAATATCAACCAAAAAAAGAGGCTGCCAATACAATATTCCAACCAGTCAGGAATTTTAAGGAAAGACCAATAACACTATGAGATTACCTTGCTTAAGCTTGATTAGGGAAAAGTAAAAAGAAGCTGCTTAAAATCATGCAAGCTAAAGCATACACTAGAAACATAAAGATATGGTAAATCAACAAAACTTGTGTGTTTTTCTCAGATCAATAATTCTGTTACTCTATGATTAACCTGACTAGAAAAAAATAGATATCAATTACATCAAAATTTTACAAGTACTATTTTTGATAATGTATCACAGTAAATAGAAAATCTACAAACTTCCAGATTCAGACTTCATAAACAGTGAATGAGCTCTCAGACTGGAGGCAATGGGATTCATCAGTATGTGAAAAATCTCTTTTTTGTGCATCTGAAGAATTAGAACCATTATTTAAGCCATTTCACAAGAAAACAATTCCCTCTGCATAAGTGGTTTTGGCAAAGATATGGTATTACTTTGCTTCAATTATTGTATTTTAGAATTTTGATTCTTGACTCACTGCTAGGAGATGTATGAACATTTTAAAAACTTGTCAGACTTTTCAGAATTCATGTTCTTGTTTAAGTCTCTGTAAGTATTACTGATGGAGACTTTTATCTGAATCAGTTTGTTCATTACTAAGTGCTAAGGAACATTAGAGACAAATTCTGTCTGTGATCTTAGATAAAAGTATTCTGTTCCGTTCACAGTTAACTCAATAGAAGAATTGCATCAGACCAAATTAATATATGATGGGAAATCTCAGAAAAAAAAAGGCCTCTGTGAAAAGCGATGTTGGCAAAAAAATACAAAACACTTTTGTCGTCGCAAACAGTAGTGAATCAGTATCCAGCAGAACAGGATGCTTGAATACATTGTCACAATACCTAAAATTAAGGTTGTGACCTTTTACCAAAATGAAATATCCTATAGCTATTTTCTTAATGATAGGAGGTTATACATGATCCGCTGTCCCGATTAGAGACATAGAACATTTCACTCAATTAAATATAAACTGTAGTGCATCACTGTATACCTCAAATATGTAGACTTTATACATGGGCCAAATTCTTGTTACTTAACTACATCTGATTTTCATTGCAAAAAGTGAAACTCTTCTTACTGATTTCAGTGACAGTGTATCCTGTTTGTTTGAAAAGTGCAGTACATATATCACAGCCACTAGACTTCCTCTTTACCAGAATAGTATAAATGACAATAGTAAAAGAGATAAGAATTAACTATTACATAATTATTTCAGCTATTAGAATTAAATAAAATGTGATTTTATCTACTCCTTGTTTTCTGGAGGACAGACCCAAATCTTGCTATTTTTGCAGTATTTCCTTAAATTGTCTTATCATGACTTGCAAGTTGAATTCAAACAGGAAAAAAAAATCATACTTGTGTGGTCTTATACCTGATAGTGGGCAAAGCTTAGGGGAGTGTGCAGCACTGCATTTGAAGCAATCGCATATTATCTAGAGGATTCTCGTCTTTCAGGCTGTGTAAGGTACATGGGAAATTCCATTACAGACTTTGCATCTCCATCATTTATTATCTACAGTGACAGACTGGCATTTCTTGCAATCGGGGAGAAAAATACTCTGTGGATAACAACTCAATTATGTCTTAAAATTAAGTTTGAGAGAAAAGTTTGTGCACTGTATAGTTCATGCAAGTATTTTCTCAGAGGCTGTCAGCTCTGCAAAAGCATATTGTAAAAGAATATTTTGAAACAAAATACAGATAATATATGAGAAGTACTAATTAAGCTGAAAGATATAATATATACTTTAAAGTATGTAAGTTATTAAATGTCTTCCCTAGTAGAGAAATATCTTCATTTATGAGATTACACTAAGACATTGTGTACTAAGACTAAGAAAACAAGGACCTGAAAAAGGGAGTTTCAGAGGAGAATGTCTTGTGCATCTGAGTCACAGTTTTCAAGCAGCACCTTTTCCTTTCTTAGTCACTTGTTCCAGAAGAACAACCACAGAAATTTTATCATTTTATTGGAGAAAAAATAGCATATTCTCACTAACTGTAGCTGCACAAAAATGTTAATATAGTACTTTTATCTTTTGATATTTAAAGGGATACTGTTAGATTTCGTTTAAATACATATATATTTTTTTGTCTGCTGTAAAAACAGGCCCAAACAGTAGCTAGTGGTCTTTCTGAAAACACTTGTCATCTTACGCAGGAAAGACAAAACATGCAGCCTCTGGGTAATTTAGAAGTTCTGCTGCATCATTCAAATGTGATGAAGAAACCCCCAAATTTCTAAGAATTTAGCATTCTGCACAACCGCTGCCAGCAGGGCCAGATTTGAGGGAAGATTGTACCTGTTCTGATGCCACTGCTAGCACCATGGGCAAAGGCTAGACCAGCTGACTCACAGAAACTGTTGAAATGCCACAAAACCGGTTCACATCATGCCACATACTAGAGCAGACACTACAACAGTATTTTGCTGCTGCAAAGTTTCGTTTTGTTATTCACTTTCATTTATCCTAGATGTGTGAGTAAGTAATGCATGAAAATGCTCTCTTTAATACAGAGCAAAATTGGGACCACACTTCTCTTCCTGGCATTAAACAGGGAGGTCTGTCAGTGACGATTTACCTTCAAGAGTTAAAGTTTTTTGCACTGCCTCCCTCCCTCTAATATTTGTGAATGGACAGGCAGACAACACCACTCCTCAAAAAAACCAGCTTCAAGTCCTGGTTGATCACTGGGCAACTTCACCAACAGCAAATCTTCACTGATCTCCTCTGATGCCTGTGTACAGGGAAGACAAGAGCAGGACTGTACTGGGGTAAAAAGAAGAGCAGCCAGCCTTGCTTCCATTTCCTACTGAATACTGTCATAGAAATAAGCAGGTTTGAGCTCAAAATCTCAACATTTGTAAAGCACTCCAGGAAAAACAGGTGATTTTCAGCAAAAAGAAGAGTAAAAGAATTTTAGATGCTGTGTTATACTCCTAATTATTGGCTAATATGTAGCCAAAGCTTATTTATTAACATTCCAGTTACTTATCATAAATGAGAGGCTAACTAAGATTAAAGACTAGGGATTTCAGCAGCTGTGATTTGGTGTTTTGCTTTTGTAGTTTTTTGTAGTGGGGTTTCTTGGCTTGGTTTTGTTTTGTTTTTGAGGGGGGGAAGGGCCGGTGTTTGTTTTTAGCTGTGGCAAGGTTTGAAAAGCTAAATGAAATGTGACATGCTTTCTAGAGCAACTTTGATTTAGCCAGCAAGGAAGCATGGAGAGGGCTGCGTCTCCTATATCATTGTGTGCTCTCTGTTTGGCTTTGGCAATAAGCAAGCCAAAAAGATAAAATGTTTTTGCAATAACTGAAAGGAAAACTATGAACAGAGGAATTACCATACCAGTGGAAATGATCTGCTCTCACATTGTGAGACCAGCTGTTCTAGCCTTCATCATTTGTACGTTTGCGGTATGAAGGGTGAATATACCCCATTATTGGAGCTGTGCACAACCTAGCCTGACCTAAATGCCAAGAAATAAGCAAGTGAGAGTGAAGCATCAGTGGCAAATTGGAATCTAAGGCCTTTTGTGCTTGTTAAATGGTGGAATGATTATAATTGGAAAAAGTGATGTGCATTAGTTCTGAGTGAATGTACAAGAAATGACAAGCGTGTAACTTAATGATTACTTCACAACACCCAGGACTGCCTTCTAGTCTTGCACTGAGAGGCTGAGCCCTACAGCAGAGAAAACTGCATGTCTTCTCCTGCTATTCATGGGCATCCTCCACAGGTCACATGGAAATAACCCTGAAGTGATAAGTCTCGGTTTAGGAAGTCTGCTGCTTAAGCTTATATAAGTCATTGTGACAGAGCATTTTTTTCTCTCTCTCCACAAGCCTTTGTCTGTATTAATAGCAACTGGGCAGAGTCCAGCTTTAAATGAAAACATACACTCACTGTTTATTCTCACAGGTAGAAAGCATATTTGCAATAAACATCTTGACTTGCTTGACTACACATTATTTAGGCTTTATTATTTTTCATGTTTTCATTCGGCAACTCACCATGATGGTAGCAAAAAAAAAAAGCCAAAAAACCCCCAGTAAAACATTAGTCCAAACATACTAATGAATAATTTCAAGTGAATAAGAAAATTAATAACTGCAGATTAATTAAACTTCTTTTTACAGCTGGCAGAAACTATTTCTCAGGATATTAGAAATTCAGTACAATTAATTTTTCTTCATGATAAAATAATTTCTGTCTAGGAAAAGCATTGCCAAGCATTTCCTGGATGATAGGCATATGCTTTATGGTAGGCTCGTATAAAGATTCAGGGTTAAATGCTCAATGAAAATGTATAGTACATAAATCTACACACAGAAGTGGCAGGCAGAGTGTCAAGAAGCAATCATCTCCAAAGTCAGTTTACCCTCACAACAGGGGCCTTGTCACGGTCAGAGTTAAACAGGCTCTGGATAGGACCGAATTTCTGTCTGTATAAAAGAGTCAGAACTGGGGAGTTTACCAGAACATTGGAACTTCACAATTAAATTAAACTTCACAATATAATTAAACAAACCAATCCTAGTTACTTTTCACAGAGAAGATCTTGAAGCTCTTTAGGAGCCATTCACCAAAAATCATTTCACAGAAATTTTTTACTTATGTTCATTTATATGTTACTTTCAATATGCTGTCTTTTAAATGGGAAGGATTCTCATATTCTCAAAGTAATTAAGACCTGTTTTTTATTAAATGAAAAGTTGCAATCCCCTTCTATATCACCAGCTGAAGTCCTTTGGAAACTGCTGAAGATGCTTAGCTGAAGAAGTATTTTTTGACATATTATAATAATGGAGATCTCAGTATTAAACAAAAATATATAAAAGGTGATCTTTAAAAAATTATATTACTATTATAACTTCCTTACTCTTGTTTAAGACAGATATTGAAGCTCTCATAAGTCAAGAGGTAGACAAGCCAGAAACCAAATGACTGCTATAAGTAACACACGCAACAAAAGTCCCTAATCTTCAGGTCCCAAACAGGGACTTGTGACAGCTCTTAATGTTTTGCCAACTTTCACAACATAAGAAAATGCAGTCCTATTTCTACATAAGAACCTTTCTTGTTTCTATGGAGAAATGTCTAAGGAACCTGTAAAAATTTGAAAGTAAAGAGTAGCTACTGCCTTCTTACTTCAGATACATCAACCTTACAGAACAGCCTGGAAGTTCCCAGTCTTGCCCCACGTTTTCCCATGCAGTGTTTGGAAAGATGGAACATCAGGGAAAGAGCTGTTCTCCCTTGTTCTCTTTCATTAGTAATGTTCATTTGAATATGATTTACTATGAAAAAGGATGTTAATAAGAAATGCTTTTTTACATTTATTAGTGGAGAGATGGCCTGACAGTTGGGAAGGAGAATGTATTATAAAGACGATAGTGCAGGTAATATCCTGTATATTGAGTCTAATCACCCATTTAAAGTTAAAACAGGAGTTGTTAAGAACGTAGTGAATCACACTCTAATGATTAGTGATGAGAATCACCTAGATAATGAAATTGGTATTGAGAAACAGATTTTTCGGCAGGATGATTATCCTGCAAGATTGATTAAAAGGATAATTGTAGAACAATGTAACCTTTTCCATAATTATAGCACTGAACTTGTTTAAAGCCATTTGTCATAACAGTGTGGCTCTGCCATATCACAAAGAGACTGACCACTGATTAACAAGATATTTTATTACCTTCCAGGAAAGTGAGGTATTGCCACACCTGTACATGGTAGTTTTAATCTCTCTGCATCAAAAGTTAAGAATATTGTAAAATCCCTTGAAGAAGTCAGAACTATAACATTCCATGTGGTTGCACATTTCTAATTGCTGAATCTCAAGGTGAGTTTTCCATCCCCTTCACTGTGAGACTAACACTATAGCACACTCACACTGGTACTGGCATGTTTACGAGACGAGACTGCTTTTCAGCATTTGGCACAGCAAAAGAAAACATCAGAAAGCTTGAAAATTGTACTCAAAGAAGTTCCTAAAGATCTGCATGTGGAAATACTAAAAGTTCCAGTATTTGACATATGATAGAGCAGGGCAAAGAAAGAATATTTTTGTTTTGTTGTTTTTGTTGGGTTTTTTCTTTAATATTTTAATGAGTAGTTTTAAGTAGCTTCAGTGAGAAATTCCTCAAGATTTTTTAAAGAACTTCCCGACATTCTTTACAATACAATTAAATCTTTCAACATTTTAGCCACACATTTAAGTAGTAAAGTTTTAACATGGGGGAATATTTTCAACCTTTAAGAATGATGAAATCGGACAGCAGGTTTATCAAAAGAAACGAACAAGTATGATGATGCTAACATGAATGTGGACTACATCCTTTAGGGGAAAGAAGTAAAATGTCTAGTACCCACGAGTAAACTTGGTAATGCTTTCTCCACAGACTAGATTTTCCCAGACAGTTCTGTCAGTTTACAGATAAGTTTCTCCCTTAACTTTGTTATGACAGAAGTGCTTGGTTTTGCTAGTTCATGTGAGGCCTTTTAAATGAACAAAGCAGAACCCACAGCTTCACACAAGACAACACTCACAGGATGTGTATGAGAAACACTCTCAGACATTAAATAGCTGTGAGTTAAAATGCAGCCACAGAGGCCCAGGGAAGGGCCTTCACCTAAACATCTTTCTCAAGGAGACACACCACCAACACCAGAACAAGCCAAGTTTTTAAAGCTTCCAAAAATGAAAATTCCTCAGCCTCTCTGCATAACCAGCACCAGCACTTGGATACCCTCCTAGTGAAAACATTTCAAGTGTCTCTTCTTTACCATTGACATTATAAAGAAGAATTCTCTCCCTAGTTGTAGGATACTTTTGCTTCCCCTCTCAGTTCTCTCTTTGCCAGCCTAAATAACTCAGTCCCCTCAACCTCTCATCTTAGGTTAAGTACAAGAGGTCCTTTACTTCTTGTGAGTCCTCTACTGGATCATGTCTAACATTTCAACATCCTTCTTGCACAAGGACAGCCCAAAACTGGGTACAGTATTGCAGGTAATGCCCTGGTAACAACCCTCAAGGTCATACAGAGGTTTCATCCTAACGTTTGTAACAACCTATTAGCCCTATTGTTAGGGTTTCTTAAATTTGCAATTTGAGATAAGATGGACACTCTGTGGTATCATAAGTCACATTTTAACATTAAAAATGTGACACTAATCTATAGGTTGATCAGATGGGGAGGGGTAGGGAAAGGCAAAAATATCTTGATAACTCTATATTTTGGTCAACTCTATATTTTGGTCAGGCAGCCCTAATTATCAGAGATGCAGTGGTTTTTGTTTAAGAATGATGCCCTGTTCTTCAAGAAGCTCTGAGAGAGTAAACGCAATGTTTGGTAATAACAGTAATAACACATTATTATTGCTTTTGGCCTACTATATTTCAAATTTTTAGGTACCACTTTGTGCTAATGTATTTCAATTCACATGCAAGTAGATTTGATGGAGAAGAGTGTATATGGGCTAAGTTCTTCGTTCTCCTCATGTTGTTCTAGCCTGCAGAATAATAATTATGGGAATCCACCATCTGGTGAACATATGTAAGGTTTGACTCAGCCCAGGGAAAGGACGATAAGTGGCCTACTTCAGGTGAGTACCTGTAGGGCCTCTAATCTGTCCAAGGTAATGACAGATTCCTTCCCTCGTCCTGCAGCAGGCAATGGTATGTTAGGGGGCCTGCAAGAGACTTTATTTGTTTTAACTCACCTAGGCCCCTTGCATTCATTCGCAGAAGCCAGCGGCAGCAGTTCCAGACGCTAATGAGTAATGACATGGCAGGAGGAAATCTGTGGCACAGTCGGAGCGTGGCTACGCACCACTGGGTTACGGCTGAGCTAAGATGTGGGAGCAGCCTGACGGCGGCAGCTCCTGTGAGACCTCCCGCTACAGCGTCTCAGGGATGCTGCTGGAGCGGGAGCAGCCCCTGCCGCTGCGCAAAGCTACCAAACGCGCTGGTGACACGGAAGAGTAAAAGATGATACAGGGCAGCAAGAAATCAAAAGAAATACAAAAAAGGCATATTGGCTCATGCCAAACTGTGGCCAAACACATTGCTAATAGTCTAAATACAAATCATGACTTTCCTCTCTCACATTTGGCATTTGGACACAAAACAAAAGTTAATTAAACTGTCAAAAAAAATATTGTTTTCCAAACAGTTTTTTCAACGCAATCCATTCCAGGCATGTGCCTTTGCTGACTTTACATTGGAAGTGTCTGGTATCACATGGTAAGAGACAAAGGCACAAGCTACTCCACCATTCACAATGAGAAGGATGTCTTGAAGAGCTGGTTGCTGAAAGAGAGGACTCTGAAACTAGGTAGTGGAGACTGAATTAAAAGCCAGGACAAGATAGCCTTTTTGCTTATATTGCTTTGTGTGATTCATACTTATAATGATTCCCTCCTGCTGAAAAGTCCTGACTGCCTGGTGTTTTTGCTCAGTCATCTCCATCAGTTTTACATATGGATTTTACTGGAATGAGAGAATTAGAGCAAGAATACGATTGTTATTATTTCACAGGTGATGAAGAACAACAGTAGAAAAGTAGTTATGAAATCTTATTTTGTTGTTATCTTTGCTGTGTGAAATTTTACACACCTACCTCAGACAATGGGTAAATTTTTGCCTTAAGATTTTCATTATGTTTCTCAAAGGATGAGTGAAATTACTTGATTTTTCATTCAGGGTATCTGCTTCAAAGGTTAAAATACAATGGAGCTTCCCTGAATTTTCTCTGTGTAGACACAGATAGCTATGCAAAGACTACAGAACAAAGATAGAGATTCGTAAATCTGGCATTTCTTTTTTTAAATGTGCATGTGGTGATGGAGGTTCATTTCTCCTGAAGCAAATGTGTGAAAAATATTGCATGACTTTTGTAGAACTAAAGTGAGAATTAATTTCAGAGCTCTGACAGATCTAAAACCCTCTAATATTACAATTTGTTAGGGAAAATAATCCAATAGCAGATTCAGACAATGTGAAAAAATATACAACACATATTTGGGCTGAAGATCTTATACTGCTTTACAACTTTGGTTCTATTGTCACGTAGAATAAAATCAGGGGGAAAGACCTTGAGAGATAAGCTGCTTATTTATTTGTTCCTGAAGCTTTGATAGCATGTAGGTTGCTGTGTGATCTTTATAAACTCAGAGGTGCTAAGCACAGCTTGTTTTTGAAAGTCAATGCCAGCAAGAGACAGACTTTTTGCAATAACACCCGGTGAGCTGTGGCGCTCTTATATTCTTGTCTGTGCCAAATCCTTACCTAGTCTATATTACCAGAGTTCTTTTGACTTCACTTCAATGGGGATTTGGCCCATTATCCATTTCTTGAATATGTATATCCAACTAGGACAGACATACTCAAGAAGATATCTCTCATCTTCACACTCACCAAAATCCAAACACCTTTAAACTAGAAACAAAGCCAGTAATCCCTTCCTTTTCCTAAATCATACAGGATAAAGGCTGATCAAATGAGAAAATCCTTTTTTTCTTTTTCTTTTTGAGGATCTAATGGAACAGGTAGATGGTTTTAAAAGAAAAAGGAATGCATTTGTCAATTGCCCTAATTCCACATGCAAACTGACCTCAGATAATCTGCACTCTTAAAAAGGATACACTACTTTAAAATAAATCATGCAGTAATCCTCATCAGCAACATACACAAAATCAGGTAGAGGACTTACTGAAAAGGCATTTGGGGTAAACTTCTGCTTGCATTATCGTACATCATTGCAGATGTGTAGTGTGTGCTTGTAAGTGATAAGAATGCAGAAGTATGAAAGGAAACCAAAACCTGTGCTCATTTTCCCTATCCCAACATGGGTCCCAGGACCCAGCAAGAGACCTCTCCCTTGATCCATGGCTTTGCCCTTCCAGAAGGTTATGGCATGATTTTAGAAAAATTTCACTCTCATAGAAAGTTATTATCCTATATGAAGAGGTGATGCCAAAATGCTGCAGCTTCTGCAGAGAAATAGAAACGCCAGGATAAGGTGCTCATATACGTGCATGTGACTTTCATGATTCACTGGTATGATGAGCTGTGATGACTGGGAAGGTTGGGAATACCACTGCCTAACATATGCCTTTTCCTTTTAATTTTTTGATTGACCCATTTTATCACTTTTCTCCTAAATTTGTCCATTCCTCCAGTCTGTGCATTACAATGCATTCCAGAAACATGATATTCATGCTTGAAGCCCCAGCCAAGCAACGGATAAAGTAGAAGGCAATACATTGTTTCTGTACCAAAAGCAGGTTGACATGCTGCACCATGCAGGCTGTCAATCTTTGATTTTCTGTCCTATGAACAAAACAATGACTTAGTTGTATAGTGGAGATACAGATACCCAAAAGGAAAGTACTTATACTAATGACATCAAACACTGGCATAAATACACATCAGCCACTGTTTCTGCTTTTAAAATATTATTTTACTTCAGAAGGGTAATATTGTGTCATTTTTCTCTTCTTTACAATTCAGTGACAGATTTCACAAAATCAAAGCAACTCTGTAGCACTTTTATAGCCAATGAATTGAAGAAAATGCGAGGTCCTGTCCATTAATTCACTTTAAGGCCAGAGTGCTGGCAGAACGGCAAGTACAGGAAAAGGTATCAGAAAACCCACAGTCCATAATGCAGAATGCTTTCTGTAACAGTCCATAATGAAGAAATCTAGCTGTCCACATAGATGTAGAGGAATTTCTTACTGAAGAACAGCCATAGTATGCGTCCATCCACTATGCTACCTCCCATATATGCTGATGGACAGATTAAATACACAAATCTTACTAGGAGAATTCCTCTCAAAACCAGGTTGTAAATTCTAGATTTTAAATCCTGAAGTTTTTACTTCTACTGTCTTCTATTATGAACTTGAGCTGTCTGTTGTACATGTACACCAACATTCCTTTGTTAGCAGTGGCAATGAGTTGCACAGCTCCATGATTTTTATTTATTTTTTAACTAGCATTTTCCCCTATTTTAAATTTCCCACTGTTTATTTTAATTGAATATTCCATTCCAATTAAGACAGAAGACGTCCTTTAAAAGGTATGCAACACAAAGGATGATCTAAAAGAGACATGTACTTAAAAGAGTAGCTGTATTGTACATACCTTCTTTCATATCTTTTCTAGTGTGGTTTTTTCTGTTTGCAGTTCACAACTCATGTTTCTCTCTTTCCCTACATAAACGTCTTTCAACTAAACATTGTGTACTTCTATAGACCCTCTATTCTTCTCATTGTTGACACCAGACCCAAACTTCCAGACCTGAACATTGTAAGACAAATGAGACAGAGAGTCCATTTTTAGCAAGGATTTCTAACCTCTTTGGTGCACCCCATATTCTATTCCACCAGCTCCCTAACAAGATGGAGGGGATTGACCAGTCTCCTCCAATCTTATCCTATATTCTGCATTGATAATTAACTAGAATGTACATGAATAGTTCTTTTGTCTTTCTCTTTAGAGAGGGTGTTGGTTTGTGAGTGATATAGTCCGTCTTGTACATCAATGTCTACTCTTTTGATATTTCTTTATCTCTCCAATACAATTCTCTGCAACAAACTTTCTGGAAATAATTGACCAACAGGATCTTGTATCATGCAACAAAATTTGACTTTAACAATTACTGCTTGTGTCTTTATTTTACTCAGTCTATCTTCCTATTTTTACAAATTGTTAAAAAATACTAAATTTTATAGAAAAACATGAGGCACGTCCTATGCATTTTCTTAGCAGGAAAACCTTCTAGTTAATTGTTGATTCATAACAATACTTTGTCTTTCTGCAAAAAATATTAGTTTCTTCTTCAACAAGTTAACTTTGGTCAAGAACTCTTGAGAGTTCACTTTAGTATTTCTTTAGGGGTAGATTTCATGTCTATGAAATACCCTAGCTTGAAATTTGAATTTTCAAACTCTGGATAATTGAACGGCACAGTCCATAGGCTTTCATTTCATCTAGGCCTACGCCAGCACCTGGCAGTGTCTTGGAGAAAGGAGCCTGCAGATTCCCTGTCAATGTATCACTGTTTGCCTCAATGTGCTGAGAGTGCTCAGCAGTGGCTATTCCCTCAGAACAAACTGTCACACAATTAAAAGAAAATACGAAAATCGCGGAAAGGAAAAATGTTAATATTTCAAAATCTAATGTCAAAGAAAGTATGGTAAGCCAGCCTGTGCATGCTTTTTGCAAACTGTTATTTGGAAATAATTATCAAAAGAGATTGTTTGAGTCTTTTCTTTTAGTCTTAAACTCAGCATGACCATGTGTGAAATGATCCATCAGATTTCATCAAAGTTAAGAATCCCATATGGCTAGTATTGCCAGAGTTTAAAACTTCCCATGATTCAAAATATGTCTACACTGTTCATAAAGAAATGCTGCCGTTAGATTGCAACTTGGTTGTTCAGTATAAATAGCACAAGTCCTACCTGAGATTCTGGGTGAAAGTTTAGAGTTTTTACCACAGGAAACGCTCTGTGTTGCCAGGCCCACCAGGTCCTGAGCTTATTCCTTTGAAACTGAGCCCAGGCAGGGTCAATATATCTGAGCTACTTGTTTGATGGTAACATCAGAATAACTTTTTTGGGCTCTAAGTGTAAATAGCTGTTAATTCACTGGAATAGCCCATAAATTTTAATTATTGCCTGTGTACATATATATACACACTTTACAAACAAGCATTTCTAAAGATTTATCATGCTTCTTTTTTTCATGGGGTGTGAGGTTTGGACTGGGGTTATTTTCAGTGTAATGACTATTGTTTTCAAGGGTAACCTTCTCTTAAAAACCTCAAATGACTTCCAGTGTTTTCAGTTTAATATCTAGCTCTTTAAACCTCCCTATCTGAAGGACCTCAGATGAGCTGCACTGAAAACCTAATTTTGAGAGTTTTTTTCACTTCTCTTCCATGCTAAAACTTCCAGAATTTATGTGAGAAAAGACGTTCCTTAGTATGCTTTGCTTCAACCTAGTTTTGTCAAAAAGAGCAATATTCTACAATACACTACGAGAGCATGCATATTGTATAAGACATTGTGCAGACCAGCCATTTGAGACCCAAGTCTTCCAAAGGTGGTGAAGATACAGAATAAAGGACATAAAAACCACCAGTAAATAATTCAGGCATTACAGCTCAATATGTTACAAAAGTTTCACTTATCTGGAGAGGAAAACTTTCACCTAGACTCAATTTCTACACCTCTCCTTCAAGGCTTAATGATATTTTCCAACAACACAAAATCAATACTGCCATTTCTTAAACATATTACTTGCATTATGTAAGTAACTTAGACTCAAATTAGTAGTAATTGAAATTACTGAATATTTCATCCACTAAAATGGCTGTGCTTAATACTGCTTATATCAGACTGACAACACATATTTGTTCCCTTGAACTCTCTCAGGAACATTTGGGACCATTTTTTTGTAGATTATAGAATAGTATACCTTTTGTTTCAGAAAATTTCAACTGCAATTATCATGGGATGCTGAAAAAGAACGTGTAAAAGATGCTGACAAATGTTCTGCTCTGAATTGTGCATTTCTTCAGCAGACTTAGATGAAATGTGATATGGACAAACTAAGATAAAAAGGCCTTGAAATAAATAATATATGTAAATCTCATGTTTTACAGTAGTGGAAAAAGCAAAAACATTTGCTTTTTTTTAATATAAAACACAATTATTAATAGTTTCTAGATCCTCTACATAAAATTGATATAAATTTTCCCTTCTTTTCTACCAATGGTATTTATCTCTTTATCTAAATATAGAGGAATAGGATCAGATATTAAATGGCTATTCTCCAGACAGAACAATGAATATGACACAATTAATTAATTAATCATTAGAATATAATATGATTAAAGGTGAACTAGAACAACAACGATCCTTAAGACTGCCTGTTGTAAATCAACTGTTTTCCAGAAGAAAAAAAATAAAAATTGAAGCCAACAATAATTACAAGAAGCATGGTTTCAATACCTGTAAATTAGAAAAACAGAATGCCAAAGAAAACACAAATATAAAATGACAAGATTACCATTAACTTCAGATTATGTGGTATTTAAATACCTTTCAAATGTCATTTATTTACAACAATCTCTCTTATGTTATTACACTGAGTTAGGAGACCCAAGTCCTATTTTCCAGTCACACTTCTCTTATGCCTCCATTTCTGATTTCTTATCTGAAAATGAAGATTATACCCAAGTGCTACTTTGCAAAGGTTTTATGAGGGTTAGATAAGTACCATCTATAAAGCCCTTTGAGATCCTTAGATGAAAAGCTCTGTAAGATACAAGAAAAGCTCTCTGTAAGTGCAAAATTTTTAATGTAGTTCTTACTATATTTATTTGTTTACTCTGCTCTAGAGAACATAATTCTGAAGAGATTTACATTTGAACTTTGAAAGAATTCTGTTTTCTGTCTTTCGAATTGCTCTTAAGGGCTCTGTAGAGGAAAGGCAAATGCTCACAAAAGCACACTCAAATCCTCCCAAAGATCCCATTCTGCAAGATATTCAGTGTTTCTTGAGCAGCACAGAGCACTCTCAGCTGACTGCACTCATCACAATTGCAAAGTTGGGCCTTAGATTCCAGGTGCTAGCCTTCCTATGAACAAGAATCCCGGCACAAAAAGAAGTGTAATTCTACAACTCTTTCCCAGTTCCTTGTTAGCTGCTCACAGATCAGGTGGGCAGAAACAGTTATTGAGTCCGCTGCCTCGGTGCTCATCAGAGCGCTGACGTACTCCACAAAGAGCAGGTCTTTTTACTGTCATTGATGCTGCAAAACAGAGAGCGCCCATGGCTCACTGCAGGTATTTTTATTGCCTTGCTGGACATTATGGACGGATTGAACACCCAACTGCCTTATCGTAAGGTCATTTCTCCCTTTGATTTCTGAAAAAAGTAAACTTAAGGCTGTTCAAACAGTTTTATATGGAATTTTAATGCTATTCCTGTCCTGAAGAATGAGAGCGTGGAAAGGGGCACATGGGTAAGAAGGAAGGATGGATAAGTAGGAAAGGAAACTGGCAACAACTTAAAAATAAGATTAAGAGACTCAAAACTTCCCTAAAGTGATATACTATTTTAGAACCTATTCTGGTAGCCTTTGACCAGATATTTTCTGGGATGACAATGGAAGACAAAGGGCTTCCAAAAAACCTCAAAACTAATACCAAAACCAAGCAAAAATACCCCTGTAATAACTGCATCAGGTTCTCACAGACTTATCTGAAAATCCACTACTTTGATGCAACTTACTTTTTTTTACACATCTCCACTGGTCATTTTCCCCACATATAATCTCATTTCACTGTGAGAAAGGACAAGAGGATTTGAAAGGAAACAAACCAGAAAAAGAAAAAAAAAGAAAAAAGAAACCTTCTGTTGGCTTTGTTTATTTCTTTGGGAAATAGGTGCTAGTGAATAAGAAATGTAGAATGTTAAGTCATTTCAGTCAAAAAACACTGTTCACTCAGTAAATCAGGAAGACACCATCCACCTGTGTATCTCATGAGTACAAAAATGAAACTTCAATTTTCCAGGGAAAATTGAAAATATTGTTAATAAGGTCCTCAAAATTAGAAACATCCATACTTATGGAGTTTATATGTGATTAAAATCTCTGATTTCAGAAAAACATACAGCTGACAATAACAGAGTAATTACAGTCACTGCTTCAATATTGCTGCATAAATCATCATGATTAAACCTACAGTAGTAATAAAAATAAATGATATTGGGTTTGGTTCATTACTGCTGATTTAATAAAATATAATTAATTTCAAAAATTCCTGAATGTAATAGTTTCATTAAAATAACAATTTATGAAAGACTTTTTAACAACTTATGTGAATACAATACATAAGAATTATGTTTTTGATAAAAACAACCTTATGATGAGAAATTATTATGATTTTATTCCATTCCTCATAGTATTTTTTGCCCAACACGTGTTTTCCTCAGTGAGTGCCTCTTCATAATTTAGATTTCCTTGATTTAGTAAATGAGACAGAAGGAGGAGTTTATTGAGATAAATATTAAATGACTTAGATTCATTCTGAAAAAAGTTATACGATCATGTGCAACATTAGTTCTCAGAGCAGAAAACAGAGAAAACTGTGCCATAAAACATCCCAAAGCAAGTTTCATTCTCTACCCGTTCCTTTACAAGAAGACTTAATTTCCCCACCAAACCTGCATGGTAACTGCAAGAAATCAATAACTCTTTTGAACAAGTCTCCCTCATTAACTAGGCCTATCTGCTGTGATAGAAAATTTGAAGATACCTTCAGGTTCTGTAATACCAGCTTTAGGTGAGATTACTCATTTAAATATTTTCTTTAAATCCTGCATCAGACCAAGCTGCCCGAATTCACCTGTTTGATCAATAACAGAGTGGACATACCAGCCTACAACAAAGCACAGGACCTGTGCCCAGGTACAGCCAGCTGGAGCGTGGCACCAGCTTCAAGATATGATGTTTTCCTAAGACTGAAGCCCTCCACTTCTGGTGCCGGCGGGAATACGTCAGACTATCAATCCATAAAAAAAAGTGTTAAACCCTAAAGGTTTTCCCACTGGACATAGTCTCGGGAACCGGTAACAAAGTGCTCAGAGGTTTCATGTGTGTTGGAAAGCATTACACAAACTGCCTTTCTGATGTTCCTTTATAAGTAACATCACTGTTACAAGAAACAGCTTTTACTTTATCTGAAGTATTCCAGAAGAATATAATTGAGCTTTGAATGCAGCTGGAAGCTTGGTACAGTAAACAGTGTAGAAATGTCTCCAAAATATACATGTTAATTTCCAAAATTCAGTTGAAAACCAGAAATCATGGATGATAATTCAAGCCCTCAATGGGAGAGGATATGATGAATTACTTTGACACTAAGTAATCATTGCTAACTAGAAATGCAGATTCTGTAAACATTGCCAGCATTATTAATTTTTAAAAATCAAGTTAGTTGACAAATCTTTGGTTAAAAAAAAAAAAAAAAAAAATCTCCTGAGATAATGTTATGGAGAGATGCCAAAAATCTGCATTGGTCTGCAGGGTACAAAACCACCAAAGCATTTAGAATTAGTTGGAGACTATATTTTGTAGAGGAAATTAATCTCTTTTTTCCTGCAAGAAAAGATTTAGAGAACCTTTGGATTAAGTTAAAGCAGAGGATCAGCCTGAGTTCTGTAACCGTGGATTTCTGCATGTCTGGTTATTTGCCAGTCCCTCACTGACACCTAGTTCAGGATGAGGGAAAGATCAACAAACAACAGAAAGGGGAATAAAATCAAGTGTTTAGGAGACTAGTGAGAAATCAAAGTCAATGTAACAGGCCTCTGCTGTGCAGAGCTCAGCAAAATCTGTCTCCCTGCCAGCAGATGGGCAGCAAATTCCTGATGCCTATTAGTAAGAGAAGCAATTTCATTCTATCTGCCATGATAAATGGCACCCCATTATGATTTCTGAAAGGACAGGCAAGGCATGAAAACCCTCCAAATGTTCTATATGAGAAGGATACAACCTTTCCATACTTTCTGGAATATTCAAAGGTAAAATGACATATACCACATTCAAATGGCCATTGCCATAAATGTTGTATATCACATATACTGTGTAGAAAACCTTTTGAATTGCAGCAGCAAGCAACAGAAGAAAAAAAGGCAGAAAAATTCCTGAATATTTTTTTACTAATGTGGAGTGGTTATTCTCTGGAAACTCTAAATACCTTGATAGTGTTTGGTAAGGTTTTTAGAGGGAAGAAAAGGATGTTTGAGGAGTAACTTTCCCTTAGTAGCATGTGTCTCATTTACACTTTTTCCTTAGGTAAAGATTATTAATGTATCAAAATTTATCAGTGGAGTGCACCATTAAGTTGTGAAGGCTCATTCTCTCAAACACTGCTCTTAATGCAAACATGGACTGGCCATGTCCATATTCGGACAAATATAAATAGAAAAAATATTTTTCTATTTAAGAACATGAATTTGCACACGTTCAGAAATATTCACATATCTTTGCTGTAAACTACAAAAACCTTACAAAACCACAGCATAATCTGAGTATATGAACACCTACTTTGCTGTTTAACAGAGATAATAGGAGAGTTGGAAGCAACAGGATCAAGGGAATTAGAGGAAATGCTCATTAAAACAAATTTAAAAGGTCTAATGATTAAAATATTGATTAATTAGCCAAACATTGATTAACAGTCACACTTTATCAACTACAAAGGTTCTAATTACTGCACCATTATTCCATAGATTGACCTGCTCTCTCTTGTCACTTACGATGAAGAACAATTTTTATTAAGTGGGTTTTGGATTTTTGACCTGTAAAATTTTAATAGGGAGTGCAAAGAGGGTGTCGTGTGTGGTTTGGCATTTTAGTCACTGAGGGACTCATAGTTACTGTCTCTACTTAACCAAAGGCACAGAAGTGCAAGAGGGATGTGAATACTCAGGGATTAAAGCCCTCCCACAATTTCCCAATCATAAGAGAGAGAGAGATGCATTCAAAACTGCTCTAAAACAGTGGAAGGAGAAACTCTATGATCCTAAACTCTATTGATAAATAACAACAAAGTGTTGTTATTAACCAGCCAAATCCTGTTTGTAAAGATATGCAATAACTTAAGGGCAAAGTATGAAATTAAAATATTTTCTAATTTCTGCACCTACTCCAAAGCAACCCATCTTAGTCTGGAGATTTAACCATTTCACCATTCATAGAAAAAAAAATTAAAACCAAATCAAACCAAACCAACAAACCCCACCCCCCCACAAAAACCACCAAAAAAACCTCAACAACAATAAATCAAAGAGTAGCTCTAGAAGTTCATCTACCAAAATGCTTCCTGCTACAGTAACCTAGATCTCAGAAACTGCCTCACACTTGAAAAAAATTTCCCAGAAAATTTATGGATCTCTTACATGAGACTATCTTGCTGATTTCAATAACTGTCCATTTAAATCTGTTGATGTAGCGTTTAAACCTTGCTTCACAAAAGAGAGAGGCTAATACACACACAGGGTTACACTCTCAATATAACTGTCTGAAAGTGATGGTCTGGATTTACTCCTGATGAGATCAGCTCTAAGGCCAGAAAGCAGATTTATAGTGTGAACATAAATGGGCATGGAGGAGGGGGACCTTTTTGATCATACATATGCTTGTCAGGCAAAAAGTGCTTAAGACCTCATTGCCAAATAGGCAAAAGCAAGACTCGTACAGCCAGTGGAAAATAGCATGAGGAGGACAAGTCCAAACAGATACACTAGGCTGACAGCTTCAATAGCCAAACCCTGGTAAAAGACCAGGAAAAGAAAAAAAATGGTATCCAGGTGCTAACACAGAGTTTTAACACTTTATTTCCTTCAGACTAAACTTACTGATTCTCAGAAGGGCAAGAGTATAGAACTGCCTGTATAATTCTTCAGTAGCTTAAAGGAGAAAGAGGAACTACTGCCATGCCAAGGTCTGAAACTACCTCACTTTCTGCATATCAAGGAAACAAGTGCTTCACCCAGGTAGTGGTACTCAAGAGCAAATGAAGGAATTAATGCCGTAGTAAACAGGTAGATGTCCTTGGCCTTTCCACTCCATCCTCCTGTTACACTATTTTAACCAAAACAATTCCTTTACTTCCACCCTCCACATCAGCAAAATAAAAACTACTTCATTTCCATTATATACTATATGGTCTCTTGATCTGCCTTCTTGATTTTTTACACCTGAAAAGCTGTTATGTTTGTAATACAATTATAACTTAAATCCACAAGACAGTTTACAGCATAATCAGACAGGTCTGCCTGAGTGTTATTTTGCTGTGCCAAGGTTTATGGATTTTCTCAGGTTATTCAATGAGAGGAGAAAAAAAGCAGGGGGAGAGGGGGGAGACTTTCTTGAGAATCCTTCTCCCTTCCTACCTTCATACACACCCAAAATCAATACAGTAAGAAACTCCATGATAGGCCACCTAAAGGGTATTTCAGATTAGAAGTCAGAAAAGTATCTCTCTTCTAGTTACATTACCTTGCTCTTCAGTCCCCCCAGAGTGATAGGAAGAGGGGCAGTTTAATGACTACCACAGTCCAAGTCAAATCTTGGACTTGCTTTCAGTTTTGCACATGGAGACCAGGCTGAGACAATGACACCAGAGAGGAGAATGGTCCCAAGGTGCCACAGAAAGTTCATCTCAACAACACTTGGCTTGTTGCTGCTGGTCCACACAAGTCTTCTCAACCCTTTTAACACCATGCTTGGGATTGCAGCACCCTCTGAGGAAAGCCAGCGTCTTTGTGAGATTAACAGGACTACATAACCACTCCTGACTTGTCTTTTTTCCCTTCAGGATACAACTTCCCCAAGATTACTTGTAGGGGACAGCTTTTGTGTACATTTTTTCTTTTGTACTCTGAAAAGGTATTATTTGCCCTGCCCGCAATGCAGTCCTTTGCACTAAGAACACAGGAATATGATCCTAACTGGAAAGAAATATAATAAAACCAGGGTTTAACAAACTGTCCCTTTGCCATTATGATGGGATTTGCAGTCCATAAGGTTGATTTTACTGTAATAAAAAAGTGCTACTATTGCTTCAGTGCCACAGTGAATCTCCAGAGTCAAGTGTGTTCAAGATTAAAAACTTAAATCCCACATTTAATGGACTATTACCCACTACTTACAGGTAGCTCAGATATTCAAGCCTATACAGAGTATTTGCAAGACTGTAATAGCATACTGAATGCATACCAAATTTAAAATAATGCTAAGGCACCAGCAAAACACAGAAAAACATGTAAGCAATCAGCAAGACAACATATCTGCCCAACAGTGCTTCTGAAGAGAAATATTAGTTCTTGTTTGAGAGTAAAAGAGAGGGTTGTGAAAAAGTTGCCTTAAAAAGGAGCCTTTTGATCATCACTGATAGGGAAAAAAATCTTTAAGACTTAAATACATTTGTTTCATCTAAAGATTCTTGACGGCTCACTGCTAAAATTTTACTTCCTCTGCTATCCCCTTTCCCCAACAAGAGATTCTTTTCGTGTTTGAGCATTTAGTCTAAAAACATCCCATTCCTCTGTGATCCTTGGGTACAATTCTAACAGTGATGTCTTGATGCTAACGGTAGTGATGCTTCTACAAATGTATTTATTTTCTATATTTAGATGTAACCCTCTCCAACACCATTCAACTGTATCTGATTATGAACACTTGTCAGTGCTATTTAAGAAAAAAGGTGCAAGCAATACTGATTTACGTAATCTAAAAAGTAACAAAAATCCTGCAAATACGCATTTCTGGCCACGTTTCACAAGATATCAGAGTGATTTCAGAAAAATTGTGCTTAAAAACTTAAATTGAGGTAGCTGTACCGGTTTGATTCAGAGCAATTATTTTACAGACAAATAACAGAATCAGTGAATTGTTCAGCACTATTAGAAACTGTCTTTTAAATTCAGGTTTGCATTTCAATTGGTGCTGTTTCCATGTCCTTTACAAAAGGGCTGCTAGAAAAAAACCCTATAGACAGAGCCAATCTAAGTGCACATTCTATACCACAAGACTGGTACAGGGTCCAGGACTTGCCCTTCAATCCAACAGCTGTGTCTACAGGCTCCTTTCCCACCTCCCAAAAACTGCTGCTTGGTGTGATAAATAATCACCATATAGTTGAAAGCAAAATATCTCCAGTTCCCTTTCATGTATTCTTTATCTAACTTAATTTCTTTTACTACTCAGTACATCAGACACGGAAAACTTTTTCTGGGGATGTTTAAAACTACTTGAATACAAAAATGGCAGTTCTTTTTCCTGCATATAGATTCACTATTTTAAATGAAAGATACTAACTTAGCAAAGTAAGCTTCTGTTTCACATTCTAATTATTTAAATATCTACCGCTGAGTTACTCTTAAATTTGGTTCAAGCATGCTATGCTATTCTTAATATCAATTTTCTTAATACTGTAGTCACTTTTGGGTTTAGGAAATGTTTGTATCTCAGGCATGATTAGGCAGATTTAGTTGCTGGAAGGAAATAGTTCAATTCCCTCTTTTGAAAAATAAACATATGCATGCAAAAGCAGCATTTACACACATCTCTTCAAATAGACCCTGGTGAAACACAGAGAATGAAGCTGATCCTTGTGTGCAGTGAGAACATAAAGCTTTATGAACCACTTAAGTCTTTAAAACAGCATTTAAGTAGGAGTTGAGCATAATTTTTTTTCAGGCACTCTTCATGGGGTAAAATTTACTAACAGAAGGCTTGAATAACTTGAGCAGAGGGCAGTTGGGGCCACACAAAAGGAAGGAGTAGGGAATCATGCCTCAACATGGTAACTGTTGGTAAAGGTCAGCTTCCTACCGATAATAAAGTGCAGTCACTGTATTTATCTGGCAGATCCCTGTGACAATGGCTGGTAATCTACAGATAGCTTTTTAGAAAGGTTTGAGCAGTGGCCTTCACCCAGCATAATTATTATTCTCTAAAAAGTTTCTGTGTTCAGTTCTCATGTGCCCCAAACAATACAACAGAGAAGGAACATTAGGAGTCCATAAAATGATGTGCAATAAAAATATAAGCTCCAAACTAAGTTTTTAAGAAAATACTCATTTTAATTTTCAAGTTCTGTGGTTGGTAATGCCTAAATTCATATTTTCTACATTGTCAGTGGGGAACTTTCCCTGGAGGCAATATTGTATAATCACTCAAAAGAGACGCTACACTCATCTGCCCAAAAATATATGCAAGAACCAACAATAAGAGGGGCAAAGAAAACAAACAATAAGACTGGCAAAGAAAACACAGACTGATCAAACCATTGACAAAAATTGGCAATAGTTAGGATATTTGCCACTGTAAGCTAAATGTCATCCATCCTTTGACTTATGCCAGGGGTCTTTTTTGCTCACAGTTGACTTAAGACATCTTTAACTCCGAACCCTCCAGCTTTTATCTGTTTGCATTATAATCTCAGTGTTATCCAGACTTATTTCTAGCACGTACATGCACCCACCAAACCAGATACTCACATGGACAGAGAAATATAAGGAATTTTTTATCCTTATAGTATTTTGGCAGCATAATGGGAATAGACAGCAACTACTTTGTGTTACAAATTTGAATGTGAAAATTCAGAAAACCTCCTTGTATTAAAAATGAATTAACTGTGTGATTATTAATTGTGCATATTCCAATCCCTTTGTGCTGTACTGCATGTTTCTTGAATCTCATTTGAATCCTTTGGCTAAGTAATGTGTCAAGGGGGGTAACTAGCCTGAATGCCTGGGTTATTTAAAAAGCAGGACAGCACTTCCAGATTAGAATACCAATGAGTGGGGTTAAAAAGGCTCTACTGTAGTTGGAGGGCAGCTCTCAGTCTGAGTAGTACCTGAAAAGGACCTCTATGGACTAATTTTCAGAATCACATTGTAATGTGGGCTCATGTCAATCATCAGAACAGACAGCTTCATCCCATGATATAAACTAGTTATACATTCAAGAGCTGCCAGAGGATCTTCATTAAAAAGGGACTTAGCATTAAAAGAAGAAGGTTGTTTTATTATAATACTTCAAACACAGTTTTTTGTTTTATATGTTCTCAGAAATATTTTTTGTTCTTCACGATATCAAAAAAAGTGCCACAGAAGCAGCAAAAACATTAAATATTCCAATTTTTAATGGGAATCAAGGTAGCTTTCTGGTTTAAGGCATTAAAATCATATACATTTTTCTAAATATATTCATGTATTTGAATAACAAAAAGAAGTCTCTAGATGTAATAGGAGGATGTTTTTAATCTTTTGTGAGAAGGGATTTGCAGAGCTGACTACTCAAGGTACAATATCTACTGGCAAAGTATATCAGTGAGAGCTTTATACATATAAATTTGTATAAAAGCTTTGGGCTATCCACAAGCTTCCAGATACCAGTTAGATATTACAATCCATGTCATTAAAATTTAATATGATTGTGTTAAGAAGAAAACATTAATAATAACCATGTAAGTAAATCATTGACACAGTAATCTAGTATTTCAAGAAACCTTAACAGGGGTTTATCAAAAAATAAATAGATAAATGTATCTATTTACCTATACATGTATCATTTCAAACAACTTGATTTAAATATAATTCTACAAATCATGCTGCTTCTTCAAAGTAGCTGGGAGTATCTTGATCTAAAATTGCTGTTGCCTACCTGCTTTATACCAGGATAAATAGTTTATAGGAATCTAAGTGAAATGAGGTGTTCCTTTTTGAGCAGAATATAGTGTCCAGTCTAATATGTTTTCTGCTGCGCATTTAAGCTATAGTACTCCAACTCTGCATTATTTCCTGTCCTGAAAAATGATCTCCATTTGCAGTCTTCTTCCTTTTTTTAAAATCAGCTCAGTCTTCAAAAATAAGACACATTCTTAGTAATAGTAATTCTGAGCTTTTCATTGCACAGCTCTTTCCATTTTCTATTACCTTCACAATTATTAGCTAATTAATTATTAACAAGTTAATGAGTTTTTCTATTGCCCTCATTACCATAATATCTAACACCTCTCAAAAATTTCAAAATTCCACTTCCAAACTGCCTGTGAAGCAGGAAATATTGTGTGCATCCCCCCCACTCCCCCTTTTTAGAGATGAGAGACAGAGGCACAAAGGATTTAATTTCTGTATGCACATTTTGTAACGATGATAACATTAAAAGCTAATAGGAATGCTTTTAAAACAAAGTTATTTCAGTCATCGTTGGCAAGAAGATTAAGAAACCTGGCACAAAGAGACTTAGGTAAATTTAACAAGGTTACAGGGGAATCAAACTATTAATTAAAACCGAGATCTTCTTGTCGTCTATTTCTCTGGACAGGCCACTAGACTTTCCATATTTATTTTTCACGTAAATCAGCTATGATGGGTTACAACAGTAACAGTACATGATATGATAATACAATATATATTGCATTTTTCAGTGATCCTCTTCACATATTTCTCTGGAAGCAGTATCATTAAAAATGAGTTTCAAGAGCTTAGAAAACCCTCCCGGTGAGTGAGCTGTAGCAAACTCACATGAACCCAGGGATATCTTAATTAAAGTCTTTCTGATGCTTGAAGATAAAACAGACATAACAATTCTTGCTCTTTCGGGTTCTTAAAAGAACTCTTTTGAGGCCACCTTCTCTCTCTCTCTCTGCCATGCTGAAGCCTTGAATTACACATAAACACGCACAAAATATCCACCTCAAAAAAATCTCTACAGAATGAGAGCATGACAATTACTTTGAAGTGCTAGCACCTTTGCTAGCCCCTGTCCTTGGAGCAGTTAGCAGTTCAATCTTTGATTTGGCCTTTATCACTGCCTAACAGGTAAATGGCATACCAATCTTGAGCCCAAAATAGGCACATTTGGAGGACTTGTACAGCATAGTTCAAATCACTGGCACAGGGCCCTTTACAGCACTATAGAACCAAGAAATTAAGGGAACAATGAAAGCTGCAGCAAATTATATACAAAGAATACACGGTGGCAATGAACAGGATCATAAAGAACTTGCATACAAAAAATACTCAGTGGGACTGCAGCTGCTGCCAACCATCTATTGGGCATCCATGCCTCTTACTAAACTTGTGGAATCTCCAAACACCTGCACCTCCCAAAATCAAGACTTAGATTAACATCATCTTGTATTCAGCATGCTTCCAAACCAATACAATAGCTCAAAATATCAATCTTGTTTACATTATTTGGCTCTGCAGAGGGTATTGCAAGATGCTTCATGTCTCAGAGCATGAACAATTATTTTTTAAGAAAAGTCTTCTGCAGGGCTAGTCCAACTTTCTCTCTTTGTTTTTTTTTTTTTTTCAGAAACAAACTACTATGCATTGTATAGTTTTATATTGCTTGCAGGAATTTGCAGAGCTTATTCTGGAAGATGATGCTTATTTATTACAAATTGAATTTTTATTTTTGGTAAACCATGCAGATGTGTGACAGATTCCCATCAAATTATACATCTGATTACCCTCGACACCTCATTTGAGGTGCAATATATTCCGTGCATTGTCTTCCTTTAAGCCCGTGCTCTCCTTGTCCATCTCTGCCATTTTCAATATGCTGATTACACCAACTCAGAGGCTTCAGCACTATTTAAAATATATAAATCCCTTTGCATGGGATTTCTGAAGAAGCAGCAATACTAGTAAATTCAAGATTGAACACTATTCTTTTTAATTTGTATTTTGTTTACATTTACATTGTAACGTGTTTATCCTGAAGGTAAAACTTCCAGTGCCATTCACCTGTCATCCATGAACCATGTCCTGCAGTGTCTCTACTTATGGAAAGAGATGAGGTGCAGGTATATTAAGTAACTATTTTGGACCCGGTGAACCATTCTAGAGACAAAGGAATCAGTATCTTTTACACCACCAGATTATATGAAATTGTCTTCTAATTTTACCTTTCTGTGTCTTAACATTTTCAGGGTTATATTTAGCAGTTGTCATTGAAACCTACAGTCAGAAACATGTGTAAAAATATATTATAGAAAAAAAACTATGCGATCCATCAAGTCTCAGACTGCAAGTAGACAGAGCACTTAGACTGGAATGAAAGGAGGTTATCAGAATTCTTTGGAAGGGATTTATTGACACCACTCAGAGTGCAACTGGAAAAGGCCTACACATTAATAAAAAAGAAAAATCCTCAACTGCTCCTCTTTGCCACACTAATTTACCTGGGGTTTGACTAAGCTGATGGGTTTCACAGACAGACTGTTATACGACAGCCAGAAACCACAGGTTCCCTGAAGTGCATCAATGCCCAATAAGAAATGTTTTGCTACAGAGAACAAAAACTTCTTTTAGAGAAATAGAGGCAAAAAGTGAATCCAAAACAGTTACAGGAAACAACTTGGGGTAAAAAATCTGATAGTCTTATTAGATGTCAAGTCTTAGTTAGCATTTTGTTCTGCCCAAAAAGGATTGGGAAAGGGATAAAGACGTTATCACATCCATGTTATAGTACCAGATATTAATCAATACTATGGCAGCATTACTAGTTGGCCACTTTTTATTACTTATTGCAAATAAAAGCAGTTTTTGTCAAAACAGCCTCAAAGAAAGCGGCAAGTTGACCCATTCATGAAATGAGGGTTCTAGTTCTCAGGTAGCTGAAAATTCTTAACACCCTTCAACAGCAGCTAAAAAATACATATAATATTATATTAACTGCTTAACCAGTATTTTGTATTGTAGAATGATCCTCATTTCATATATGCCATCAAGAGATTGCTGTTAGAATGCTCTTCATAAATTAGCAGAAAAAAATATGACTAAACTAGTAATAGCCAATTATGCAAAAGCTCAAAATTAAAATTTATTTATGTAGAATTGGTCTTAAATTTTTCTGCCTGAGTTAAATTTTCATTAAGAAAACAAAACCTCAAATCACACATCTTCTCAGAAAACCCACTGAAGCTTCCAAAGACATGTATTTTCTACAGAGTGATAGACACTTCAGTAGCTGCAAATATCTTTAAGTAAGGTGCCCATTTTTCCTACAAATGGCTTAAGGGGTTTTTGAGAAACATTAGGAAATTAATCATCAGAATGAAGGTTTCTAAGAAAAATAAAAAGGGGGGAAATGTTGTCCATATTTTTACATTGTTGTTCCACTTCACACTATGTAGGGAGTACTGAGTTTCTGCCATAATTCCTCATTTATTTGAATTTAATAAGTTTTAGCGTTCTTGATATTATGCTTTTCTACTCTGAGCCTATTGATGCATTTCCACCAAATCCTTTTCTGTGTCCTCTTTTGGAAAAATCCTTAGAAAAGCTGTGACAGCAAATG
>VXAX01003154.1:3744-26356 GCA_013399835.1 Leptocoma aspasia
ATATTTCATTTGACATTAATGATGAAAATCCAAAATACTCCCAGGGGAAATTGAGAAGTATATCAATATAATTATGCTTTGGGAAACTGGTATATGTGATAATTACAGTGATTTGTGGCAGATTTTTTCAGGTTCAACCCCTCTTTTTTTATTTTTTTCCCTTAATGCAAATGCCTTTCTTTCCACATTTTTTATCCATAGCTCCTCAAACGAACTTTACCCGACTGTAGACCAGATACTACTGCTGTGAAATAGACTAAATAATAATTCTTGCCCTTTGATGCTGGCAGTGCTTCAAAATTTAATGCTTTTCAAGAATGGCACACCAGCAGCCCTGGCATTGAAGCCACTGTGGCTTCCTTTAGGTCTTGTATTTCCTTGGGTTTTCATCATCCCTCAGACCAAGCACAAAACATGCATTAGTTTTGTTCATCTCCCCCAGTTTCAAACCTGTTCTTCTGCTTAATAAATGAAATGCATTTATGGAGGCCTGTAACTGGCAGGCTCTTTGTGAACAGGCTAGATGTTCCTTCTCATAAGTATTTCTCTCTGGGCCTGTATTCCTTTCACTCAGATGCCCATTCATCTGCATCATTTTATATTTTGGTATTTGACGAAACCTCCACTGTTCAAATATCCTAATTATATTTTCTGTCTCACAGCAAGGAAGCATTTTTGTTCATAAAATGGAGGGATATAGTTTGGATTATGGAGTTAAAATGCTACTTAAAACTGTTCCTTTTTTTCATTAAAATGTTTTTACCATCTTATTGGCCTCAGAGTTACAACGTATTTTCTCCGTGGAGTTCCTAAAGGACAGTAAGCAATATGCTACATGTCAGTAACATCGTATTAGTTTAATAACACCTGGAATAACTCAGCTGCAAATGCTCAAATTATTCTACTTACCCACACATCTCTAGTTATGAATAGGAAGCCAAGGATTTAGTGAAGAATTGATAATTCTTTAATGGCAATTTTATGACAACTTAGTTGGCTGGCTTTTACTTTAATTTGGATCCATTTACACAGCTGGGTGTAGCTAAGAAGTACCTCAGGCACACAGCAGTTCCTGGCTGGCATAAATGCGATTCTGACTTGTACTGCTGCTGTCTGAAGCCAACACCTGCACTGCGGGGTTCTGGAAACTCAACTAAGCTGCAGAAAATGCTTTATCTCTATGTCTAATGCTGGGTGGCCAGACTGGAAGATCAGAGCTAGCTGCTCCTGATTTGTTATGCAGAGCTACTTTTAAATGGCCTTGTTTATGAACAAGATGTGGTTTAGTCACATCAGCAAACCCTTTGTTTTATTTTTCTGAGATCTAGGTCTGACTTTGGCTGCAATCTTAAGAGTTGGCAAAGGTAGGAAAACAAGTTCAGGGAAAAGTGCTTTATACTAGCTTTGCGATTAATGTTTAAAACTGAAAAATATGTACCCTTAGTTTTAGAGAACTAAATATGATGAAGAATCTGACAAAATTTGTGAGATAAATTTTGTACGGATCTGAAAAAATAGATTAAAAATCCTCTTATTCAGCATGCATTAAAGGATTATTTTGTCTATCACCTGTTCCTGAAATCAGTGGATCAGAGCTCAGCAATGTGCATCAAATACAGTTTCTTAGAAAGTACTCTGCTTTCTAAGAAAATCAAAAATAAAAATATAGGCACTGCCTCTGTTTTTTATTATTGTAATTTTTTAAGTTTTGTTTAGAAGATTAGATTGAACAATAGCATTATTACTCTCATAATACTCTGTTTTTGATTCATTCCCATCTCTGACTACTCACTTCTGTAGAGATCCCAGCATCCTCACCATCCTGGATCTTACAAGGGCCATAAACCCTGCAAAGCTGAAGCAGAGATCCTCCTGCCAATGCTTTTTCTTGCTTAGTTTCCTGGGAAGAAGAATTTTTCCCCCGAAGATAAATATTTTCACTGTAGAAAGGCAGTGACAGAGGTGCAGTAGAAATCAGTGTTCAATCCATCCTGTGGGTAAACACAATGTTACATTTCTTTTCAAATGTAAACAACAGATGATTTTCAAACATGCTTCCTTTAGAGTAAATTTAAAATGTGAGAATTCATACAGCATAATAAAAATGTCTGGCAGTTGAAAGCATAAAATGTTTTATCCTTGAATAATGGTTTTATAATTCAGAAAGTCATTAAAATAATACATTGACTCTTTAACATGAGCCGTGATATCCTAGGGATTGACTGTCCTATGGGATTCCCAAGCTGCCTTTTCCTCATAATCTTTCTAGAAAGTGCCATAAATTAAAATAAGTAAAAAAATAAGTAGAATTATATGCATGATGTTGAATAAGCCCTTAGCCCAGCATAAATACATTGTGTGCAAGGTACCCTCTTCCCAGGCTCAAGTTCAGTTCAACTTTGAGGTGACTTTCAGGAACAGAATTAAGAAGCAGCAATTGTAATAATGAAAATCTCCCAGATGTTAATGCTAGCTTTGCATCATCAGCTTCTAATCAGTCATATCTTTTTCTTTTGTAAAGGAAGAAAAACACACAGTGCAAGCATACCTGATTCATCAAGGTGTGATTCTACCCAGACACTACTACTGAACTGTGATGATGCAAGGTATTTAACATCCAAGGAAGTAATTCTTGGTAACTTGACAGCTGAAAACTCAGTTATCTAAATAAGTTTCTTTTTTTTTTCCCCTAGGACTTTTGGAGGTGATGTAGGTCACATGCTTAATTTCTGCAAACTCACATAGTGCTTTGAACTGCTACAAAGAGAAGACAACCTATGTGAATTATTTTAAATGACAAAAACATAAATAGAAGCAAACTTGTGAATTCATTGATAAGTACACTGATTTTATAAAGTAAATAGCTTAATTTGCTTAAAACCCTTTTCTATCTAATTCCATCTGATCTTCTAAGTATCTAAATCTACCATCATAGATTTTTTTAGTAACTACATTTTTGGGGTTACTAACTTCCACGAAAATAAATTCAGCCAAAAGAAACTGTAATCATTGAAAGTAACAGCTTAACAGTATAATGTTGTTTGGTCTTTTCTTCTAACAAATATAATATGAAGGAAAGAGGATGTGACTTCTAAATTTTTGGCTCATTTGATTTCATGTCTTAATTTTTTCACTGTGTTCCAAACATAATAATCCATTCTTTATGTCTAAAGCATTACCTTAGTTTATCTTAAACCTTAGTCAAACACCTAATTCAAAATAGTTCCAAAGAAAAGAACTTTCAGATTTCTTGACGATAATGTTGCATAATGATTATCAAGAATGGACTCTTTCAGGATAATGTTTGAGTTCTGGAAACCGTCCCATACGTACCTGGTTTATCAGTATAAGTGCAATGAGATCAGTCTGTAATGCATGTAATTTATGACAGTTACAGTTGAGATCACAGTTGGAATGGTTGTAGCCCTTATCTGACTAGGGTGAAAAGGAATAAGGAGGGGAAGGAAGAAAGGGAGAGAGATGTACAGCCATGGGTTTCTCAATTAGCTGCTACAGGTCATATAACTGCTCCAGAAGGTGCTAGTAGGAGGGCTACACACCTCTGTCCTTCACTGCAATGTCTCTGGCCAAAACCAGGAAATACTTTTCTTGCAATTTACAGGCCAACTGTAGGTAAAAGTCAGACGTCACTGAATTCAGTAAGTAAACAAATACTACCTTGCTTATTCTGAGGAAAACGTACCAATTTTCTAGTTCTAGATAAGGGATGTGCTCAAAGGTAATGGTTTGCATGTTGCACAGCTGTGCATCATGAAAATAGGACAGGATCTCTGTCTCTTTGGTTGTAGAGATTTTGTTTTTGTATGCTGCAACTCAGAACTAGGCAGTTGAAAAAAAGCACATTGAAGACTCTTTACATAAGAGTGACAACAAACAAATTTGAAAATAAAGAAAACCATTTTGGACTGAATCTCACAAGCTGCCATGTTCTGATTTCTCACACTGAAGCACAGAACGTGTTTTGCCTCATTCTGCCCTCTTATCTTTAATTAGATATTTGACTTCAAACAGAATTAGTCAATTTAGCTAAGAGAATTAGTCAAAAGAGCAATGCAAGGCATACAAGCCTTTAGTTTAGAAGAGGAAAAGATTGTTTACAGCTACTAAACAATAGAGTTTTAGTGAGAAAACACATTTGCAAGATAAATTCACTTGAGTTTTGATTAAAAGTTACCTTCGATTACACATAAAAGACAGTCTAGGTAATGTAAGTATTTAATAGCAAATTCTTGCTAATAAAATGTTTTAATTTTAACAAAATAGCCTTTTAATTGGCATAAGTAATTATTTCTACTTCAATAAAAAATAAAATCGGCTTTTATTTGTGTTTCAATAAATAATTTGAATTTCTAAAAAAAAATTGTCTTTTGTTTTTTTTGGTAGAGGAAATTTTAAATCAAATTTTCAATATTGTCATATGAAGATTATAAAGAGGAATACTGGTTAATTGAAGATAATGCATGAAGCATCTGGAGTTAGTAGAGCATACAGGTCATATTTAAGTTTCATATCACACTTCTAAAACAAATCGATTATCAAGCTGTTGGGGTCTTAGACAAACTCAGTTACATCTCTGTCCTGGGGCAACTTTACGATTCCAAATTGTATCCCCTTTCATCTGTTTAGCCCAGAAATAAGTTTTGCACATTTAAGACTGGTTCTGAGAGCGAAGGGAGGGGAAGAAGAAGCCCGCAGTTTATTTTTAGGAACTGCACTCAGTCCTCCACATTCCTGCTCCTGGACTGTTGTTGCAGCATAGACAGACAGTGGGACAGAGCTCTCCTTTGCTTTTAGTTAGTTTTTAGCTAGCTGAGGCAGAGAAGTTCCCTGGACTGTGGGTTTTCTTTGTCTTGGACCTGTTTAAACCTGGTCTGGACTGAGCACTCAGAAGGGCACCTGGAACTTGCACCTGTGGCCCACTGGGCTGGGCTTGGGCCATTTCCAGCACTGGAGGCACTGATAAGAGACTGGGTGAGCCGAGCTACAGCCCACCAAGGGGACTTTCTGAGTTTGTCGTCTCTTCTGAGTGGTGAGAGGTTTTATTGTTTTATGTTGTTCATTTTTTGTTCTGGTGAATGCTTTGCCAGTTAAATAAACAGTCTTTTTCCACTTTTCTCCAAGGAAATATTTTCCCAAACCTGTTGGGGGGAGGGGCTGCTTGAATTTGCTTCCTAGAGGAAACCCATTTGGAGGTTTTCTCCCAAATTTGCCCTAAACCAGGATAATGTGTTTTTCATTTAGGCAAAGCAACCACAGTTCTCTTTCAAAATAAAGTTTATCAGCCTTTTTGTTTTTCACTATACCTACAATCAAACTCCAATATAAAGGAGCAACAAAAAACCAAACACGCAAAAAACCCCAACTGACCAACTGAAAATATTCTGCTAATTTTTGAAATAAAATCTAATTTTATACAAAAATTTTGACATAAAGAGGGTTAAATTAATAAAAATTGTTAAATGCAGTGATGAAAATTTCTAATTTTAGATTCTCGTCTTACAAAAAAGAAGTCATGCCACAGAAATGTGTACTGAGGAGGTACTTGGAGAACAATAAGGAAGTCTGCAAGCTGAACCAGGAGCTCACGGAGAGGGTTTAGCCTTTGTGTAATCAAGAATTAGTGGATGTGCCAATTCATATAACAGCAGAGGATGGAGATGGTAGCAATTGCACTTTTCCTTCCTGTTTTCAGAGAAAGGCCTATGTGTAATCCAACAAAAGTGGAACAAACGGAAATATTCAGTAGAAGAATTGGGCAGTATTAGTGGAATAGAGAAAAATACAGGAAACAGAGCTTCATAAAGAAACATAGATTGAATATTGTATTTTAAATGCTGGGATTTTCTGGCTTTTGGAAATCATCACCTTAACCAAATATGATGACTTGATATAAAAGCTGAAGTCTACAGTAAATTAGAGAGAGTAGTTCACAGAATGTCTGTAAAAATGTCTGGCTTTAAAAGGGGAAGTGATTTTTTCATCATTCACTTTTAAAAATTGATTTTATCAACGATATTCTGTAGGTCATTGAGAAAATAAGATTTTGGAGAACATTGTATGTTTTTGTTAGTAGGAAACTAACTAAAAAGCAAAAGGAGAGCCCTGTTCTGCTCTGTCCGTGCCCAGACACTACAGTCCAGGCAGAATGTGGAGGAGGGAGTGCAGTCTCTGATAACAAACTCCGTGCTTCTTCTTCTCCCCACCTTCGCTCTCTGACCCAGTCTTGAAGGCACAGAATATAACATCCAGCATAAACAGAACAGACTTTGGGGATACAAGCATCATACAGTCGCCCTAGGACAACCTGTTTTATCTTTCTCTTCCTCAGTCCACAGATATGCTGTTCTCAGCTTAAAGAAACTTCAAATATGCTGTTTTGAATACACTGAGTTCCTTGTGACAAAAGTTTTTGATTCTGGAAAGAGAACTGCTGCACTTAACTATGTTTGACATTTCTGCTATCAACTTAGAACTGCATAGAGATTGCATAATGGAATTACATATAGATTTCAACACAAAATGGACATTCAGTCTGTCTAGTATGACTTGTGGCAGCACGCTTGGGATTCAGGTGGGGCATTTCAGCAGAAGGAAGGCTAAGAAGCTTCAACAATTCAACGTCATTCCAGTCCACTCAGATTGTGGCTAGCACACTTTCAAGTTGCTGCAGAAGAAAACATGCGACTACAGTAATACACCATTTTTCATATGTTATTCTTGCATGATACTTAGATGATATCTATATTTGAAGTGACTCCAGTTTGCCAAGACAAATATTGTTTTCTTCAACAGTTCATTATTTCACTACATTCTCATGTCAGACTACAAAACGACATGTCAGACACTCTGGTGATTTGACATAAATAATGTCAAGGGATACAGAATGGTAAGAGACCAGTAGTTATAAACAATGGGTTATGAATAATAGAAAATAAACTGAACATGTACCTGAAGTTCCCCCACTGTTATTTAACCTCAGTGTTGTACAAGCACAAACTGTGGTAGTTTCCTTGCATTCTTGCCCTGTTGTATTATGTTACTTCATATACAATACAGTAAGCCACTATAATTAAATTGAACCAACATGCTTTAAAATCTGGGCCATAATTTAATCCACCATGATATTCAAGATATAGAAAACTAGAAGTAATATATATTTTTTGTAAGGAAATAACCTGACTCATATTTTAAAAAAATTAGAAAATATAAGAAAGCCTATTGTTTGTTTTTACAGATAGTGGAATGTGTCCTGATTTCCAAGAAAGGACTTGAACTGGAATATTACTTGAATCCATTCTAAGTTGTGCTCACAAGATAAATATTCCTGAAACACACTGTTAGTATTTTCTGTGCAATATAGCCCCAAAGGCCACACTTAATTCTCATAATGCAAGAAATTATATGCTGGTGCCTAATTTTTTGTTTTGCTTAAATACATTTAAAAGTTATGTTTGTATAACTGTCTGCATAGTCCAATCCTTCAGAATTTAACAACCAATAGATGAATACCTTTGTATGACTCACAGACACTTCTTGTTCTATACTAAGCAATAATCCCCTCATCTCTGATATGTGACACTGCAGCCAGCTGGAGTTAGTTTCAAGGACTAACAAATATTTATTGGACTGGAAAATCCTCAAAAAATTTAAGATGAGTCAGTTTTAGTTAAATTCCCCAACCCCATTCCCTAATAAATAAATCTTAAATTCCATTTGAAACATAAATTAGATAATCTGCAGGACAAAATCAAGTCCTTTACTAAGTTCAAAAAATATGACTGCATTATTTTCCCCCTGGCATAACCTTCAGATCCTTATGAAAACAGAAGTCCTGACCTCTGTGAGAAGGATTGGTTTGTTGACATTTTCAGCCAGTTCAGCTGATTCAGCTGTTGGATTAGGACCTAATTTTCTTGGGTTTGTTCTGAACCACATTTTTTAAAAGGCTGAAATTACCTATCATGCATTCACAGAAACACTAAAATTCTTTTCTAGATATTTCATGTTGTTGAAAACAATCTTTTTGCAGTTGTTGTTTGGTTTATTTTGGGTTAGTGAAAGGAATGGATTTTACTGTATCAATCCTGGAAATGTGTAGGTACTCAGAAATGTATTTAACAAAGAATTCTTGCATTTGGATTTTATTTTAACTTAATATCTGAACACAATCTCTGAATATCATAAAAAAGATTTCATTTTATTTATGCTACAAGGAACTGAAACATAACATAAAGGTATACAATTTTTTTTCTGAAAAAGCAGTGATGATAGAAAGAAATTAGTTTTATGCTCTGTATCAGTAATGGATACATGTGTCCTGAAATTCAGAAAGAACAAACAATATAATGGTACAAGGCTCATAGGCAATAGCTAATGGAGGATGTTTCTAAGAAATTATTAGATTCCTTAAAAGGGTAGGACATGCTTAAAATTGGTTCCTTCAATTACCTTGCACGTGCATCAGAAAAATCAAAGAGCATATGAGTCCTCAAGATAAAACTCAAAGATATTTGGGCATTTATTGCATATTTCTTAGTCTAAAGCCAACTTTCAATACTGTAAGGTTTTCACAATGTCTTTCTGGACCTAATACCCATCATACAGCAGGAAATGTTCACAAACATGATGGGTAAACTGCCTGGAGGGTCAGGCACAAAGACTTGTACTAACTGAGACAACGTTTGGCTGGTGGTTAGTTTCCAATGGAGCTCCTCAGGGTTCAGATTTTGGGCCAACTCTTCCATGTTTTTATCAATGATCTGGACACAGAAGGTGAGTATACATTAAGTTTGCTGATGGTACTAAATCATGGGAGCCACAAATTCCCTTAAAGGTAAAGAGGCCTTACAGAGAGACAGGATAGTTTGAATGCTGGTAATCCTGTGATTTTACAGTTAAATACTTTTTATAGTTGCCCAGGTGCAGTACTCAGAACCAACATGGTAATGGTGAAAACAAGGGAAAATATTAAAATAAGAGTTTCTCATACTTATAGAGACTAATTTTCACCATACATACATCTAGAAGTTCATTGCTAAATTTCCAAAAATACAAGATTCCTTTCACAATTACCTTAAGGAGAAAGTTGAGATTACAGATTGCATTAATTTACAATATGGATGTAGAGAGTAATATTATTTACTTCTTTGTGTCAAAGTTGAGTAAATTATATGTACACCCCTCATTCTCTTATAGAAAAATAATGATTCTTGTTAATTAACTTCTTTTGAGGCTCCTTTTTATATGGTATGGAAAATTGCATGCAACGGGGTTTCTCAGTACTCCATGTTTGATTGCATTTTTCTTCTCAGATCAGAGGCAGACTGTCAGAAGCAGGGAGATGATGCCTTTTTGAAGGATGGCTATCACTAGTTCAGCTATTTTGCAGAAGATAGAGGTTTTGCTTTTCTGAGACGTGTCCCATCTCACAGGCACCTCTCTGCAGACAAAGGAAAAATCCTGTTTGGACCTGTTCTGGTTCTGCTGCCCATATTCAGAAGCTACCTCTTTGTCTTCTGTAGTAGATAGGGTTTAGACAGCTGGATCCAGGACTCAAGCACCTCCATCTACCTTGGCTTAAATTCATGACATGTCTATATCCCCAAAACTCTCACTCAGGAAAGTAAACCCTACTAAAATTGTAGAAAACTCATCTTACTAAAATCAGGATAATTTTTCAGGACTACATATCTTGCAGGATTTAATAGATTAAGCCTAGACATAAAACTGAATGGTTGTGAAGTTCTCAGAGTATAAATTATTATTATCCCAGAAAAGTGTTATTTATAATTTGCACTGGCTAAGTTGTCTGACTGCCCTGAAAACAGGTATTCCCAAAATAGGTATTTTTCATTAGTACAGTTGATGGAGGTATTTAAGAGACATATAGATGTTTCACTTAGGGACATAGCAGTAGCCTTGGCAGTGCCAGATTCATTATCAAACTTGTTAATCTTAAACATCTATGAAAAAGTGAATAAACTTCATGAAATGTGCATTGGAAAGGTCAGATTCTAGTTTCTTCTCTGCCTGATATATCCAGGAGCTAGTCTTGATCTTAAGCCAAATGAATCCCTTAAAATTTGCTGCAAATGAAAAATTTTCTACATCTTCACACAAATTTTTACCTGTTCCTCTTTTTCTTATCCATGAACATATATAATTTTGAAGGGTATACAGAGAGAACCAATAAAATGAGATTTACTCTGGTTTTTTCAAATTTACAAGACTTACTATATAGTAGTTATATTTACTGTATAACTTCAACACACAGGAGCCAGTGCTTGTCTCTTTTGTAGATGTATTGTACTTCAGAAAAATATATAAACTGGCAAAATACAGAGAAGTCTTCTTATGGACACTCAAAGGAAGGATAGAGGATTTTTCCTTTGTCTGGTCTGAAACAAGGAGCACAAGAGTATGAATTAACTCTACTCAGTTCCCAACATATTTGATGCCTATTTGAAATTTAAGGTTGGTAAATTGCAATCATTTTAGATAAATACCATCTAGTTAATCTGGCTGACTCCAAGAAACTGCACAAATATAGTTGTGGTTGAAGCAGCTCATTGTGTCTGCAGTTTATTCAAGAAGATTAATTTTTGTTCCTCAAAGAGTCTGTCATAGCCCAGGGATGTGCTGGAATGGTTTCATTGTAACCAGAGGCTCTATGCACATTAAGGATTTGTTAAACTCATTCTGATCAGTTCATTAAAAGCTTGAATGCCATTTGAGAGCCTTCTATACTGATTGGATTTCACTCAAAAATTCTAATTCACAGTAATAAATATAGAGCAAAAGTTACAATGGGGAAGGAGGACAAATAATATCAATTTTCCTGTAATTTATCTTCTTTGAACAGCACTGTCTCTCCAATGATGTGACCCAACAATTCAAGAGCACTCATAAAAAGGATTTATTATAGTTCTCCATTTTTCTCTCAGGCATATCTTGTATACGTATTTGTATGTAAGAAATATTCACAGAGGATATTCTATATCAGGATTTAGAAGGCTCTCAATAAAAAATTTTAAAGCTAGGCTTTCTTTCCTTATTTATACATCTGATTTTCAATGCTTTGCTTTAGGATAAGCTTTCTTAGTAAAAATGAATCAACACCACTAAGTTCTATTTTATTTCAAGTGGTTTTATCCAATTAAAATTCTGTGTGATAAAGAATGGGCTGTAAGTGACTTTACCAGTGTCTTTGTGTCTAAGGTGCTAAGCAATTCTTTGTGAAATATATAGAATCATAATGTTAGCATTTGTGATAATATATTCTATTCTATATTGTCACTGTAAAGACGCAAATAAGGTTGCCATAAAATTAAATTAACTGAAGGGGAATAAACGTGTCCTGAGTTGACCAGAAAAAGCAAGTATCTATAACCAGTCCTTACACCTTACACCTTAAAATCATTGACTGAAATGCAGAAGTAACATTTAAGCTTCCATTTCAAATTTTTATGCAAGTCAATTAAGTGTTTCATCTATTTATAGAAGAATATAAATGTGTTGGTCTTCTAGGGTCAGACAAAAGTCCCCTTAGCCAACTAGGTTTTTTTTAGGATTCAAGACTTAGGAAAGATGGTGAAAACTAGAAAAGTTCACTGTAATATTTCTTCAACATTTGCCAAGTCCCACAAGGGACATCCTAAAATAGACAAGGTGTCTGTGCATATGTTTATGAATCACATGCAAAATGGAGAAAATTACTGCCTATGGTTTCTATAATATTCTGGTAATGGGAAATGATACCTGACCCGGTGAGGTTTGTGAGTGCTCATTTACTGGTGTTAGCAGTACATAAGTGCATCGACCTTCTCTCACAATTGTTTCAGAGCATTATGGGGGTTTGGTGTCTTCCTGTCATGGTCAGCTTGAACTTTTCAAGTTTACACAACAATCTCATTTGCAAATAAAGATTTTATTTATTTATGAACTTGTAGGGTTGAAAAAATACAACAGGAGATCAATCTGCTTTGTGTAGATTAGTTTACTATGAAATCTCTAAGTAATTTAATTTTTCTGATCAGCTTTGCTTCTGAGTGTCCTGCTGTATGTGCAAGCAACATCCTGGGAGGTAGTTCCCTTTGGTGACATGATTTTGTTACTCCTACTTTTATGCTTTTGTGGTATGATACTTTCATGTGTGTATTTAATCTTAAAAGGTCATGGTTTGGTATAATGTTTTTACTTATAGTGGTCAGATAGTGCAGATTTTATTTTATTTCACAGAAACTACTTCAATGTTATCAAGCATAATGGGTTCCAAACAGGCACAAAGAATCTTGTATTCTTCTGTATGACCTGAAGAAGCAATGTCTTCTCAGAGACAGAAAGATGGGTGGGCAAATGTTTCTGGTTCTTGTGACTTTGGCTTTCAGACTACAATTTGGTGCTCTGCTGTTCCTGCTAGAAACTGAAACAAAATGTTGCAGCATCAAAACAGAGATGAAGTTCAACTGTCTATCTTGCTGAAATGTGAGCTGTGAAGCCCTGTTTTGACCAAATACTAATGAGGCTCTGGTAACTTCACCAGGGAGGGATATGTGTTATGAGACCGCAGCCTCACTGAGGAGTTCAGTCACTCACTTCCCTCCTCTGGTGTTTGTTGGGAGCTGCAGCACAACTGGTGCCTTTTGCTCTCCCTCCAGCAGCTCACACTCCAAAAAAGACTCCACGGAGGTAAAGCATGAGGCAGCTTGTGGATGTCTGCTGGCTCCAGGTCTGCAACAGCAGGAGAATCCCAGGAGAATCCCTTTTTCTGTTTGTAGACTGAACATTTCCTCAGGAGGACAGTCTGTCAGCCCACACTCACTCAAGAAAAGACAGCAGTCTTAAACATCCGTGACACATTTGTTTTTCAGACAGTTTTCTGTTAGGATTTTCCATGTGCAGATTAAGTATGCTGCACAGTCAATCTTTTTGTTGGTTTGCTCCATTTCTGCCAACAATCCTTAGCTAATCAATAATTAGCTAATAAAAAGGGACACATACAGAAATTAAAAATACAAAATGTAGCAAACTTTTTGGGTGCTTAGAATTATGTGTGGGCATTCAGTCAGATTTGAAGGACAATATTCACTTTCTAATACATACTTAACACATCCAAAGTTCACTATTATTATGGTAATGAGTGCTTTAAAAGGACTCCACTGTCACATACAGTAGCACATGAAACAGCTTTCTGTCTTGAAAACAGAAGACTAACAAGCCCCAACTATACAACAATTCTTTCTTCTCTTCTCTAACTCCTTGTAGGTTTTTTTGAAGCTTCATAGAGCTCAAAGGTATCACAATTTTTAATGTAGTTTTGAATAATATTCCCTCCCTCCCTCCCTCCCTCCCTTCATGTCTTCCTTCCTTCCTTCCTCTCTCCCCCTTTCTTTTATCTTATGGTTTATTGGAAAATGAAATTGCTTGTTATGGCTTCATGGAATATTGAATTCTACACAGCAGTATATACCTTAAATCACAATTTTGTTTAGAATCCAAAGTTTTTCTGATCTAATCACTAAACAACTTTCAAATAGGGAGATTTCTTGAATGATAACTTCGATATCCAAGAGGAAATTTTGCAATGATAAGACTGTTTATGTGCAGACAGTGGCTAAAGATATAAAAAAAGATATAAAAACCTTACATCCATTCCTGAAAAATATTCTGCACGTTTAAGTAATACAACTTGTCTTGCAAAGACATATTTTGAAAAAAATACGTTTATTTTAGAGAAGACTATAAATCTAGCTAACACAGAAAACAAGATTGAAGGGTATTTTGGGGCAGGCAATGAGCAGGGAAAGGATCAGAATAAATACAAAGAGACACCAATCACCTAAAAAACCCTGTAAAAACCATTACTCTCTATAAGATTCAATGGTTGCTTCAGGAGGAAAGAAGGATGACGGAAAGAAGGAAAATGTTGGAAGGATTTCTTCAAGTACTATTTTACAGCTCTGGCTTAAATAGCATATCCTGGTGGTTATTAAAATCAAGAATGATGATGACATGGGTAAGGTGATGAGAACAAATGAGTTTCAACTATATCATATTTTAATATTGCCACATATTAGGATGAACTAGACAGTGACTATGCAGTATGAGTGTTCCCACTCTATTCTAATTTTATTCCTGTTCTTATTAAGATGAATCATCAACCATTTCCTAATGAAGTGTAGGGACATCTATGTCTAGCCCACCATTTTTTAGTGATTGTTAAATCATATGTCCAATATATATTAGGACTTATATCAGCCCAAGAATGATATTAATTTTCTTAAATAGCCCACTGATCAATTCTTTCAGACAAAAAAATAAACAAAACAAAAAAATCCCAGAACAAACCCAAAACTATTGGAGAATTTCTTGTGGAACAAGGCCATGCTGTGCCCCTAAAAAATTGAAGAAAGAGCTGAACAATTTTGGCCTCCAGAATAGCTACTTGTAGGAACAGGACTATCCTGGTCTGTAGAACATCAGAACATCAAGCAATGTTCTGTTCTGGTCAATCTTGTTCTGTAGATATAGGTTAGCTACTTTATGAGGTCTAGGCCATCCCTGAAGAAACAGTAAGCATTGTATAAGAGACAAAGAGCTTTGTGCAAATACAATAGGCATTATGCTAGAAAGAGTTGATAAGCAGGATGTGAAAGCCATATGTAAGCATAACAAAATCAGATACCTTTTTGCCGCTTGTAGTTGCCAACCAATTAACAAGCAATATGTGTATATGATGACATGTAATTAGCCAATGAGTATTAAGCATTTACTGTGGGAAAATTTTTGTCATCCAATTAGAATTAAGCTCTATGCTTGTGAACAAATGCTGAAATGTATAAAACCAAGCTATCTCGGGCAATAAATGGAGAACGTCATGAGAACCATATTGGTTTGCTTGTTGTTACTCTGCTCGACTCTCCAAACCGGGACCCTCTTCACAAAACCAACAAAGAACATGACCCTGCCAAACCATGTATCTGCTTATTTTATCCTATCACCCATGAGAACACTGCTGGAGATCAATTTTTTCAGAACTGCCTTTACATCAAATCAGCATCACCACCCCAGTCAGGTTTGCAGTGGTTAAAGTCTCTTGGTGAGTACTTTGTTTCATGTCTCCTGATGTAAGATGAGTGACGTGAGGACTGGATTAATGGCTTTATCACTAGTTTGTGAATGCAACAGGAAGTCTTTAGAGCAACCTTGCAAGCACACATAAACTCTGAATATCTGTCTGAATATTCTTAAAAGGCAAAAATCCTCTCTTTAGGGGAGACAGGGCTTGAGTAGCTTTAGAAAAATTAATGGACATATTATTTGGCAACTGGGTGCTAAAATTAATTTCCAAAATTTTAGATAGCAGGGCAGAGATTGAAATTATTTTTACTTAGCTTCACCTCCTTTCTGTTGTGTATTAAAAGCAAATTGCCTGAAATACAGGGGGTTAACTACATAAACATAATTACTCATAACTGAGAGTGGAAAAATATGTCTGGTTTGATAAGTGTATAATACGCCCATCTTCGTGTTCAAGAGAGAAAACAATATGGCTATTTGGAACTACTTGTATTGTAAAAAAGATACTCATAAATGAAAAATTATTCCTTTTGATTGCATGACAATTGCAAAAAAAAGTCACTTTAAAAATTCAAGTACCTGTTTGTTTTTAAGGTAGAAGAGCAGGCAGTTTTCCTCATTAGGTGCTAAATTCAATTTTAATTTCAATTTTAAAATGGCTGTGAAAATGACAGTTTTTTATGAGGTAGGGGCTAGTATGGTCTCATGTGTTAGCAGTTCTTAATGGACTACTGAATATAAGGAGTTCAGTTTCATAATCTAGCAAATGGATTCAAATAAAAGACAGGCTGTACATATATATATATATATTAGCAGAAAAAAGGAGAGAAACATTCCTACAAGAAAACTCTTATTTTCTGTCTTTTGAACATGCCAGAGATTGTAGCAGGAAGGAGTCTTGTATTTTCTTTTCACACTTGAATGTCCTAGAAAGTAAAATCTAATCTATATATATATAACATAATTATAGTTATGGAAAACGTTATTGGTTTAAAATCCTTTGTTGATTTATGAAAGAACTGACACCCCACTTTGTCCATCAGTACCCATATCCAGGAAAGAAATAATTCACATCATAGCTAGTTTAAACCTGTGCACAAACTTGCCCAGCTGGTGTTCAAAATAGACTTGCAATTAGCTAGGCATTTGCGTCTACTCATTGGTTTTCGTACAGTTCCATTTGCTTTTCTCTTACTGAGGGTGCTATCTTGAATCACTTTTGTCTGTTCAGATCCTGTTCTTTTAGGAAACTTAGTCAATTCAGAAGTTACTTCAAAAGAACTGAAGAGAAAGGAGAGAATTGGCAGCGTACAATTCCAAACAATATAGAGTAATAGACCTAGTTATTTCAATAAATTTGCTTTTTCACTAACACATATGAAAGCCAATATTATTCCATTTTATGTTTTCAATCTATCTATAACTGAAACAAACTTTCCTGATGGTTGTCACTTGCTGAGGCTTTGATTAATTCTTTTTCTGAGCATGGATTCTTAAATCCTGGTGTGGGGTGAACTTAATGGCACATAACAATAGCTCCTACTATGTTAAAGCTGGGTGGAGAAGCAGTTTACTACATGGTAGACTGTAACGTGCTTGGAAAAACAACTTGCTTATACTGATGATCCTGATGCTGCAGTGGGCACTGATAAGCACTTGCTGTTGCCAGTTTGCGAAGTTGAGCAGTGTTGCTCAGTCCGTCCCAAAAAACTCTACTCCTCTTCCTGCAAGATGGAACATAAAAGCAGGGCACTGAACATTAGCTGTGACTCCATAAGATTGAAATCTGTAAGTGGCCCAGAAGAAATGGAAGAAAAGAGCAGAGCCACCTCTTTTACTAAAAGGTATTTTGTCCATTTTAAGAAAGAAAATGCGCCAGTCAGATCACACTATGCTATGTGTGCCAACACACAGACACTTTTTTCATTTCATTCCCTCTGCTGAAGTAGAAATGTGTGATGATGGAAAAAAAATATTCAAAGAGAAACCACACCTGTGAATGGCATGATGGGGACTCTTCTAAAGAACAACGGAAGTAAGCAATGCTTCTTGTAAAAACCAGTGTGTACATGGATTATTTGGTGTATATTATTTGGGTTTTGACCATGTTCTGTTCAACATCTGATAGGCACCTTAGAGAGGAATATAATTTCTAGGAGGTAGAGGGGCTCATTAATAGCTCTTTGAAGTAGTTTGGAAGGAAGAAAGAGAAAATACCAGGCTAGCCAGTGATGAGTGGTGGGACAGTGTGACAAAACTTAAGGAAACAAGCCCTAATGGGATCCCTCAACCTGCTTCATGAGATGTTGCCTAAAAAGCACCATACCTGAAGTGTTTTCACACTAATGTACAGAGCATGAGGAGTAAGAGAAGATGAAGCTTTGTCCCACTTGCAGAGATTCTACACCCCTGGCATAAATGAAACCTTGTGGGATGGGTCCTGTGTCTGGAGTGCCCTGATGGACAGTTTCAGGCTCTATAGGAGGGATAGGCATAGCAGAAGAGGCAGAGGGGTGGCACTGTATGTAACAGAAAGGATAGAATGTATGGAGCTCTCAGTTGGCAATGGCACAGTTGAGACTCTCTGGGTAAGAATCAAGGAGCAAAAAAAATCATGTGGATGTCACTGTGAGAGTCTACTGCTGGTTTGAAGGTAAGCCAGCAGGAGGAATTAACTCCACGCAAATACCTAGAGATTTCAAGTCAGAGCAACAATTTAATAGGAAAATTACAATAAAGGCAATAATGCAGAAACACTGGCTTAAACAGGCAAAGCCAGAATATGACCTGATACCCTGTTGATCAGGGTGACGACAGCAGTCCGATTGAATGAGGGTTGCAGTCCTGTTGGAATGATGAATGTTGTCTTGTCAAAGTGGTGATCCTGTGGAAAAATCTGGTATTTCTCTGGAGGTCCAGTGGTAGTTATTGAGCTCTTATGCTTTGGGAATCCAGTGGTCAGATTGTGGTATCCCAAGTCCCAGATGATATACAGGCAGGAATGTTCAGTACTTCAGCCAGGGTGGGGAATTTTACAATGAGAAGATGTAATTCTATGAGCCATTCTGGGGACTCTTTGATGGCCCATTAGCAGGGATGATCCCCTTCCCCCCACCCCACCCCTTTAGGCTGGGTGTGCATTGGACAGCTGTTGAAAACGGCTCACCACTAACAACTCATCAGAAAGTCATAGGTAGTGGTAGAATACATACTTTGGTTACACCTTACACTGTAACCCAAGACACCTCCTTCCTGTGGTGATGACACTCATGGATTATACTTTGAGGAATTAAAGGATGCTTCCAAATCAACTGTCCTTGTCCTTATGGGAGACTTCAACTTGCCCAAAATCTACTAGGACCATCAAACAGCTGGTACAATCCAGGCCAGAAGATTCTTAAAAACCTAGATGACAACTTCACGGAACAAGTTCTAATGGAGTCAGCTCATGGAAGATGCCCTTCCTGATTTTCTATGTGGCAGCCGTCTTGGACACAGCAGTCATGAAGAGACTGAACTTAAAATCTCAATAAGATGAAAAGTACTAACAAAACCTCAGCTTTGAGCATGCGCAGACTTCAGGCTCCTCAGGGAACTAGTAATTAAAGTCCCCTGTTAAAATATTTTTGCAGGTCCATCAGGTTTTTTTTTTTTTTATTATTTTTTTTTCCTGGGGTCCATCAGTGCTGGTTACTTTTTAAACATCACCTCCTAAAGGAGCAGGAGGGCAGAGAGGACCAGCAGAGAGACCTCAAAAATTAGAGAGATGGGCAATCACCAACCATACACAGTTTAACAAGGTCAAGTGCTGGATTCCGCACCTGGGACAGGACAACCCTGGATGTGTACATAGACTGGGGAATGAGATGTTGGAAAGCAGTGCCATAGAAAGAGACCTGGGGGTCTTGGTTAGTGGAAAGTTGAATTTGAGTCAGCAGTGCCCTGGCAGCCAGGAGGGCCAACCATGTCCTGGGGACATCAGGCACAGCATCACCAGCTGGGCAAGGGAGGGGATTGTCCTGGTCTGCTCTGGGCTGGGGCAACCTCACCTCAAGTCCTGGGGCAGTTTTTGGTGCCATAAGACAAAAAGGACATTAAGATATTAGACAATATTCAAAGGAGGCTGTCCTGATTTAAGCCAAATTTAGGAGAAAACCTCCAAAGCAAATTCAAGTGGCCCTTCCCCCCACCAGTTCGGGAAAATATTTCCTTGGAGAAAAATGGAAAAAACTGTTTATTTAACAAGCAAAGTATTCACAAGCGTAAAAAATGAGTACTAATTAACAAACCTCTCACTGTTCTGAAGAGATGGCAAATTCAGAAAGTCCTTGTTGTGGGGTGTACCTCTGCTCGTTCAGTCTCTTATCAGTCCCTCCTGAACTGGAATGCAGCATCCCCGGCCCTGGTGGGCCACAGGTGTGACCTCCCAGTGTTTTTATAGGTTTTCAGTCCACAGCAGGTTAGAACAGTTCCAAGAAAAAGTAAAGCCCACAGTCCAGGGAACTTCTCTGCCTCAGCTAGCTAAAAACTAACTAAAAGCAAAGGAGAGATCTGTCCCACTGTCTGTCTATGCTGCAGACAACACTGTCCAGGAGCAGGAATGTGGAGGAGTGCGTGCAGTTTCTGAAAACAAACTGCGCGTTTCTTTCCCGCCCCACCCCCCGCTTCGCTCTTGGAACCAGTCTTAGAGGTGCAGAACTTAACATCCAACATAAACAGAACAGATGACTGGGGATGCAAGCATCAGGTAATCACCCAAGACAGAGGCCCACAAGGATGATGAAGGGCCTTGAGGGGAAGCCAGATGAGGAGCAGCTGAGGTCACTTGGACCATTCATCTTGGTGAAAAGAAGACCAAGGGGAGACCTTACTGGAGTCTTCAACGTTCTCAAAAGGGGAAGAGGAGGGTCAGACACCGATCTCTTCGCTTTTGTGACCAGTGAGTCAAGAAAGTGCAATGAAATTGTGTTAGGGGAAGTTTAGGTTGGATATCGTTAAAAGGTTCTTCACCCAGAGGGTGTTATGATTCTGTTGTGGCAGTCTCATAAATTTAAAAGCCACAGAAGAAATAATTAAGAATGGTGAATCACCTCATGAAACCTTTTTAAGAAAGCATAAACAAATTCAGAGATACCATCCACAAATGAGAAATTTAAAATACAAAGAAATGTTATATATTATTACTTTTAAAAAATGCTCAGAGAGATTAATTTTCAAGGAATTACCCTTAAAAAAACCCATTCAAGAGATGTGGGTAATTTGACACACCTTCTAAGAATCACGTTTTCAGCTAATATTTATTTTTCAGAAGGAAGCAAAAGTATGGTATCATCAGATGACTGAATTTTATTTTGAAATGGAAAGTGTTGCATAGTCTGATTCTCAGCATTGTCTTGTAAGTTATAGTAAAGATGGAAAAAAGCAACATGATTAGTCTGTTAAACTAAAAATAAGAAGATATACCTTTAGAGTGTGCAATCAGTTGAAAAGAAAATATAACCTTTATAGGTTTTTTGAACTTTTCTCATTTTGTAAGTCCAGAATGAATTGTCTTTGGGAATTTAGGGCTCTCTGACACTTGAGCAGGATGAATTTTCATTATGACATTTATGATAAAAGATTCAATTTTTCAATTGTTTTGACTTTTAAAATTTTAAACACTCAGCATGAGATTGATAATGGTTATTTGTAAAGTAGAAAATATGACTTGAATTTATAGAATTAATTCACATTTTTTATTTCTTTTCTTACACGTTCAGTGTGATTTTATTCTAGTTTTACATGTTTTTGAAATAAAAACTACCAGCCTTTCTAATAGATAAATATACTTAAAATCAGGGAGTTACAAACATATACATACTGTGCTGTCACAACCTTGCCATGAGTAGTACATATGAAGCTAACATTTGCAGCAGTAACATAATTTTCCTGAAGCTGCTCTCATCTGGAAATATGGTTAGAGCCAGAGCCATAAATAACATTAGAAAGATAGTACATCAAACAGAGAGAACAAAGTTTTGATCACAAGCACGTTACAAACTAGTTTAACATAGAAAACCAAAGGAAACCATGGCTCTGTGAATAAAATGGATCAGAACCAGAAAGGTTCTAAATATACCCAGCAAACAGGACTAAATATTGGTGCCAAAAAATTGATATGTTTTATTTAATAGTAAAAGAGGCAAAGAGAAAGAAAGAGAAAAGAAAGAAAGAAACAAATAGAAAAAGAGTTGTTCTTAGGGGATAGGGTGATAGGAAGACAGTGACAGGGATTAGGTGGAAACATACCACACTCTGGGGGTCCCAAAGATGTCTCGTAGATCCCCTCCATCTGACCTCCTTGGTGGTGACAGTCCCTTGCCACGTGCCACTGCCACTGCCGCTGAAAAATACAGAATCCAGTGGATTAATATACATTTGGACCAGGTGGGAATGCCAAGGTGCCTTCCCTAAGGAAGCTAGGTTTGAAACTGTCCCTTGCAGCACTGTGGATCTGTTGCATCGTTTGCAGTGCTCGGGTGCAGGGTCTGGGGAGCCTTTCGGCAGGGGCTTTGATGGGCCATGACACGCCCTCTGCTGTCCTTCACATGGATGCAGCTTTTTCTGGGGTGAAGGGGCCTCACAGCTGAGCTGGTCTGCACAGCAGAGGATGGGTGTTAGTTGCCTCAGACCAGAGGCTTTTTCACCACAAACCCAAAAACCTCTTCTTTCCCCACTCACTTTTGGTATGATGTCTGTGTGAGCCTGGCTGCTGATAGCCCTGGGGTTGTGGTCTCCACTGCAAAGGTGCTAAGCTTGATCTCTCTGTGAAAGTATTCTTATCTTCATCAATAGACAGTGAGCAGTTCAAGGTCCCATTCAGGGTTTTGGTGGTCTTCTCTGCGGCTTTTATACACTTTTGCTACAATAAGCAAAAGATTTCATGAAGATGCTTAAGCCAGAAATTGTAACTTTTAATGTTCCACAAAGCAGAAGCTGCATAGCTGATGCCAGGTAACTACATAACCCAAATCACGTTAGTATCAGCTCCATTTTGGTGAGAAGCAAGTTCGTCCCGTTTCTGCATGTCACCCACAGCCAGCCACATGTCAGTGCTCCCAGAGAGAAGGACAATTCTTACTGTTCTATTAATAGCATGTAAAAATACCACTTCAGGGGAAACCTGTCAAAAAAATAGGTTTTTGATTTTTGTTTTTTTTTTGCAAAGAACCATAGTATTCGGAACAATATAATTTTTAACTTATGGGGAGTACACCAAAATGGAATTTTAAGCTTGCTTTCTTCTCTTTTCATCTCTTTTCTTTTCTCTTTTCTCCTTTTCCTTTTCTTTCCTTTTCCTTTTCCTTTTCCTTTTCCTTTTCCTTTTCCTTTTCCTTTTCCTTTTCCTTTTCCTTTTCCTTTCCCTTTCCCTTTCCCTTTCCCTTTCCCTTTCCCTTTCCCTTTCCCTTCCCTTCCCTTCCCTTCCTGGAACTTCCCTTCCCTTCCCTTCCCTTCCCTTCCCTTCCCTTCCCTT
>VXAX01003154.1:27007-43203 GCA_013399835.1 Leptocoma aspasia
CCTCCCTCCCTTCCCTCCCTTCCTTCCCTTCTTTCTATAGTTTTCCAGCAGTTATTTATTTTTAAATATATGTATTATCTGAAATGTCACATAGAATGTAGCTGAAGGCCTTTAGAGAAAAGGCTTAATACAATAAGGAAGCTAGGTACCTGCGGCCCCTATTGACACATCTCCTTTAACTCATAGTTTTGAAATACATTACATACCTAATTTTACTTCTTTTGTTGTTTTTTTTCCCATCTCCCATTGTCTATAAAGAAAGAATACCTGTAGGAAACATTAATGAAAAGTTTACAAAAAGTGCCTGACGGAGTTCAATTTTAGTTTTGGCTAGAGGCCTACGTAGGTAAGCCAGCCTTGTGATTTTAAAAGGTTGATTGGATTGACAAACAAGGGTTCAGCTCCCCGGTCTTTCACATAAATCCAGTGTCACCATTGGGAAATTGCTTACAATCCTACCTTGTCTCAGTTCGCTTTGTGAAGGTGTAGATTTTAGTAATTCTTTGCCTCACAGAAGTACTGTAATGGTAAATACATGAATAATATTGAAGGAAAAAATCCTAGTAAAAGAAGTCATAGAATACCATGGTTATTTTCTCCTTGATGGTAAACTAATTTTAAGTTAATACCCGCCTCTTTCTATTGCAAATGGATGACTTTTCCCACAAGTGTTGTCATAAGAGATTTCAGTCTATCATCTGGATCAATAATGCTCTTCCAAAACAATTCACTATGATTCACTTCCTCATGATAATATCTCTTAAAGATTACTTCTTATTTATGAATACACAAAAGAAAACTAGAAAAAAAAATGAACAAAAAGAGTGAAATTCCCAGAACTATAGAAAACTGAAATATTGTATTAAGTTTACTACAGCAATGTTGAGGTTTATTTGACAATGGGAGATCATGTTAACTTTTATTTATCTCTGCTGAAAAATTGGTTCACTGTAGAATTTTAACTCTTCAGGATAAGGAACCCATTCCTCACATTAAAAAGGCTCCTTTTGTCTTTCATAATTTTTTTTCCTAGGACAAAATATTTCAGTCTTTTCTTCTTTTACCCTGAAAGCCAGAAAGAACTAATTTGTTTGCATAGAAGTAGACTTATTTATGTCTTTCATACAGGGTCACTCACTGTATTTTTTAAAACTCACTCTTCAAAACTTCAAGTTGTAATCAGGCCCTCTGTTCACCTGCAGACTTTACATTGCAATTAAATATTTGTTCTCAAAGGCTTCTTAGCTTTCTTGTCTCTGCTTCATCAGTGATAGGCCTGTTTGAGAAGCTTTATTTTTAAACACCATTAACACTTTTATTATTTTTATTTTTTTATTCTAGTAATTGTTTATTATTATTATTATTGTTGTTGTTGTTGTTGTTGTTGTTATTATTATTTTAAATTTACTTGTATCATAGTATTATTCTTTATTTTGCCCATCTGAATTAATTTTATAGCTATTTTGTCTTTCGGCCAGAGGTTGGAAAACTTTGGCCTGTTGATGGGTAGCCATGGGATAGCACAGGTCTAGTAGATCTTTAGGTAACCATCCATTTTTATGTTTTCCCTCATTTTCTCTGTACTCAGATTGTCTCATTAAGTCACTTTCATAGGGAAGTTTTGGAGAATTGTTGGAGTTCATGGCACAGGGAACGTTTCTCTGCCTGTCTTGAGATGCCCTGATCCTCAGCAGAACACTTCTTCCCACTGCTAACCTTCATCCGTGGAGAAAACTTCCAAGACTTTGGGATGGATTGGAATCTACAAGTGTGTGAATTAGATAGTGGTAGATAGTAACAAAATTTAGAGTTTTGGGATTTTAGTATGGAAGTAAATAGAAGACAAGATGGAGGATTTTGGGAGCTGTCTCATCTCCTTCTTGCTCTTCGTCTACTCCATTTTCTGCAGTGTTGGTGGCACAAAATAATTGGTTAAAAAGAGCCACAGTGTTGGTGTTGCATGAACAGACAAATCATTAGTTATGGGTAGAAAGGGGGAATCAAAGTACGTTTTAAGAGTTCATTGGGTGAAATAGCTTTAAAAGACCTTAAATCTGTGTGTCTTGTGACTTTTGGTGCCTTGCTTCTGGTACGCTAAGTCTGATGTGTAGATGGCGTACTGGACCTCTGATAAGAAAAAAAAAAAAACAATAACCTGAAGAACCAAAAACCAAGAATCCCATCCGCCTCTCATTCCCTGGCACAGAACTTGCAAGGGGAACCCCCCTCAGAGGGCCCACGGGGGGGGTTCCACACGCTGTTGTCAGTGTCACAAACACCGACAAGCTGGTGCCCTGTCTCCAGTGTGAGGTCGAATAGTAAAGATTGTGCCAGAAACTCCTTGATGAGAACCAGAAGCCAGACCAGAAGAACTCCTCTGGAGGTGAGTATCTTGGGGCTATTTCTTTGAGCTGCTGGCCGGACCACGGGACTGAAACCCGAAGGCGACGAACCCATAGGGTGGGGTAAACTGTCTCCCAGAAAAATGGGGGGTAATATTTCTAAATCAGAGGTGGCTGTTGTTAATAACCTAGAAATAATGGTAAAAAGACATCCAGCTCAAATTTCTAGAAGGGAACTGGAAACATTATTATCCTGGGTGAGGGAGGAATTTCCAAGTGTTACAGTTAAAGATTTGATCCATATTTATGCAATGACATCAGTACGAAACCATATAATTAAGCAACACAAAATATCAGAAGTTGGCAAGCCTCCTGTAGTTTTGTAGGGTGATTTACGAAGTTATAAATGAGGCAAAATGCCAAAAATCTGAGGCAGAAGGTATTTTGCAAACACTTCAGGGGCTCCAGATTGTTCCCTCACGGGCGGGAGCGCAGCAGGAGCCCGCAGCCCCTCCCTTCGAGGCTGCGGAGGCTCTGCGGAGTCACAAGCCTCTGGGCGAGGTTGCCCCCCCGGTCCCACAAGAGGGGGCTGTTCCCCCTGCAGCTGGAGGCGTGGAATCATCCTGGGAGCGGCCGGGATAGGTGGGCGGGCGGACGGGAGTGGCCCAAGCAGGGTCAGGCAGGACCTCGGAGCCATTTCGAGGCGGAAACTGCTTGTGCGTCCATCAGAGCAAGCAGACATTGCATTCCTTGGATTCTTTACAAGTGCACATGTCCCGCAGATGGGTGTGGCAGAGCCCGAGGAGGTGGCGGGGCCCACAGAGGTGGCGGGTCCAGAATGCCACCCCACCTGTTCCCACCTATTTCTCCACCCCTCTCTCCACCTTGCGGGATGTTCCAGGCAGCTAAGCCTGCCTCCGGAGCTCTGGTGACAACGTCCCCACTACTTCGTGGTCCACCCACAGCTTCTGCTGCGTACCTGTAATACACTTTGGCTTTTGGGAAGCCATTAAGTTTTCAATAACACCTTCAAGAATGTGAAGATGAAGACTCTTGAGATGCTGGACATGGGGATGCAATTAGTTTTAATTTTTGTATGTTAAATTATGCATGCACATTTTGTATGTTAAATTATGCATGCACAGCAATCTCTCATTGGAAAAATAGAATTTCTTGATCAGACAAGTGACTAGAATTCATTTAGAAAAGGTAAAAATTTAAGTGTGTGTTTTATCCTTGAGTGTCATAAGTAGGATTCATTCTTAATGACATATTCTGTGAACAGAGTGAGGCAGAATTAAATCTGTATGATGTTGTGCCTACCAAATGGTAACCAGATGTTATTACAGCCCTTACTAATTATCAAGATGGTTTTCTGGTGGTATACTTGCTTAGTACAGACAAATGAAGCCAAAAATATAACCAGACTCAGATGGTCTACAGTGGTACCTGGGGTGTCAGAGATACCCAGTCACTGGCTCAGTGAATTGAGCTGTATTGTGTACCCTGGAAATTGCATGGCTTATGTGTTGTATCTGTCTCCACCCTGATTAAAATGAGCTGAATCTGGAATAATCCTGCGGATCTCAAAGAAACTGATTTGTGATCTTTCCACATATATGACTATTGTTAGAAGAAAGCACCACATCTCTTATTAACTTACTTTGGTTTTTTTTAGTGAATTTAGGTCTGAATATAGTATTAAAAGAAGTTATATACTTGCCAGTGTAAATGTGAAATAAACCCTGCAAACTTGGAGAATAATTATTCACAGTCACACTTACAATTAACAATGATGGAAATGCTTTACTTAATATTGTCACACATAAGTGAAAGACTTAAGGTGAAAGTAATTAAGACATGACAGAAACAGGAGTTATTGGTGGCCAACATGAGATTGAACAGATCTGGTTTTATATCATATAGGGAAAAGAGGATGTAGAAAAGTTGTGAGGGCACTTAAATTTAAATTATTTAGCATGGCTGAGTTACTAAAATATTTCAGAATTAATCATTACAGAACAGTTACAGGAAAGTGTGGAGAAATGGAGGGAGAAAGAATTAAAACCCCATTAAAACTAGAGGACAAGTTTGCGAATGAAATGAGAGTAAAGATAAATTGTTCCTCTGTGCTGATGTACTACACTTGAACTGGGTTTAAATGACTTTACTTCAAGAATAGCGTGTACCTAGTGAGCAAGTGGACGCATTAAAAAAAAGTTTTCCATCATGTCTAATATGGAAAAAGATCTAAAAAATCTGCAGAATTAATTTTAGATAGGATCATAGCATACCCTGTGAAAGTCACAGCAGCTTAAAAGTGGTCTGAAAAATATGTCATTGAAGGTGATCATAAGTTATAGACATACAAATTGTACACATACATATGCTTGATTTTCAAATGTCATGGAAGCTTAAGCACATAGCTTTAGTTGTGAACACATGTAGGGTTGTCACAATTATGTCTTTGGAAAGTGACTTAAGACATAAATTACTGAGGTTCTGTGACTATGAGAAATAGGATGAATCTAAAAAAGAATCAGACATTCTCTACAGGAATAAATTGCACAAAAGCAACAGAAATAGACAGGACTTTTTAAAGGACAAGACAGTAAAAACAAAAGCATCTGAAGGCCTTGATGTGATCAGTGGGTACATAGGCCACTGGAGCTTTGCACAGTTTGATTGCAGCACTCTGAGGGAAACTGCAGGCAAAATTGCTCATCTTGATACTGATAGTAGTTTCACGTCACAAGTGGAAATAAGTTAATTATATGAACATCAGATGTAGAAGAGATTCCCTGTTGCAGTGAAGACTAGTTGATAAAATGAAATAATTCTAAAACACCATTCCTCACAACTGGCATTCAATGATGTATGAGCCGCACCAAAAAATGGAGGGCATGTTTGCAATAAAGTTATCTGAAATGCAGTTCTTCTTTGAAAAGGTGCAATTTCAGTATAGTTGTTTTCTAGTTAAAATGCCTAATATATGTAGTTCCAACTTCCTTCAGCAAAATTTTCTTTTATTCATATCTTATCTTGGTCTGCAAGTTTTGTAAGATTCCTATGCCTCACTAATCTTAACCTTCCTGCTAAACAGCAGTAGAACAAGAATAATAAGACCCTGAATAAAATCTCTGCATCTACAAATACCGTTAACTAATGAATTAAATCTATTCTAGAGGAACAAAAATTCCAGCTAGCAATTATACACTTGCTCAAAATGGAACTGTTTGATGTCTTGTATGTATGTAATGGCAACAGGAACTGACCACACATTTCAAACACTTGCAGGTGGTGCTCCAAAACAATGTTTATCTATTACTGTCTTATACTCATTGAATATTTTCCATGAGTGTAAGTTGCTCCCTTTAGTTAATTTCAAATATTTGACTGTCCTTGGTAAAAAAAGTAATCATAGTCTCTTCAGGGATGCAGAGGAGCTCACGCAAGATGCCAGATGCAAGATAGTTTTGAAACAACTGATGATTGGTGTAGTGAGGACCACTAAATCCAAAAATTAACAATTTGAAAGCTGGGAGTATGCAATATATCACACTAATATAGCTAATTTTAATTTTTGCAGCTTAGAACCTTGAAATTATTAATAATTTTAATAATTAATAATAATTGGCAGCACATTTATTATTATTAACTAATAAAATTGTTATTAGTAAAAACTAACCTGATTCCTCAGATTATATTTTTGACTTCACATATGACTTCAAAAGAAGATCATCATAAGCCCTCAAAAATAGTTGTGAATACAAATTGTACTTGCACTACATGCAAAGAACATTTATCTGACCTACCTGGAGAAATAATAACAAGCAAAACCAATAGGAGATATTTTACTATATTTTTTGATTTTTGTTGTTTTATTTATTTAAAAGAAAAGAAATGAAAAATTTCTGAAATCTAAATATTTTAAGAAATATCATGGTCTTGAAAGAAATTTTATATACAATAATAAAAACCTCAACATTACTAAAATATACCAGTCTTATTTTTTTAATGGAAAATTTTTATCATTCATTACAAAAATATTTCTGGGAGCAAGCATGTTGGTTTTCATAGAAGAAGTTTTAAAGGTGTTTATCAGGATGACTTATTTGAATTGCATGGAAGGGTAATATCTCAGTGACCTTAACAGTATCACTTTGGCAGATGCAACTCCATTTGGGAGAAAATTTTGACTTCTGGTTAGGGAATTTCTTTTATAACTGAATGATATGCCATCAGAAAGATCATTCAAGAAAACAAAAAAGACCCACTCCAGCAATGAGCACCCAAAATGCTGAAGAGAGAAGTAATATGTAGGGAAGAACAAAAGGCATGACATTTGAATATATCAAAACTATAAAAATAAAAATAAATATAAAATAAACGTGCACATGCCCAAGGTAATTGCTTTTTTGACTGATATTTTATTTTTATTCTATTTTTCATTGCATTCAAAAGTAGGACTATGACTTATTTTATTTTTTAAGTGAAATGATAGTTTTCTCCTTTCCCCCTATTTGGGGTATAATAATAGATTATGGGAGAAAATCTTGAAGAAAGTGCTCCCATATTTTGGATACCAATATTATCCTACTTTTATTTCTTTGCTCTAAAAATATTGTAGTATTCTTTGAAAATCAGTTATTTTCTCTGCATTTAATTTCCTGGTGTACGAAACTAGAATAAAGCACTTTCCAGTTTGTAGAAAAGTTTTGTCAGATTAAAGGTTATGGACACTTATCTGCAAGGTGTCATACCAAAGAGCACACATGATTCGAATTAAACATGGCAGGATGTAATGCACAGTTTTCTCACACACACACGCTGCAATTTTGAGACTCAAGTTACTGGAGCCTATTGACTCTGCTGAAACATGTGATGTGTTAGTATTAATACCAGGGCTAAAGAATGTCATAGAACGTCACTTCAGATTCACCTGAAATCTACAGGCTCGTCATGATTGCAGTTCTTTAGAGTGATTTTCTTAACAAGGAAAACTGTAGAGCTATTACCTTCAAATTATGATTGATAAGTATTTGTTGTTTTAGTCAACTTGAAATTGTACGAAAATTACATTTGAGCCCAGTCCTGACATCTTCATCAGACTGGGTCACAGCAGGGAGTTATATTTGTAAGGCTTTTACTATTCAGCATTTAGAGTGTATAGGGCCTTTTACACAAATTATTTTTGTTATAAAAATTAGTTGATCTAACTAAATGGTGATTATAAGTACAGATGCTAAATATAGAAACTATCATTAGTGTGATTAAAATCTAGCTTCTGTAACTTTATTTTCAGTTCAGAAACTGATTCATGGAGTTTGCACAGTGTGAAAATGCTGAAGTCAGGAAAGAGTCCATAAAACAGTTAATTTGCCTTTTAGTAGTACTATATGCTCTGTCAAAAATTGTTATGCTGAACAAAGGCTGTATCAAGTATGTTTACGGAGTGTGAATCCACTGGCCATAGGTTTCTCCAGCAGGATTTTGTGTTCTGAAATATTTGTAGTCAAATTCTTGCAGTCTTTTACCTTCAAAAATCAGTGCTTCTCTTGAGATATGTCCTTAATAGAGAAGATTAATATTACAATAGGACAGATAATTTTATCCCTGCCAAAACTGCTCATCGTTCAGCATAACAATTTTGAGACTGGCACTATACAATTATCAGTCCAAATAATTTATTTTAAAATTAACCTTTCTATTTTTTATGACTTTATACTGTGAACAAATGCATTCTGTCAAATTTCAGTAACTTTGTAGGTATTACATTCTCCAATTTTTGATAATGCCATAAATTGCACATGTGCTTATTAAGCTCAGCAACATAATTCCTTCATGAAGTTCTGCCTGTGCAATATGAAACTCAGAGTCACATAAAATTTCATGTTTTCTGTAATGTAGTTCCTATGAAATATGAGTATATTCAAATTAAATTTGCTAATATTTGTAAATTTTGCACATTTGTCAAATCATCTTCCAAGATGCTGTTTAAGAAATTTATGTGCCTGTGAAATGCAGGAAGGAGCTGGAAGTTGACTAACCACTGTCATGGATTTACTTAATAACAATACATAATAATGTTAAACTTTAATTATCTGTTATATTCTACTTGGATAAAGGAATTACAAATACTTTAATTTATAAAAGATACAATTTTCTTTATTTTTGCTTAAATAAATATGGACACAAAAAGCTGGTCTTTTATTTTGAAACTAGGAGAAAAGGTAGGAGAGATACTCTTTGACATATTTTCTAGGACATCCATTGAAACTGGTAGAAGGTGATAAAACACAATCAAGTAGAAGTTCCAAACCTTACTCTAAGTGCTGTACCAGAAAGGACATGATGCTTAATGAAGAACAACATTATTATTAGCAAAACCTAACATCGAGGTGGGATTAGATTTTGGTCCCTATGATTATTCCAGGCTTTGCCATCCATCTATAGTGGCAACTCCAATCAAGGCAAAGCTGTTAGTCTTCACAACCTGTCAGACAGAATAAGACTTGGAATTAAAAAAAAAAAAAAAAAGATAACTTCTTTGAGAGTACAATGTCCTACTGGTGGTATATTTAGAAAACATGTCCCAGCTTCAAAATGGTTATTCAGCATATGCTCTGCACACACATGTGTGGTGTAAACAAATTAATGGAGATGGAAGTACTAGAGAAACACCACTGCTTTAAGAGAGATGCATGAGCATCCTGGGCCTGTGGGTAAGAGTAAACCAGCAAGCCTGAAACTGCAGATTTCTCTTGCCAGCAGCAAGCTGAGTGTTATGGGAACTAAGGACATGGAGGCTGTGTTTGTGTATAGATGGAGAAGGTCACTTGAAAGCTTCAGCTGAGCATACTTGTTCTATAGGCTGCAAAATGCAGCTCTTGTCTATTCTGTCATCCCTTAGAAAACCTTAACCCTCCATGTAGAAAAATCCAGTTTCCACCTTCTGAAGGGTTGCCAACTACTCAGATATATTTTTGCTTTGAGGTGGAGGACCTGTATTTGAGGTGCCCCTGCCTGGCCAGAAATTCATGAAGCAAAAGAGAGGGAAAGACACAGTGAGTCAACAGCTAGCCAAGAGCATGGAGTACTAGCAGGAGTGTGCCAAGGTGCTGCACTGCAGCAATGCAGATCAAGATCAGCCTTGACCAGTGATATTTCCATGCAGCAAGTTAAGAGTCTTTTTTTTTAAACAGAATCCGTTTCCTCACACCTCAAAAGAGAATTAAAAGAAGCCAGAGCAAACCCTGATGAATAACAAGCCCCTCAGCCCATGCACACTGCTCCCCCACCCCAAATGGCAGTGGTGGATTTGTCAAGGGCAGAATGCTGCCTGTTGCTGTCAGCTTGGAACAAAGATTTCTGTCTGCTCCTGGTAAAAGCTGTTTCTATTTAAAGCGGGGGATTTTGAGCTTTGATCCTTTGTTTCATCTTGTTGAAAAGTAAAAAAGTCACAAAACCATGCAGAACGAGTGTGTAGGGTTTTTTTGTTTTGTTTTGTTTTCTTTTGGTTTTAGTTGTTTGTGTTTTTATTAAAGCAGAAAACTGATTCTTTAAAACTGTCAGGATTCTGCCCTCCTCCGAAGAAAATAATGTTAAACTCTAATAAAAACCATGTCTTTTAAAACATAGCACTCTTACAGATGTGCATAATAAATTATTCTTGACTGTACACTACCTTAGATTATTTAAAACATATGCCTGAACTGACTGTGATATTTTCTTTGGAGTGGACACAATTCTTACAGACAGCCGTGGTTGCAAAGTGCATGCTTGATATGATACATAATTTTAGTATTTTTCTATGTAACATAACAAGTATTTAAAAATAATGTACAGATATAGGCAATAGCTTTTTAGCTCTGTTTGTAAGAATGCTTCATTAAAAAAAGCAGCAGCAACAGTCCTCTTCCTCTCTCTTTAGATTTCTTACATCCTTATTGTGGAAACCTTAACTGCTTAGCAAACGAAAACTTCAACTTTCTCATGTTGTTCACTGTATTAAAAGATACTTTTCAAGTTTACAAGCTGTAGGATTAATTGTTGTTGCATTTGGCTTGGCAAGCTAGGATCAGCAAGCATTTGTGCTAACAAAAGCAAATATGAGAGAGAATTAGTCAAGAAGTAATCATAAGTAATCATAAACAAGATATTGAACAATATCTGGAGGAACTGGAGCCCAAGGTAATTAAAGGTGCTCAGCACTTTCAGTGATTGCTGCATTTCATAGGCCAAAGCAAATATTCAACAAAAACTTTACTGGTGCATTAAATTTTCATGGCTTTCTGCTGCACTCCATCTCAACTAGGACAATCTACATGTCCTTTAGTTCTTGTGAGTCTTGAGGCTTTCTGTCTTTCGTTATGCAAATCTCCTATTATGTTTAACTTCTGATAATCTTGCTATGTGTCCCTGGGTGATCTGTTGGCCTACTGTGTAATAGAATCTGAAACATTGACCAGCTATTAATTCAAGACTATATTTTTATAAAAAGAAGGAAATTAATAAATATTTTTTGTAAAAATTAAAGGCTGGAAGATGTATTTAAATTGATACAAGTGAGTAGAAAATATAATATATTATTCTTTTATCTGATTAGCTTTTTCTCTTGGAATTGTTTATAGAAAATGACAGGTAGACCATGTGATGTCAAGCTTATGTAAACTTTGCTCAAAAAAATTTGTGCTTCAAAGTGAAGAGACAATGTTTTGTCATAGCTACATTTCTTAATACTGATAAAATAAAGAGACAGAGGCACCTCACTATTAACTTGAAGTAGGCAATAGGTAATTTTAAGTGAGGATATGGAATAACATAATTCACACATGTCAAATGCCACATACTATCCTACCTGGGGCAGTCGAGAGAGTTCTAAATGCCATAAAGATTAGGATAGGAACAACATTTTAACAATCCAGTAACTCTGGTGCTTAAACAGATCTGATATTCACCCAGACTCTGTTCCATTCACTGCTTTACTTTGCTTTTTGGGAGCTACTCGTGTACTGTTTGTGGGTTTTGCAGATGATAATTTATTAAAGAATACATTACTAGATCCTAAGACTTTGAATATAAAAACTTACTTCTTTATATGAGTCTGGACTGGTTTTGTTTGTTTGCTTGTTTGTTTTTGGAATCAAGCATTCTCAATCTTCTCACATCTTCACTTGAAGCTCCATTCCTGAGAATTATGGTTGTGTTGTTTGGAAGATGTTAAGCACTTACATGTCCACTGGTCATCTCCTCACAAAATAATGATAATACATTATGACAACTTGCCAGGTGTCCAAAAACTATTTCTGAACAAAGCTATACTTACAGATAACCCCAAACTTGTTGTAGTTAAGATTGTTTCTGGGCTGCCTTTCTACCAATAAGCTCACTTATTGAAAATTCACTTCATTTTTATCGTTTCACTCCTATCTGGAGAAGTTAATTTTATTGTGGCAGTAGTATTGTTACTTAGAAATTGTAGGTTCCAAATAATGCTTGTGATTGTTCATCTTCTGGGAAATAAAAATGCATAAATAAAATATGTTAGACTTTCTAGGACTCTTCACTTCCTAGTTTAAAAATATTTTCTCATCAGTACTCTCATTTAGGCCAGAAATGTTTTCAAGTAAAACTAGCTTAATTATTTGGAAATCCCACTGGTTTTGGGAATCTATTTGGATGGATACAACTCATTAAAACTACATATAAATGTTTTGGTTTCTTTGACATCAATGCATTTAGATGCGGCCATTTAAAGAGAAACGTTTTGAAACAGCTGTCTGCCTGCATTTTCTAAGCTGTATATTTTCATGGGATTATCATTTGTGAAAACATCTTATATTAATAAAAGATCATTTTATTGCTCATTTCTGTGCAATCATACTCATGCTTGGGTGTGTTCTAGCCCGTGTGGTCTCTGAAGGTCCATAACATTCTTGACACATTTTTGTAAAACACAAGAAAAAAAGTAATATTTGTATTGCACAATTTATTTAGGTTTTAGTGCACTCTATCTCCAGGAACAATATGTAAAGTGAAGACTTCCTGTATTTCTGTTCTGTTAATTCTTTTTTTGTTATTTAGTACTTATGGTGCTTTAATGAGAAAAGTGCAAGAAAGAATTCAAAAGGAAAATATTCTGTAATGATATAAAGGTCTCTAGGATCTCCATTTTGGAATTCATGCACATAAAAATACCAGAATTTTTCAGCTAGCTTTTAGTATATGAAAATAATATTTTAGCTTGGAATCTGTACAGCAAATACTTTACAAATAAAATTTTGATCAAATTGCTTAACTGTAATAAATTTTCCCCAAAATATTCACCTCCTCAGAAAGACAGCTTCAAAGACTGTACATTAGAATGACATATATTTTTGTCCTAATTATCTATAGAAAATTATCAGATCAAATACTATCATAGAAGTATTTCAGTATTTCTAAAATTTTCTGAAAAATCCATAGTCTTGATATAATGACCTGTAGAGTTTCAAGTTTTAGTTACTCCCTAGGTGAATATGTTTTTTAGCAAATAATTTAATTAAAAGTCTTAACAATGGTAGGATTAGTGGAAGAACATTAATTTTTATAAAATAATTTGCTCCAGACTAATACAGCAAAGTAATTTTCTGGTTGCACAAAAATATGTATTAAATTCCTCTGTAAGTCGACCTTGACAACCTTTTTGTTTTAAATTAGTGACTATACACATAAATATTTTGTTCTCCCATTGTATCTCTAACTATGTGAATAAAATATGAATATAACAAAAGTACTCTAAAGAATTTCTAAGACTAATTTTGTCTGGGGAGATATAGGAGATCAGACAGCTATAGAAGCTGAACTGGGTAGCACTGCAGACTTCTGGCCCTGGTACAGTGAAAGCCAAGGGAGAGATAAACTCAAGGCAAGAATGGAAGTGAAGACATCATGTCTTGTCACTCTAACCCTTGAATGTGGACTACTCTGATGAATGAAGATGTGGAAAGAACTTTGCTGGCGAAAGAGATAACAAAGGACATTACTAGCGTAAGAAGAATAACGAGAAGATTGTGTTTCTAACAGAAGACCAGGACACAGGGATCTGAGTGGAAAATTTTGTACAAATGTATAATGACCTGTAGAGTTTCAAGTTTTAGTTACTCCCTAGGTGAATATGTTTTTGGTAAACTGATGTAATAAACTGGCGCTGCTTTGCTGGCATAAGTGTTTGTCAATCCCCACAGGGAAAGGAAAAGTGAGTAGCAGGAATGACTTGGGTCATTCTGGGGTCAAAGAGAACAAGAAAAATGGCTTCTATGACACTAAGAGATAAAACTTCCTGTTTCTTGATAAAATATTTAGGTATCTCAAGGAGATGTGTGGGGTTCTTTTCTTGCTGGTGGTTGAACCCCACACACTGCTGGGAACCTACCCCCTGGGCCCTTGAAGGAGGTTCCCTCTTGTGAGTTCTTTGCCAGAGATGAAAAATGAGCAGGACTGTCTGTGTCTCTTGGTCTTCAGGTTGTTGTTTATTTTTCTCTTATCTTAAGTTCAGTATGCCGTCTGCATGCCAGACTGAGCATGAGAAACAAGGCATGAAATGGACAAAATGGCCTCGATATCCAAAACCAAGGTATTTTTAAAGCTAACCAGCCCAATTACTTTCTAACATGTATCTTGTTTTTACTTTACTACCAATAACTTCTACTAAACTACACACGTAACACCTATGTTGCTACCATCCCTAACCAATGACCTTGTGCCACCAATGCGACAGAAAATGGAGTGGAAGAAGAACAAGAAAGAGATGAGACAATGCCCAAAATCCTCCATTTTGTCCCCATTCACTCTCATCCTAAAATCCTAAAACCCTAATTCTTTCACCCTGTGATAAACTCCTACTACTACTGCTACATACCAAGTTCACACCTGTGTTCTCCAACTCATCCCAAAGCCTTAGCAATTTTTTCCCTGGGACAAAGGTTAAAAACAGTGTCCTGCTGAGAGTCAGGGCTTCCTAAAACACATAGAAAACACTCCCTGTGCCCTGGATTCTGCAGAGGGAAATGATGAACAGAAACTAGGTTATCATAAAAATATGTTAAAGACACTCAATGCATAAAGTATATAAACTGTCTTACCCTATGTACCCCGCAACAAGTGTTTTAAAAACCTACTTTTAAGGATATAGTCAAGACTCACCTGTTCAATCCATGACTGTCTATCATGGTCATGTCTAGAAACCTTGAGAAAAACTTGTCCTGCTTAGATATAGTGTTCTGTCCTGTAAATAGCATATTAATTTTTTCTAGAATCGTGTAATCTGAAGTGATTTGTGTGAAAGTTTAACTAGAAAGGAAATAGAACTCTTTCTTTTGTTTTATTGTTATATTTGGTTCATCATTAAGTAGTTAATTTTTTCTAATTTCTGAATGTTTTGAGCACTAATAGCATAAACTCATAGGGGTGAGAATTTTAACTTTTTCTGTCATTTTTATGATTCACTAGTTCAAATGCTAACAACACAAAAATTGTATGACCATGGTTGAAGCAATGTAATTTTTACTACTGCATCCCTGCAAAGTGTTCTACAATAGATAATCAGCCTGCTTGTATTTATTACGTCATGTGTCCCTAAGTCCTTTGTTGCTTATACCATTGGTTGTAAAGACCCCATCTGCTGTATCATGGAGTTGAAATCCACCACACATCTTCCTGTGAGGATCTGTCATAGTGCAGTCTGGAAGGTGGGGTCCGTGACCAGTGGCTGCTGCAAGGTGTGAAATTCTGTCATTGGAGAAGGACAAAAGTCCAGTTTCAGTAAGAAACCAGGAGAGGTGACTTTGTAGGAAAAAAGGTGATAAGAACAAATCCATTTTTCATTTTTACAACTATTTTGAACATACTAAGAGCAAAGACACATTGGATCACACATATCAAATGTCGCTAAACAGCATATCTTCTAAAGCAACTCAAATTACCTACACAGCTGCTGTATTGGGTTTGCATAGCCAGATTTTGGTAGCAGGATGGGGAGCTACAATGGTTGTTTCTGTGAGAAGCTACTGGAAGATTTCCCCATGCTCCAGGATCTGGACCCACCACTTGCCAAGACTGGAACAGTCATTTAAAGTAGTAGACCCTCTGGGAAAATGCACTTAAAAAGGAAAAAAATTAGTAATGTGCATAGATAATTGCATTAAGAGAAGTAAAGATTAAGATTATATGAGAGGAACAACTGTCCAGACACCAAGGTCAGTGGAGGAGGAGTGGTAAGGGTGCTTCAGGTGCTAGAGCTGAGATTCCTCTGCAGCCTGAGGTGCAGCCCATGGTAAAGAAGCTGTGCCTCTGCAGCCCATGGAGGTTAATGGGAATGCAGACATCCACCTGCAGCCTGTGGAGGAGACCCATTCTAGAGCAGGGTCAAAAAAAGTCTCTGGATCCTGTGGGAATCTTGTGCTGGAAGGTCCTGGGAGAGACCTGCAGACCGATGGAGGAGCCTAAGCTGAAGTAGATTTGCTGGAAGGACTGAACCCTGTGGAAAAGGACCCACACTGGGCCAGTTTGTGAACTGTACCATATGGGAAGGACTCATGCTGCAGAAGTTCAGGAGNAAGGCATGGAGTGGGGGAGGAAGGAGTTTTTGAGAATTGTTTTACTTCTTATTATGCTGGTCTGATTCTGATTGGTAATAAATCAATTTCCCCAAGTCAAGTCTGTTTNGTTCAGGAGAGCTGTGTCCTATGGGGGGGAGAGGGTAAGGACTCGTCTCCCTGAGGAGCAGCAGAAACAATGTGTGATGAGCTGACCATAACCACCATTCCCATCTCCATGTGCCTTTGGAAGCAGGTAGAACTGGGAAGGAGAAAT
>VXAX01003154.1:43378-69260 GCA_013399835.1 Leptocoma aspasia
CAAGTCTGTTTTGCCCATTCTAGTAATCAGTGAAGGATTTCTCCCTGTCTTTAACTCATTAACCTTTCACTATATTTTCTCTCCTCTGTCTTCTTGCAGAGGGAAATGATAGGGCAACTTTGGTAGGTACCTGGCATCCAAGGTCAGCCCACCACACTGATGACAGATTATAGTTAAAATTTGCAGTCACAAACTGATGACAGAAGTTACTTTTAGCCTCTCATGTCTTTGTTAAATCCCATATGCAATGCACAGGTTTTTCTGGATTAAGCACAGAAGAAAGAATAGACAATGAAAGAATCAGAAAATTCTGAAAGGGTGTAACCAGTGTGCACAAAAGCCTGTCTGCCATGTTTTTCTTTGTTTTGCAGTGTATAGTCTCACATGTGGCTGAACACCAAAGTTTGTCAAATGGAAGCATCTGATTGTTGTAGGAAAATTGCTGCACCTTCATGTCTGTGTAAGATCAATAACAACCTGGTCAGCCATGGTGCAAATGACAGTAAACATCCACATACAGAGTTTAACCACTTAATTTGCATTCTTTTTATTTTTACTCTTTGACCTTATTCCATTGTGGCTATATCTACTGCACTTGCACCATGTCAAACAGGATTTTTTAGCCATTGTCATTCTAGCATTTTAAATATTCATATCTAGTTCTTAAAAGCACCACAGCAAAAAAAAAAAAAAAAAAAAAAAGTAATTATTTCCTGTGTAATTTAGCTGTTCAAAGTGCATAATTGATAAGGATTTTTCTCATATCCAGCCTTTTGAAGGGTTAGGATGTGGGAGAAAAATCAAAGTTCATTGATCTTCAGATTCTGTCTGAATAAAGGTTTTATTCCAGGAATTGATTTCTATGCTGAGCATCTGTTCATAAAATACACCAGTAAAAGTAATATTTCAGTGACTGGCTTATATTTTTTCTACGATGTTTTTACGCCCAACAGATGGTAGAGATTATTCACAAATAGGAACTCTGTTAAAAATAATGGTAATGGTCTAGGTTAAATGCTAAAGGTCAAGATATTCTGAGTTAATTTTGGAAATCTTTACGTCACTCATTCCATCATCTCTCTGTACAGAACATTATGTGGTCCAGAAGACTTCCTGCTCTAGGCTGGTTCTGTCTGTCTGATACTTGATCATGCTAAAAACAGAGAGAATACACCAAATACATATTTGTGACCAATGTTGGCATGCAGGAGCTGAGGCAAATATATTTTAAATTCTGATTTTCAGAATGGAGATGGATGCATAAGGCAAAGCTCAGTTTAAACTTAAAGTGAATGAAAATAGCCAAATATTTTGTACCTGGTTAATTTGAATAGCTTTATTTAAAAAGTCTATTTCAAGATTCCTCTATTTTTTTAAGGTATGCTCATGAATTAATAAAAATATTAATCAGTTTTCTCTAAGAGTTTTGTAAAACTGATAAGAAATAATATTTTTACTACCAAAAATACAACTTTAGTAGGAAGCAAGAATAACAAATTATTTTCCCACTTAATTTCACTTTTTACTTGAAAATGTCTATGTGTTTTCCATATCAGATGTGGATCTCTTATTTCAGGATGCTTTAAATGAGACATTATTTTATATTTCAGCACACTCAAATTTCCTTTATTTTATCAATATTAAAGGGAGGTTTATAATCCAATAGTTTCCAATGATTTCTTTAGAGATGTTTCAGCCATTCATGTTTGAGAGTCCTTGGAGACTCTTAAATCCAGAGACCATTTGTCTGCTGTGCATATTCACTCACTTTACACCTTAAATGCTCTTGTAAAACTCTACTTGCAAAGGAAAAAGGAATGTTATGTGCAAGAGTTAGCAAGAGCTCAATAATTCTAAAAAAAGAGAGAAAAAATCAGAAACTTTCACACTGTAGAAAATATTTTTGGAGCTGCATGGCTCAAGGGATGGCAATAGGATACTGAGCTTTGTCCTGGAGCTGGCTAGCAATCAGGGTCATGTCTTGGGTGCAAATAAACCATACTCATACAACACTCCTGAGTCAGGTCATGTGATTTTTTGTTATGTTTTCAGAATGGGAATGCAGACTGAAGAATAAGGGCTGCTCTACCATCTGAGTTGTTGGGGTTTTTTAATATCGCTGTGGGAATATGGATCCCTACTATCTTCAACAAGCTGTACCTCACCTGCCTTCTCTATTAGAGTGAATTGTCTATATCAGGAATTGCAGTGCCAACAGTTGTAGAAGAAGATACTACCTAGGGTTTATGTTTACTAACAACAAAAAAGTAAGTTCATCAGTTCAGAAGAATGAAATCTCACATGTTTTGACTGATGAAATAAACAGGAGTGTAGAAATGATTGTTAAACCAGCTGTGCCACATTAAAGCTGGAAAGTTTTTGATGGGCAATTTCTATTTGATAGATACCTTATCTTTCTTTCTTCTTTTGACATATTTGAATGTTTTCACATCAGTTGCACTGTTATGGAGAAAATTAAGTAAGTTCTTGTAGTAATGTGCTTTTAAGGTTTATTCCCAAACTCCTGGTTCCCCCTGGTTTCTCCCCTGTGGTAAACCCTTCCCCCTCTCCCCACTCAGATAACAGGCCAATACACAAAACATGTCTGGCTATTATCTTCCCTTATCTCAGGGACATTCCAGAAGAGTGTCATATGGTTGGCTAAATTCAAAGAATGCTCCGAAAGGGACTGGGCTCCCCATGTGTCCATCTCCCATTGGAACCCACGCTTCTCCTCACCTGGTTGGGTGGCTACCTGCTGCCTCCCATGCCCCTTCCCCCAGGATAAAAGCTAGGTGACCACATGGTCACGAGAGAGCCGGCAAGAACATCACGGGGGAGAAGCTGTTACTGCATGGAACAGGAATAAAGACTGAAAAACTTCTCCCCGGGACTGGCTCCTTCTTCACCACAGTCTAGAGGACTCAACTGAGGTACCTGAAGAGCGGAACCCTGCAAAGGGGCAGCTCCAACCTCCGCTTCCCAGGGCTCCAGACAAGTCCAGACAGGTCACTGCCCAGCCTGCAGCACCTAGCTAGCCAGTGACTCTGCTGAGGCAAACCCTCAGCTGCAGCTGCTTGGCTTAGCCGGGATCCCAGGCAGGCTTGGGCTGCCTCCATCAAGTTTTACTGGGAACACCCCACTAAGTTCTGGTAAATTGTATGTCTTTTGAATGTAATAGAGATAAAAGAAATTAAAAATTTTTAATTGTCTTCAGATTTTATTTGGAAATCTTATTTTAATCCTTAAAGATAGCTCTTTTTTCAGCATTTTTATCTTTATAGTTTCTTTTAAGGAATTAACCTTCTTCTGCCTCTCTCCTGTTTCTCTTCTCTAAGGTAATTTTACAGACTCTCTAACGTGGGGATAACAGCATGGAACTTTTTGATTTGTAGGAGAGAAAAGCAATAGGCTAAAACTTTTTGATATGTGACGAGATAAACATATTCTTCATAATCAACAAGTAAGATCTGAGAAATTATGAAAAGCATTCCATACGCCCTAAATTTTCTGGCCTCTCCATTATATCTTTTGGGAACACAGGGAATTACAAGCGTGTGCAAGGAAGTCTTGGCCTTATTTGAATCTATTGGAATTAAAACTCCTGTGTGAATGTCTGGGGGTGGCTTTGGTGTCTGTATTGACCTAAGACCAGCCCATGTGAATTTAAAAAATAAATGTCAAAGCTCACATTATATGTCTTTGCTCATTAGTGATGTATCTCACCAGGTTGAAAACAGTTTAAAAAGAAAAACTTTTGAATCTAAAGCTGTCTTGTATGTGTTTATCCTGAAAAGAGATCTCCTCTAAGTAGAAAAAAATTGGTCTTAACTCAAGAAATTAAAAACCGCCTGGAAGAAAGATGTCTATTTGATATAACACTTACGTATTGTATGTATGTATGTATTTTCTCCTTGAAACACTATTAAAATTTTTAAAAGGTTTTTCCATGCAAGTGTGAGAGTATGATAGTGTAGAAAAGATTATTTGTGGTCTTAGAACTGGCATATGAGGTATGAGACACTAGGTATTTCCTGAAAAGAGTCTGACCTTTTTGTTGGAATGCTGAAAAAAAACTTGTACAACTGCCTTGTTACTTTTTGAGCACATATTTGTAGTTGTTTCCCAAAGAGACACAATATATTAATTACATATGCTGCTTTTCTGGAAATTCTGCTTTGTGAAATAGACATACTGTGTGTTATAAAGTAAAGAAAGAGTGCTCTTTTCTGCCTTTTTACCCCATTGACTATTCTTCCTTGGATTTCTGCACCATTCAGCTATAATAGCTAAGTATTACTTTGCAAGAAAAAAAGTATAATAAATCACAGAGTGGACTGGCTTTCATAGGTAACATGTTCTATACTTTGGCCATTTATACAACATATAATTCATTCAGAAAGGTTTGGAGTTCTTTAATGAAAAGAACTGCTAGATTTTCATCTCTCTTTTATGTGCACTCATAAGTCTTTGAAAGTTTGAGTCCAAATTCTGATTCTGTATTTTATGAGCCCCTTTACAGCCCATGTTCTTTCTCATTTTTCCTCTAACCACACACAACTAGAAACTAAATTTGATGTGTGACATAAAAGTTCTATTTTGCTCATTTGTAATGAATCAATTATTTCCTATGACTGAGTTACTTGTATAAAGGTAGGCAGACATGCTGTTGAGTTCAGTGCATGCAGAACTTTCTCTTGATCATTCAGCTGGGCTGGATGTAGGTCAGAGTCCTAAGGAAGCAGTTTCATCTTGTCCTTTGAGAGTGTCTTAATGAGAAGCAAGGAATTTCCTGAAAGGGCTCAATATTCCAACACATTTGCTGAAAAATATAAATCAGTTCCTAGTTCAAGTTCACTTAAGGGTAAGTTTTTCAAAACTCATTTTTTCTTTAATTGGGAATGAATATGTTCACTTCTGTATCAGGAAGAGTTGAATTAGGAGTGCATGTAGAAAATAATCAAGGATATTAGAAATCAGTGTAAAGAGTCAAATATCTTACACCAAGTTTTGTCTATGTTTATGTGCTTTGCAAGATTAGTATAATTCTGTTTCTTACTATGTTTTTGTGGTCACAAATGAGCCAACTGAAAAAAAATACAACATTTTCTAAGCCTTTGAAAACATCACTGATACAAACACATATCTAGTTAATTTGTTCAATTGTTTCTTTCGGCAAATGAAGTGTGCTTATTCCGCATTGATATTATCAATACCCCCTAATTCATCACTCTTGTATCACCATTGCAGACCAAAATATTTTCTTTGAAAGAAAAAAAATTTTAAATTCTTATGTGAGCAATTTCATCTGGGATGTAAGACTATACTTCTTATTCCTCTATTCCATTGTTGATATCCTAATCTCATGTTTATTACACCTGTGTACTTTGCTTTAGTGATTACCAATGTAAAATATAAATTTAGATTATTTTTATTCTTCAGGGTAATTATTCAATAAGAGAGGCTTGCAGTGACCAAGTTGACCTTTTTAATTTTTCAGTAGTACACACTCTTTTTTTTTTCTTTCTTTCTTTGTCTTGAGTTGGTTGCAGGGGTGTTGTTTTAGCATGCATTTTTGACAGACCTGGAAGACTACTTGAACTTTGTATTAATAGCTACAGGGGGAAATAAAATAAATGTGATGACTTATAATTACCTTTTTTAAGGTAAATATTTTCTGCAGAAGAGTCAGTTCAGGAAAAAAAAAGGCAGAAGAAAACATGCAGGCAACCACTTTTTCAAGGAAAAGCAACTGTTCATCAGAGAAAAGCTATAACATAAGTTATAATTGCATAGCATTTCATAATTAAAAAATGGAAAATAAAACCGCCAATGTTTCTCTGAATTAAAAGGCAATTACTGAGAAGAAAAAAAACCAAACAAAACAAAACCAAAACAAACCCAAAACTACAAAAAAACCCCAACACACAACCAAAATTTTAGCTTTAATATCCAAAGTGTTTTTCTTACCGGAAGGACTCAGAGTAAATAATGATGCAACACACAACTTCAGAAATTTATTGAAGGTAAAGTCTTCAGTAGAATGATACAAAGACATGATCTAGAGACATTGGTGTGATTCTGTATTTTACAGAATAAGGATGCTTTCCCTACTCAAATACATAAGAAGATAGATGCATTCCTTATTTTGCTTTCTTTGTTTACTTGTTTGACAGGAAAAGGATTGCTATGATTGTCTCTAAGTCAGTCAGTGAGGCCAGATGTCTTAAGTCAGGAGAGAAAATTAAGGTAGATTTTGTGATCTGTTTTTCAATGTTATTTTCCATGTTTTTAGTATTTCATATAATACCATTTAGATGTATACTGTGTTAGGATAAACTGCTATACAGTATGTTCATATAGTTTTCAGAAGTATTTTCATGAGTAGGAGAAACAATGAATTGTACAAGGATGCTATAATAACACACTGAAAGCAGGTAGAATATGCCAGGGTTAATGCACTGTAAACTCAGAGCTTTAAAAGATTTGTCCAGCTTAACTTCTTCAAATGGTTTGCTAACCTTTCAGAGGTATAGCAGTAGAGAAGCCCCATTAAGTCCTTATTAAATCCTGTAAACCTTGGGATTGATTATTCTAGCTGAAAATATTCCAAGAGACTCATCTTTTCTGCTCCACTTCTTTGAATCTGATTTCACATTGATAGCTTTCTGTAGCATCCTTGAAACAATCATATACCCTCATGGAATAAATCTCAATGGCTTGGTTGGCTCTACTTGTTTGCACTATAGCTTATCAGTGCAAGGCACACTTTTAACAAGTAGGACTAGGAGCCTCTATTTAGCTGCTGGTCAAGGAAATATCAAAGCATGGTAGAGAAAAACCATCATGATCTTCAAAGCATGCAAGCCTGAGTGGCTGAAGACAATGCAGGGGGCACTGTCTAGGATGACAGTGACATATCTTTCTTGTTCGGCTTTGTTAAACTCTTTATAGGAGGCGGTTTCTAATGCTAAAGCTTTTCCAGAAGAGTCAATAGGCCATGCTCTTCTGGAAGACTTATGTCTTTTTGCAGTAGGTATGTTTGAAGCAAGAATCTGACACTCTCAGTGGATTTCAGGGCATGTGAAATTCCATGGGAATGGAACAAACCTAAATAAAAATAAAACCTAAATCCCATAAGTAGTTTAATGGACAGACTGAGCACAGCCTTATTAACGTTTTACTTCTGTCTGTACAGATGGTCTACTGTTCCCAAATCCTATTTTCTTTTGTTAGTAGAAGATACACTCAAGACTGCAGTAAGTAATAAATAATCTCTGTTGGTGATGTGTCTGCCTTTGCAAATCTGGGTTTATAGTTGAAAGAGATAATAAACCAAGCCAAACCAACATGCACAGAACATCGTTACCCCAAACTGGTCACCTTGCTATTTCCCTTTGTAGATGTCTTTTCCTTTTACAGATTCCATGGTCACTTCTGAAGTAACGATGCAGTGAAGATTAGAGAAACCAGTGAGAGCCACGTAACAACCATTCAGGACTATTCCTCTGGAATTTGTCATGATTTTACATGTAACTGCTGAGACAAAATATCACAAGCTAAAAGTACTCCCTTCCTGGATTGATGAAATTGTAACTTTTCACAATTTCCAAAACCTAGGTTACCAAAATTTGTATGTTTATTCTACTGTAAATATGAGCATCCATCTGGAGTTCTCAGAGAAAGTAACATCACAGGATTGTTTAGTAATATGAGTCAGAGAGCACCTCTGTAGCTGAAATGATATGCTGCTGAAGAAAAATCTGACAGTGCAATAGCCTCATTTTCAGCGAATGAACCCTTTCTGCTGCCTTTTCAGTGTCTGACAGCCCAATCCATTCTTACTCAGTTGCCATGCCTATATTTGCTTCAGGAAAAGAGCTGGCCAGGTGGTCTGCAAGACTATCTTCTAGGCAAACAGGATGATCTCTGAAGGTAGAGAATCTGTCTTTCTGTGAAACAGAACAGAAATCTGATTGCAATTTCTGAGGTATCATGCTGGGAAAATGGTATTTTCTAAGGAAACAAGGAACCAAACCATTTGACCTTTTAAAGGTCACTTTTAATGTCAGTAAGAAATCAGCTGGACACTAGGATAGCTGTAAAGGACTGGTGTTATATCTCCTGACAAAAGCACTTCAAAGTAAGTAAGCAAATGGGTTTTTTTCAGTAATGTAACTCCTTGGAAAATATGTAAATTGTCGGGGTTTTGGGTCCCCCGACAAATGGGGAACCCACCCCCTGGGCCCTTTGGAAGGGGTTCCCCTGGGAGTTCTTTGCCAAGGATGAAAAACAGGAGGACTCTAGTTTTTCTCAGTCTTCAGTCTATTGTTTATTTTTCTCTTAAGTTCAGTACACCGTCTATACACTTGACTTAGTGTACAAGAAACAAGGCAGAAAATGGACCCTAAACACCCAAAGCCAAGGTTTTTTAAAGCTATCTAGTCCAATTACCTTCTAACACGTACTTTATTTCTACTTTTCTACTAATAACTTCTATTAATCTGTTCATATAACACCCATGCCACTACTTTTTCTAGCCATTAACTTTGTGCCACCAGTACTACAGGAAATGGAGGAGATGAAGAACAAGAAGGAGATGAGACAACACCCAAAATCCTCCATCTTGTCCCCTATTTACTCTCATATTAAAATCCTAAAACCCTAAAACCCTAAATTATTCACCCTGTGATAAACTACTACTACCTAGCTCACACCTGTATGCTCCAACTCATCCCAAAGCCTCTGTAATTTTTTCGAGGGATGAAGGTTAAAAGCAGTGCTCTGCTGAGGGTCAGGGCTTCCCAAAACAGTCAGAGAAACATTCTCTGTGCCCTGGGTTCCAACAGTAAATCTTCCTCAAATGCACTGACAATGATGGAGAAATAAATAAAAATGAAAATGCTCGTAAATTCCCTTTGTAGATATCTCTTCCTTTTATAAATCCCGGGATCACTTTCAGTCTTGATTCAGTGAAGATGAGAGGGACCAGATCTGACCTCCGTAAAGAATCAGTAGCTAAAGAAAGTACATGAAATATTTTGTTTACAAATAGAAGAAATGCAGAAAATTTCTACTCAGTACAAAATAGTCAGGATTGTGGAGCTTAGAATTTAAGCTGTATGAGTATATATTAATAGTCTTTTTTATTTCTCTGTCCTGTTTCCTCTGCTGTTTGAAAACCCAAAGGGAGAAAAGCACTTGGAGGCAGAGCCATCTGCTCCTCTAAACACACCAAGTTTAATCGTGTATTTTAGCAAATTATGACACACCACCTTTCACTTTTAAGGGAAAGTTCTATGGTTCATTGTGCTTTGTCAGGAACTTAACAAACTGCAAAGCACATTTGGCCTTCTCTTTTAAGTTCTTCCAAAACTGACCATTCACTTTTGTCTGATGGTGAATTCCTTCTTGTGTTTCAGCTTCTCACAAACATTTTTTCTTTTTTAAATTTTATTTTTTATTTTCTTCCCCAAAAGAACAAGGTGCTTTCACTGTTTTCCATCAAACTCAGTTGCAAAGACTAAGCTTCAATTTCACAATTGCAGCTTTTCAACTAATTCAAAGGATATGTTGAGGAATAGATGGGGACTGTTGGCCCTGATGCTAAATATAAAAACATATAAACTCCTCTGTTTTCCTTTGCTTTCTGTTCTTTGATTTAACACTCTTTGAAGCTTGGCTTGTGTTTTAGTACAAGAGAAATATAAAAGGTGGAATAGTTGCCAATAGAGGGGAACTCCATGTCTATCCCATCCCTACCAGTTTAATGCCAGGGCCGGGGAGCAATGCCCAGAGTCTGGAGAGGGATTGCAGGAGAGCACACGAAGGGCAGTGCAAAGGAATTCCAGCCACCTCTGGACAGTAAGTTGGCTTCATGGGGAGGCCAGCTTAGCTTCCTCCATGCAAATACAGGTAGCATGGGAGTAAAAACAAGAGGGGTCAGAGATGTGGGCATGCCTGCAGGACTGTGATCTAGCAGTATCAAAGAGAAATGGTGGGACAGCTCCTATACTTCTGAGTTCCTAGAGTGGAGTGATGGAGTGGAAAGATACAGGCCCTTTAGAAGGACAGGCAGGGAGAGGAGGAGTCAGTGAAACATCATGTTTCACTGTCATATTTCACATGTCATGACATGACACTTCATGTCAGTGACCAGCTGGAGTGTGTAGAGCTCTGCCTGGGAATGGATGAGAAGCTGACTAAGAGTTTTTGGATCAGGATTAAAGGGAGGGCAGGGACAGGTGTCATTACAATTGGGGTCTGCTACAGGCTCTCTGACCAGGAAGAGCAAGCAGATCAGTTCCTCTTCAGACAGAGAGGACAAGCCTTACCTTCACAAGCCCTGGTGAACTTCAACCACCCTAATATCTGTTCACGGGACAATACAGCAGGGCACAGGCAATCAAAAAAGGTCCTGTAAAACATTGATGGTGACTTCCTTCTCCAAATGATAGAGGATCTGACAAGGACTGGTGCTTTGCTGGTCTTTGTCCTCACCAAGAAAGAGGGACTTGGGGGGAAAGTGAAGCTCAAGGGCAGTCTGGGCTGCAGTGACCATGAGTCATGGAGTCTGAAATCCTTAAAGGAGAAAGAAGGGCACTCAGAAAGTTCACTGTCCTGGGCTTTATGGTGGCAGAGTTGGCCTCTTCAGGGATCTGTTCATAGAGTACCATTGGATAAAGCCCTGGAGGTAAAATAGACTCAAGAAAGCTGGTTAATGTTCAAGTATCACCTCCTCCAAACTCAGGAGGGATAGCATCCCAACAAAGATGAAGTCAGACAGAAACACCAGTAGACCTATGTGAACGAATTCAAGCAAAAAATGGAAACCTGCAGAGCATGGAAGCAAGAACAGGTACCCTGAGAGGAATACAGAGAGATTATCAGAGCAGATAGGGATCAGGTTATGGAAGTTTAAAGCCTGATAGAATTAAATTTGGCCAGGGATGTCAAGGGGAACAAGAAAAGCTTCTAAAAGTACATTGATGATAAAGGAAAGGGTAGAAAAAATGTGATTTCTATCCTGAAGGTAATGGAAGACATGGTTAGCAAGCATATAGAGAAGGCTGAGATACACAATTATTTTTTGCCCGAGTCTTTACCAGCAAATGCTTCAGCCTCCCTGCCTGAGTCACAAAGGGAAAAGGAAGGGACAGGCAGAATGAAGAGCCAGTGTGGGAGAAAATCAGGTTGAAGAGCATCAAAGGAAGCTGAAGGTGCACAAGTCCACAGAATCAGATGTGATCTACACATCCTGAGGGAACTGGTGGATGAAGTGGCTGCCATGGAGGCTTATAAGTTGAGACAGATAACATCCAAGCGAGATTTACTTTATAAACCCTGTTAAACCAAATAAAGCAACTAAATCAATTAAACCAATTAAAGCTCTGTAAACATTTCAATACAGATTTGTTATGTCAAATGTATTAGTCACTACATAAGTAACATAAGAATTCTTAAGGTTTTATGAGGGTAGCCAAGCATGTGCAATCATAAAGACACTGAAGATTTTCTTGCTTTATGATGTAATTCCTTCTCAAATTTCTTTAGACCACCATCTTCCATCTTTGTTCTATATTGCTATTTTCCTTTCTTTATTTTGTTTTAAATGCTCTGCCATGCACTGATTTAATGACTTTATCACCTTTGTAAAACCAAGTCTGCATTTTTCTGTGGTAGGCTATAGGATTAAGAAATTGTTTAACTATTGTTCAGACAAAAAATATGTTATGTTGGAATGCGCTATCTTGTATTGGTTTATATTATGAGTCTGTGTTTGCACAAAGGGAAGACAAAAGATGTCTGTGTTTGCACGAAGGGAAGACATGTCTAAGGTAATGTATAGAGCTTAGGCTTTGTTTCACATATGTCTCTGAAGCTGTGATACAGACAGACTGCGCTGTAAATAATTTGTTTTAAATATTTTTTTCTTTTGTGCTCTAGCAATTTTTGTCACACTAAGTTTCTTAATTTTCAGGCAAACAGAAAGAATAGAATCTAAAATCAGTAATTAATCTGTAATTGCACAGGCTACCGCTTTAAAATGACAGTGCATCTTTTAGAATTAAACATTCAGTCACAGCATGTTGCAGTAAACTCACTGAAAATATCTTCTGAGAGACTTTTCAAACTGAGCATTTAACTAAAATCATGTAATGACACTTAACTGGATTTTTTTTTGCTGGTTTCAGTCAATTGAAGACATTATTAGCGTGGAGCAGAAATGGAGCTGAATTCCAAGAGGTGCTCACTGAAACGGTCTTCTCATAATGCCATTAGAATATTGGCAATCATTGTAACTCCTGTGGCTGCTAGTCTTCTGGATCTGACTAATTGGAAAGCCAGATAAGAAGTGTTTGTTTTCAGGATAGTGTGAGCCTAATTAATTGCTTGCCATAGACTGAAAAGCACATTCTCCAAACCTGGGAAAAACACAAACTAAATGAGTGTCAGCCCTGACAGAAACAACAGAGGGTTGACTAGCAAAAGATAAGATAGGGATTTCATAGAAATATGATTCACAGTAGTCTCTCTGAGTATAATTCAGTAAAGAAAAAAAGGTCACTGTTGCTTTAAAAGCTTTCTTTATAAAGCCATTGCAAGCACATTTTTCTACTAATTGTACCTAGTCTCATTTATCTAAGCCCTTCTCATCCTAGCGTATTTTCCATCACATTTATCCGTGACTACACTTTCATAACAGCCACTTTGCCTGCAGGTGGGATGCTGGGACATTAGATACCATTGCACTATTGCTGGTTTTTTCACAAGTGACAGGTGGCTTGTTTCTGTCCCTGATGGGTGGGATAATTTATCTCATCAATGGGTTCAGCCTCTGGCAGCCTGGAAACTAAGGGCCTTGAATGTTAACTCCAATAGTGGCTGGGGATGCATAACAAGACTATCTCTGGAACCTGCACACTGATCAGGAGAATATCCAGCCTGCAGAACAAAGTGCCTCTGAATACACTTAGCTGCTACCTACTGATACAACCAGAATAAAACACACTGATCCTGGTGGCATATAAATTACATAGCATGTCTCATTTGTCATACCATAAATAATTGTAATTGTAGATGTAGAATTTCTAAGCAGGAAATATATGAGATTTGAATTACAGTGTAGTATGTGCATCAGCAGAATATTATTATCATTATTATTATTATTATTATTATTATTGAGCTTGTGAGGAAAACTTAATTAAAAGAAAATGTAGAAATCTTTTCTACAAATATAGCCATCTTACAGAAGATCTTACATATTTAGTATTCACAGAAAACTACTACTCAGATGTATGGTGATGCTTTGCAGTAAATATTCAGTAATAATGTATAATTTCAGATAAAGTTAAAATTACTTAAAGGTGTCATATTTGTGTGTATTTCACTTTCATCTCTATTTTACAGAAGGTTGTATGTATCCTGTAATATTTCTGCCTGAGCTGGAGGTGGGAGAAAAAGATGGCTGAGATACTGTGTATTAGCAATAAAACATTCCTGTGGGATAATTAAGATAACCATGAAGTGTTTTCAGTCTGTTGCTAAAAATAGTCTGATTCTGCAGTTGATTTGAGTGTATTTCTGAGTTACCAAATTTTTATAAGAAAAGAAGTCATCAGAGGGTGAGAATTCAGATTCAATGTCTAATAAAACCTCTTGCCGCTCTAAAAGAGATGACAAACTCAGAAAGTCCTTTTGGTGGGTTGTAGCTTGGTTCACTTAGTTTGTTATTTGTCTTTCCAGCCCTGGAAATGCTGCGGCCCAGGCCTGGCCTGGTAGGCTACAGGTGCAAGCTCCCAGTCTTCTTCCAGGTTTTAGTTTAGAGCAGGTTTAAACAGGTCTAAAGGAAAAGAAAGAGCTACAGTTTAGGAACTTCTTTGTCTCAGCTAGCTAAAACGAACTAAAAAGCAAAGGAGAGCTCTTTCTTGCTGTTCTGTTTGTGCTGCAGACTACACTGTCCCGCAGAAAAAATGTGGAGGAGGAGAGAAGAAAGTTTGAAAACAAACTGTGGGCTTCTTCTTTCCCCCTCTTCGCTCTCAGAACTAATCTTAAAGGTGTAAAAACTCATTTTCTGAGCTACATAGATGAGTGGGGATACAAGCATCGTAAAGCCAACCCAGGACATTCAACCCCTTATTCCCATATTTTCAGCTTGCTACTAAAACTAATATATTAATATTCTAATTAATATTAATATTCTAACTCTACAAACACATACATTATACATACATATACATATAGTATACAGCTATATACAGACAATGGCAGTAACATTCAACAAGCAGTGATATTTACACATAGTTTTCACCCAGCAAACAGATCTCTCTGTTGAGGTACGCATCATGTTGTTCCATCTTTCTGCATTACCTACCATGCAATTTGGTCTCTGAGCAAAAACAACTGCATGAATGGGTTTGTCTGTATTCAAGGCAGAATTAATCTAAACTGTTTTCCTTAACAAGCTTCTGACATGTACTAAAGATAACGATAAAAAACTAAAGTTTTTATCTGCTGTATATAGGGGCTCAAATTGGGTAGGGTTTGCTCGGTTGGTGGAACCTCAGGTGTTAACTAACTAGGTGGTATTTGCTAGATGTTGTTCTCAATTTTTGAAAGATCTCTCACCTAATGCTTTCAAGGTGGTTTTTAACAGTTTATTGTAACTCTCCATTTTGCCTGTAGTTGGTGTATGGTAGGGGATATGGTACACTCAATGCTATGTTCTTTAGCCTGGGTGTTGATAAGGTTGTTTTTGAAATTAATCTTTTCTGACTCAATATTTTCAGGGGTACTATGCTTCTAAAGGATGTGTTTTTTAAGGCTTAGAATTGTGTTATAGGCTGTAGCATGAGGCATAGGGTAGGTTTCTAGCCATTCTGTGGTGGCCTCCACCATTATGAGCACATAGTGCTTGCCTTGGTGTATTTGAGGCAGTGTAATGTAATCAATCTGCTAGGCCTTTCTATACTTATATTTGGACTACTGCCCACTATACTATAGGGGCTTCAGCCGCTTGGCTTTCTTGATGGCAGCACACATTTTACAGTTTACAGTCTCAGGATAACCTAAGAAATACTATCTATGGTTAGGTCTACTCTTCGGTCTTGTGCTCACTTAAAGGTGGCATCTCTACTCTGATGACTGGAGGCATCATGAGCCTATCTAGCAAGGAACCACTCTCTCTTGTGTTGCTAATCTAAATTTATGTTTGACACCTCTATCTCTGCAGCCTGATCTACTTGCTCATGGTTTTGGTGTTCTTCATTAGCTTTTACTTTTGGGAATATGGGCATTTACATGATGGACTTTCATAGGAAGTTTCTCTACCTTGGTAGCAATATCTTTCCACTTAGTAGTAGCCCAAATTGGTTTTCCTCTGCGCTGCTAATTAGCTTTTTTTTACCTTTCTAGCCAACTCTACAAAGCATTGGCTACCATCTATGAATCAGTGTAGAGGTAGAGCTTTGACTACTTCTCTCTTTCAGCAATGTCTAAGGCTAGTTGAACAGTTATGAGTTTAGCAAGTCAAAGGAGAAGGTTTGATCTACCATCTCCTTTAGTAGCTTTTGTGACCTGTTATATGGGGCTCCATATGGCTGCTTTTCACTTTCATTTTATCCCTACAATGCGGCAAGAGCTATCAGTGAAAAGAGTGTAATGTGGTTTTTTTGCTGGCAGTTGGTTATATGGTTGAGCTTCTTTAGCATGTGTCACTTTTTGTTTCTCTTTGTTAGCCAGACTAAAGTTTTCAATTTCAGGCTAATTTGTAATTACCTCTAAAATTTCAGGGCAATTCAGTTTTCTAATACAGGTGTGCTATGTGATGAGGGTAATTTTCTTGTTTTATGTGGTACTGGTGGTATGGTGGATAGAGGGACCCTTTCCTTTGAATATCTATTCTAGTTCTGGTAGTTGGGGTACTAGGAGGAGTTGTGTTTCAGTGCTGATTACTTCTGAGGTAGCTTGGACTCCTTCGTAGGCTGCTAAAATTTGCTTCTTTGTTGGAGTGTAGTTGGCTTCAGATTGTCTGTAGCTTCGACCCTAAAATCATAGTGGTCGGGTTTGAGTTTCACTGGGCACCTTTTGTTAAAGGCTCCAGGACAGACTATGGTTCCCAGCTGTAGAGTAGAGCATGTTCTTTATATCTGGTCCTGTCCTGATTGGGCTAAGGGCTACGGTATGAGTGATTTTCTGCTTCATCTGGGCAAAGGCTTGTTGCTGTCCAGGGCTCTACTGAAAAGCAGGTTTTTTGTGGGTGACTAGGTATAGAGGGTTTACAATCTGGTTGTATTCAGGAATGTGCATTCTCTAAAAGCTTATGGCACTTAGGAAAGCTTGTGTTTTTTCTTGTTGGTTGGTGGAGACATTGCTGTGATTTTGTTGACGACATTAGTGGGATTTTGATTGTTTATTTTGTTACTTTACTTTTAGGAACTGGATTTTTTTGAGCAGGTCTTTTAACTTTGGGTTTTTTGATGGTGAAACTGTTTTTCAGGAGAATCTGGATAATTTTCCCTCTTCTTTTAAACACTTTTGTTGTTGTGTTCTTCTATATAATGATGTCATTAATGTATGGTAGATGTTTTGGAGCTTTACTCTTTTTTACTGTAGCCTGGATTAGTTTATTATGGATTAGTTTATGGTGGGGCTGTGTTTCTACCTCTGGGGTAGTCGGTTCTAGGTGTACTGCACACCCGTCTAGGTGAAAGTAAGCTGAGGCTTGTATTCTGCTGCTAGAGGAATGGAGAAAAATGAATTGGCAATGTCAATATGGCATACTACTTTGCTTCTTTGGATTCTAGCTCATACTGGAGCTCTAATATGTTTGGCACAGCAGCACTCAATGATGGAGTTACTTCATTTAAGGCATGATAGTCCACAGTCAATCTTCATTCTCCTTCAGATTTGTGCACAGGCAAATGGGGTTGTTGAAGGGTGAGTGGGTTTTGTTGCCCCTTGGCTCTCTACTTTGTGGATTATTTTGTGGATGGGGATTATGGTATTTCGAGTTGTTCAGTACTGTTGGCGGTGCACTGTTGAGGTAGTAATTGGTACTCATTGCACTTCTACCTTTAGGAGTCTTACTGCAGATGAGTTTTTTGATAGTCAAGGCAAGGTGTTTAATTGCTTCATGCTGTCAGTCTCTACAGCTGCTGTTCTAAATGCTTATTTCATTCTTTTGGGATCTTTGAAATACCCACTTCAGAGGAAATCTATGCCTAAAATGCATGGGGCTTTTAGGCTAGGCACAATAGGGTGTTTCTTCTACTCATTTCTAGTCAGGTTCACTTCAACTTCTACTAAAGTAAAATTCTGTGATTTCCCTGTTACGCCAGCAATAGAAACAGATTCTGCCCTCACATGTCTTGATGGGATTAATGTGCACTGCACACTAGTGTCAACTAAGTCTTTGTTTTTGTGTTTCTGATGTGCTAGGCTAATGAATTTACACAGTCTAAAAAAACACGGTTTTCCCTAGCCTCTACTTGGCCAGAGGCAGGGCCCCTCTAAGCCTGGTTATAAACTATACTATAAACTATACTTATCTTTCGTTTTTTGGGCATATGTGTTGGAGGTTCCTTTAAGGGGATCAGACATATTGTCATCATTATTATACCTAGTAGTTTGGGTATGGTCTACTAGAGCTGCTTTCTTCTTGGTGGAACTTCTCTGAGTTTTGTTATTTGTCAATTGTCTTGAGAGCCAGGACATCAATTCAAGCACTTGTTGTGCTAAAGCAGCAGTAGATTTTCTATCTTATCTTCTTATGTTTTCTCTACAATCACATGGGAAGAACCACAGCTCAGCTTGTACGTGTACTTTCTCTCCCCATCTGGTTACGTTTGGTACCAGAACTTCTGATCTGTATAGCTGAGATTTGGAGAAGGTCTTCTGTAATCTCTTTTTTGAGTTTTTTGTGATTCTCTTCTATCTTTTAATTTCTGCAGACATGTTTCTACAGCTGTGATTCTTGTATGTGTTGGGCCATGCATAGCATCTGTATGTGCTCGGAGCTTCTTTGCCATATTAAGCACGATCTCCTCCCTGTCATCCCACTTCATTATTGTTAAAGCAGAAGTGTATTGTTGTAGCCTAAGCCATACAAGTTTTCGCCACATCACAGATGTACATGGTACCAAGTCTAGATTTACATTGTTTAAGTTATTTGAGAAGACAATCTCTGCTACTGCCATGTCCCTTAAGCACTGAATCCCTTGTTCTATGGTCTTTTACTGAGTTTGCTGCATATAGAGATCGTCTGCACACAGATATCTTTGTGCCACATTTCCCAGGACCTGTACCCAGAGACTTTGGGAGTCAGCCCCCCTCATCATTCTTTGGTTGATAACTGGATAATGTGACAAGGATCCTAAATGCCTCGCTTCAGTACTATCTAGAATTGTAGCTTTACCTGCAGCATCCCCAAGATGGACTAACCAACTAACTATAGATTTATTAGGTCTTCGAGTGTAATAATTCCTTAGGCTACTAAAGTCCTTCAGGGAATAGGATTCAATAGTGGCTTCTGATCTTGTGTCAGTTGTTTTAACTCTGACTTTTGTGTTAGTACTTGGCTTGGAGGGTCCTTCTCCCAGATCATCATCATCACTGTCCGATTGTTTTTGCTTGTGTGCTTCTTTCCTGCGATGACTGCCAGTGTCTTAGGCTCATGTCTGGTTTAGCTACAACTTGAGTAGCTGGGGTACTGGCTGCAGCCTGTGTGACTGGGGTAGTTGCTGATTTATATCCCTACCTTCCTGCTTCTATCTGCTGCCCTAGAGTATTTAATATTGTGCAATAAGCATAGGCCAGGGCCCAGCTTATTGTAGTGATCTTTTTCTCCTTAGAGTTGTCATGGCACTTCTCTTTTAGGTATTTCTCTACTTTAGCTAAGTTCTGAATTTGTTTACATTAAAAGTTCTAGGTTATAGGGTCAGAAAATTCCTTCAAGGTTTGGCCTTTATCTTCCTATTCTGTACACTACTTAGGATTTTTTACACTTGGGTTTACTTTAATAAACACTTGGGTTTTACTTGAGTCAGGGGTCTCATCAGCTCCTTTGGACATCTCAGTCTTCATTCTAGAAAACCTGCAGACCATATAAAGGAAGCTTACTAGATTAAATACTAGGAAAGTTGTCTTTTTAACATTCAGGGGAAACTGAACATTCTCAAAAAGTGACTTAACAGATTCAAAGAAGATGAAGGAAAGGCTGAAAAGCGTCATCCCCTGCTCCTCCTCTACCAAACTATGTGCAATTACTAATAAACCCCCACAACATGTTACTGGAACTAGGACACAAGGTAGGATAAAGAAACTATAAACTATACTTATTTTGAACAGAGTCTGGTACCTTTGTAAACTCCCTATAAATCATTATCACCAAGTCTAGCAGAATAGCTATTCTAATATGTGCCCCTCTACTACAAAAGCTACGTGTTAGAGACAATACTGGAGCTATTTCTAGATAAGAAAATAACTCTAGTGACCAGAAAGGTATTAAAACCTCAAAAAAGCTTAGAGACTAGAAACACATGAAGGCCTCTACCATGAGAGACATTACAAATTCAAACAACATGGCTACTGACTGCTTTATCCCACTCTAGAGCAAACAAAACTAAAAAGCAATCAGTACAGGTTTTTTCCACTTTCTCGAGCCCCATATTGGGCTCCAAAAACTGTATTTGTTTTGGTTTAGGGTAATTTTGGAGAAAATCTTCTAAAGGGATTTTTTCTAGAAAGCAAATTTAAGTGGCTTCTCCTTTAACTGGTTTGAGAAAAAGATTTTTTTGGAGAAAAGGGGAAAAAACTGTTTATTTAACAGGCAAAGCATTTACTAGCACAAAAAACCCCAAAAAACCTAATATTAAACAATAAAACCTCTTGCTGCTCTAAAAGAGATGACAAACTCAGAAAGTCCTTTTGGTGGGTTGTAGCTTGGTTCACTTAGTTTGTTATTTGTCTTTCCAGCCCTGGAAATGCTGCGGCCCAGGCCTGGCCTGGTAGGCTACAGGTGCAAGCTCCCAGTCTTCTTCCAGGTGTTTTAGTTTAGAGCAGGTTTAAACAGGTCTAAAGGAAAAGAAAGAGCTACAGTTTAGGAACTTCTTTGTCTCAGCTAGCTAAAACGAACTAAAAAGCAAAGGAGAGCTCTTTCTTGCTGTTCTGTTTGTGCTGCAGACTACACCGTCCCGCAGAAAAAATGTGGAGGAGGAGAGAAGAAAGTTTGAAAACAAACTGTGGGCTTCTTCTTTCCCCCTCTTTGCTCTCAGAACCAATCTTAAAGGTATAAAAGCTCATTTTCTAAGCATAGATGAATGAGGGTACGAGCATCATAAAGTGAACCCAGGACACTATTGCATTCTTTTAAGTAATCATGATACAAGTAGTAAAAATATTACTACAAAGCACTGGGGTAGATAGGGAGCAGAAATAAGGTGCAGATTATAAACACCCATGGCTATTAACTGGTAGATATCTTATGGAAGAATTACGGATAATCTTAGAAGTCATTGTGCTGTAGCTCAGGCTGGGTCTAACAGACATACTAGATGAGACTGAGACACTGGGGACAAAACATCCAACTGTAGTGGTTCTTTCTGACCTTAAAATACATGGAAGAGGGAAAAAATATATACTGACTGGTGCATATATGACAATTCATACTGAAATAAAATCAAGTAACATTTTCTCTCAGGAAATAAGAAAAAATCCTAACACATTGTTCTTTTTTTAACTGAGGGTTGTCTTTGAGCACTCAGACCATTAAAAAGAATTCCTCTCCTGGGGAGAGGAGCTGTGAACACTTAGTGAAACAAAGTGGGCATAGAGACTTCTAATATAGGATATGTGTATGTAGGGATGCAAGCCTGTGTGAGCTAGTGTTATTTCCACCCTCACTTACGGATAAAATTATTGAATGTTTTGCAAACGATTGTTAAATTTGCCATTATTTTCAAAAGGATAAAAATTGCAGGCCGATTTGTCCTTACTAGTAGAATATTATCCTTGAAATACCTCTTAATTCTATCTATGTTAACTTGTATGATTTATTGAAACCGGTTTCAATAACTGAGGATGCTGAGGATTTGCAATGGAATGCAATAGTTTAATACTAAGAGCTAGATCTCCTATATAATAAATGAAAACTAAAATTAATAATAAAGAAAATAAATGTTTTGTTCTTCTAAATAATGATTGGAAAGTCATCCAATTTGCCCCTTCTTCACTCATAAAAATGTAATTACTTTTTGTTTGTTTATGTGGTGTATTGCATATGGAAAACAAGAATGGTGAATTTGCTATATGGTAGAAAAATGTAATGAGTACATTTAGCCATGGAGTAATAAATCTGGAGTTTAATAGATAGAATAAAAGCTTTCCTAGCATATGCAAGCAGAATGCTCTCATATGTATCTTGGCAGCCAAGAAAGGAAAGAGCAAATAAAATTTATGACATAATCTGTGGCTACATGAATGCAGATGACCACAAGAGAAGATGACCACTATTTTTCCAAGGGAAAGCTTCCTCCCCTTTTACTTTCATTAATAAATACTTTTTGAAAGCCATCCTGTAGGTACTAGTGCTTTGCTAATAAATACCAAATAATTCAGCCCATTGTTGTTGTTCAGATGTTACACCTAATTTTCAATATGGATTTCATTAATTCATTTAGCACCTCCTTTCCTTTGAAAAAGGGAGGAGATGTTTCCTTCCCTATGTCTATTGTCTGATTATGAATAAGGACCTTTAGACCTGAGGTTTTAAAAGGTCTTTGGGGGTTTTTTTAAGCAAAGGATTTATTCTCTGACAAAGACCAAAATGTAAGTAGGTTGTCTAAGTGGATTTTAAATATTTATTACAGTTTAGACTGTATCATTTTTACACTTATGATACCTAAGTTCCTTTTTTCCTTTACTCCTCTTTAAAATTTCTTGAGTGCAGATTTAAAATTAATTGTTCTTTTTTTTTAAGCAAATGAAAAAAATCAGTTCTTGAACTTGTAACTTGCTTATAGATACTTAAGAAGGTCGTGAGTCAGCTTTATTTTAGTTACAGTATTTCACAGAACCATAGAATCACAGTGTATCTTCTCTGGACACACTTTTAATATGATGTCCTTATATTGTAGTATTAGTTGCATTATTTCTTGAGCAGGCTCAAAGCGGGAGTCTATTAGAGGTAAAACAGATCCAAAAAGAACATTTTTGCTAAAACACTGTAAGAGATGAAAAATTTCTCAACTCATCATGTATAAAATAAATGAATGGACTAGCTGATTACCACTCAACCAGTTCTGAACAAAATTTCATTCTTATATATCTAATGAGTAAAGGAGGACTGCTTTGCCATACCATATGAATTCCTTTACAAAGATCCCTTTCCAATATCTCTCAATATGGTATAAAGTATTTTTTGGTGAAAAAAAAATTCCAACAACCAAAAACACCCTAGTGGAGAAAGTAATGTTTACCTAGTGTCAAAGATCAAGCCACATCAGCTGGAAAATTTGAATATGACGAACTCGAGGTTAAACACTTAATTCAATGTGCATTACCTCAGATCTCCAGATTCAGCCAAACATTTTATCTTGAGATTTGTTCACCACAGGAATCTCATTTTCTCTGCTTATATCCTGTACAGGCTTTCCTTTTCCCCACAATACCCATAATAAGTGGTGTTGTTTAAAAAAACTTTTAAATCTTCTTAATGGCAAGGAGAGATATTAGGTGTTCCACACAGGTTTAGGTTCAGAATCCATGTTTTATTATTTCATTCATGGAGTGAAATTAAGTGACATGACTGCTATTAAGATTGTCCTATCTTGGACCACAGGCTATTAGCTTTCTCACTTATTAAGAAAATAGCAGGGTCAGTTTTTGTGTGTGCATGATCCAACAATGTAAATGGCATAACTATTGTCCGCAGGTCCTCCGGTGCGTAAGTAGTTACTAATTACATAAAAGTAGAACTTCAGTTCTTGTGGATCAACATAGGCCCAAGGATTTCAGACCAACTATAACATTTTCTAGCCGTTAGAAATCCCATCTACTTGTGCTTTTTGTGTTAGGAATCAAATGCATATGGGCCAAGGGATTACAGTGTTAAAATCCCCATGGGAGCACTAAAATGATCACAGTACACTTATAGTATGTGGCATTCTGGATTACTGACCATACTGAGAGATGCTTTCATATAGATTGTACAGTATATGCATTACATCAGAATTAGTCTTTTCATGAAATATTAGCATTTCAGTTTACTGGCTGCTCTCATTTTAAGTTCATAACATCTTTTGTATTAATACTAAGTGCTTATTTTAATGAAATTTGTAAGAAGTAAAGGAGATGAAAAACAAGAAAATTATCAAAAAATGAAAGGAGATGAAAAATGAAGGAGATGAAAAACAAGAAATTATCAAAAAGAGCAAAGTAAAAAGAATTAGATACTTGATTATTTTAAAAACCATGGACAAACAAAGCTCTCTGAGACTGAAAGAACTGTACAGGTGCCAGTATCATCCTAGGTGACCTATTCAGTATCTTCTCTATCCTTTTTCTGTTCAACACTTAAGTCCATTTGTAATCCTAGCATTGTTTCTGCAACTGACATTGTAAGGAACGTCTATGTAACAAAACCCATGTAACTCATCATGTAATTGTCAGAGGCTAACACCTGACAGAATGCCTTTGCAGAGTAGAAGGACCTGGTTCTCCTGACTGTCAGCATCTGCTTTGTTGCTGGCACCCGCTAAAGTACAAAGGGCTTTCTCACTTATCAGCTGATTTCGCTTTGTGGGCCTCATAATCATTGCAAAAATGAGAAAGGAAGGTAAATATGAAGTCTGCAGTCATGCTTAACAAAAAGAAAAAAAGAAAAAAAGACAGAAAACTGAGGCAGGGAAGGGGAGAGGTTTAGTTTGGTTTGGTTTGGATTGGTTTGGTTTGGTTTTCCTACAGAAATCATCATAAATTAAGCCTCTGGTCCATCTTTTGTCCAATAATTGTCAGGTGATAATGAAAAAGAACATAAATAAACACTGAAGGTATTAGCCAGAATGTGTGTTCTCATTTGAGGACTTTCTGCCCTCTAAGATTTTTTGTGCGTTTAGCCACTTCGTAAGTTCAGGAGTTCGAAAAGTGAATAGCAGAAACCGTGGCAATGTTTGTCCAGTCATGGTGATGGAAACTTGTACAGAGCTGGTTTCAACTATCACGTTCTTGGTCTTAAGATGTATAAATCCTTGCAACTGTACCTGTAAAGTGAGGACCTGGCATTTCTTGTCTTTAATAACTTCTGGATCATTATATTGCAACTGGCAGGATCATGCTATTTGTAATTTACAAAATGACCTCCTAATTGACTCAAAACCTATTTCTATGTACTCAAAGATTTTTTTTTTTTTTTCTTTTTTCTCCCCCCTAAATTACTCTCAGTGTTTTGCTCTACATTGCATTGTACTTATCTTTGAAGATAATGGAGACATTTTGTCATCCCAGGCTTGTTGTTGTTGTTGTTGTTGTTGTTGTTGTTGTTGTTGTTGTTGTTGTTGTTGTTGTTGTTGTTGTGTTTGTTTGTTTGTTTTTCTTTGAAAGCTTAAATTTACCAATAAAACTTTTTAAAAGTACTAACTCCCTATAAACTTGGATCAGGGTTCCTATATGTAGCCACAGTGGTTGCATTCAAGTGATTCTTCCCTTCATTAATTTCTACATTTTCCAACATAATCAGTTTGTGAGTAATGAGTTTAACCTTCATTCAAGTAAGAGAGAAAAAAATAGCAAGTATTCAAATGAGTCAAAGCAATCTGTGTATCAGTTTCAACCCTACTCAGCTCCTTCTGTGGGCATTATTGGTTATGTTCATCTTTTTAGTTTTTATATGTTATGTTCGTAACATTTGGGGGAGGATGATGCAGAAAAGATAATGAATAAAAAAATCGCATAGACTTATGTTTTTCAGCTTCGGAAATTCCCTTAGCATTAACATAATACCACATCTATTCTTTGCCTCCTGCTTGGCATCAATGCCATTTATGTTAGTCACAGGCAGGGTACTGCATCATAGTACATGACTATCATCTAAACACTGGACAGGTGGCCTTTAAAACAGCATGCAGCAGGGAATTTAAGAACTCTTTCTGAGGAAATCTGGAAATTTTCACAGTTGAGAGCAAACAATGCAGCAGTTGTGAATATCAACATTTCCAATTTGGAAACTGTCAAGAGCTGACTGGCTTTAGATGTAGAAAATAGACAAAATCTGAGGAGAGACAGCAAAACAATTCAAAACAATTCAAAACATAATGCAATGTCACCCACAAATGTTTACAGAATAATTGCATTTCCCTGTGCCTAAAAGTGATGTTGCTTACCTTTGGGACAAAGTGCTGTGAATGGTGCGCTCTTCATCAGCTCTGCAGGGACGTAAGTTATTTCCAAAGAGGTCTGACATAACTTGAAACTGCTTGTCTCCATCCTTGAGGAAGATAGTTTGTCATGTGGAAATATGAAAGTACTTGAGATAGCTAAGAGACTGATTGGAGCTATGTCTCCAAGTGTCTTCTGGAAGGACAGAGAAGAGAGCACTCCCAGAGTGCTAGTGAATGTGGCCGAAGGGGATACTGTGAGTTGCTCTCTTAGACATTTTACTATTTATCAATGGGCTGAATAGAAGCTTCTGTAGATGGCTTCTGATAGTGCATGGTCTACAAATTTGGGTATCTGAGAAATGTTCAAGTTCATATTGAAATGTTTGAAGACTCCTCTTCTTACAGTCATTTGTGCGCCTCCATCTTTCGGGTCACTCCCTGAGAACTTGGTGGGAATCAGGAAAATAATTGCTCTGGTGTTCTGAAGACAATTTGAAAATAGATAAATG
>VXAX01003154.1:78969-124604 GCA_013399835.1 Leptocoma aspasia
TTCCCTCCTTGTTGCTCTCTTGATTCTTATTTTCTATATTTTTTCAATTTATCTCCTAAATGAATTCCTTATCCATGTATACAGAAGTCCTGAATCACAAATAAGAGCTCTTCCTCTAAGTGATATCAGAAGGCGTTAGCTGAATCCAACCTTAGATTGATAAAGCTTTTTACATAGAAAATATGTGCTGTCCTGTTTTGGTCAAGGTGTAAACATAGCTATTTTTTCCATTTGACTTATCTCTCAGAACATGTGCTGCAGAAGACTATAATATGAATATGTGAGAAAAGCAGGAGGTATTTGCTCTGTGCTGTACTGTTCAGGTGATGATACAATGTAGTCACAATCAAAGCATGTGGAAAGTATTAGCTTAATGCAATATCCCATAGCAGGTGCACCTGTCATGCAAGGCAGCATATTACCAGCCATTTAATCAATATTTTTGCAGCAACAGAATTTTATAGGCCATTACGTGGAAATTTGGGGTGAGAAAGAACTGACTGTGATGACTTTGCTAAAATGTTTTAAATTCTGGTGGAATCCTACAGGAAGCCTAGATTACATCTTTTTGGATGTAGAGGTTTAGATACAGGGAATGAAACCACTGCATGAAAGTCACACTAAACATCTCTAATTAGCCACAGTTTGTAATTAGGCAAACAACTAGTCATATAAGTATCTTTGCGCTGTTTCTCTCCTTTGGCCCATAAGCCTCAGTGGAAGCTTTTTGTATTTATTGGGTAGTAAATCAACATTAATGTACTTCAAGCAACAACACATTTTCTAATTCTGCATTACAATTTCAAGGCAACTGCCTTTCAGGTAATACAATTTTGGGCTACTCTCTGATAACAGTAGCACTGACTTGCAACCTGAATGCTAAAAGAAAACAAAAAAGCTCCCTGACAAGGCATGAAGTCTCTTATCCTTTCTTCTTTCTTTTTCTTTTTTTTTTCCTTAATTCTTCCTACTAGTTAGAAAGAGCAGTGAGATTCCGTGCTTCAAAAGTGAATTGTGGGTGTTTTATCAATCACCAATATATATAAAATTCCTGTAAGGAATCATTGATGCCTAAGTGATGATGATAGCTCCAAAACCCTTTAAGGTCAGCTATCAGGAAGAATACTAATATATTTGAGGAAGTTCAGAGAAGAGCTGTGTGCATGATTAAAGGATTGGAAGGCGTATCTTGTAATGAAAGAGTCCAGAAGGTCTGTTTACTTGGTTTATCAAAGAGGACATCAAAGGGTAACTCGATCACAGTCTCTGAGAAGCTATGGTGAGAAGTACTTTTTGAAATGGACTCCTCTGTTTAGCAACCAACAAAAAACAGTGAATGGAGGCCAACACGTTGAAACTACTTATGAAACAGGTTTTGCTTTGATGCATTTTAGTAGAAAGAACTCAGGAAAGACAGCTAAATATCTTCATTTCTACAGTAAACAAACTCAAAAAAGGTGGAATGTGATAATAATGAAAATAAGGTGGAATGAGATAATAATAAATTTGGCTATGTGTTAGAACAAAATAATGGATTCTTTATCCTGGGAAAGAAGCCCTGTGATTTAGAGTATAAACATTATTTCAAACTAAAATACTGGTTTGCCATGGAGAGCCTTACAGTTTGAAGAACAGTGAAATTCAAATTAATCAACTGCAGCACTCTTTTGTGGCCTTACTGTGAAACTGTGAATTTAACTGTGTGATCCTGTTATCCTTTTTCCTTATCTCATACTCTTTGATAATAGGACTGTACTTTTTGTTCTTTTGCATGAGATTAGCTCCTCAGCATGACAACAGTAAGCTTGTAAACATCTGAGTTAACTAGGCTTGATTTGACAGTGAAGGATTAGATATATTTTTAAGAGAGAAACAATATTTCTCTAAGTTTCTGCAGCATCTACTACAAAGAAGTGTATGTCCTCCGTGGGCCACTTGGATGCTGCCACAGAATAAATTGATGAAGAATAATAGGTATTTGAAAAAATAGAAAGATTTTTACTGGATACTTTAAAACTGACTTTTGCCTTTGGAATTACTTTTAGCATATGTCTGAAATTTGAAATGCAGTAACAGCTTTCCATCAAAATAAAAGGAGAAAGGCTTAAAAAATAATCTTACATGGATATCCAAATGTTTTTTGTTAAAAAAACCAGAGTTATTATGAATCAATATTTTAAAATTACCATTTTAAGAACCAATTCATAAACAACAATAAGAAAATGGAAATGAGGAAGTGGAGAAAGGCTGCACTAGTGGTATTTTTATATATTTTTCTCAGTAAAAAAAAGCGTGACTCAACATCCTGGAAAACTATCTAGAAAAAAAGAAATGTACAACTGGAGAAAAGCTTTAACACTCAAAGCAATAAGTTTGTGTCATAATTTAGATACCTCTATTAGTGATTGAAAACCAAAAGCTACAACTTTTTTATTTATTTTTGTTCAAGGCCACAGGGAAAAATAACCATCATCAGTCCTTTTCAAAGCTGGAGGGAGGAACAAAACAAACCAATCAAACAGAAACTATTCTTTTTGTTATTAGACTCAAGAATCAGAAGTAGACTTAGAGATATGGACAAGCTAAAAGAAATTAATAAAAGGAAGCAACCCTAAAAGAAAACAAATCAATCAATAAAGGCAGAAAAGATTAAGACTAACAATGAGAAATTCCTAACAATACCACAAATTATTTATAACTATTGCAGAGACCATCAAAGAAACTTTTCTCTCTATAAGGCATGCCTTTTCTCTAAAGGGATGCCTTTTGTACAAATATATGCCTTAAAGATATCCATGCAAAACCTATTAGTTACACCATTTTTCCCCCTCAAAAATATATCTCCAATAGGTATTAAACATAGTCTTTGTGCCACTTACAGCTCTCTTACCAGGTGTAAGAAACATGTCCCTGTTTTAAAGACCTATTGTCCCCACATACCAGTCCTACTGTTCACAAATTCTAAAAGATAAAAAAGAGTGATGATCTGGTTGTGAAACAGCTACAGGACAAACATGAAACCATTCTTGAAGGCTCCCTTCTCCCTGGTGGAGAGGTCAAACACTTAACAGCTGTTTCTTACTGTAAGCTTTCCTTAGTGCTGTAATTTGAAGTTGTTGAAGCACGAGGAGAGGGATTTGCCACATGATGCAATGACTGATCCAAAACCACTTTTTTGAGGGGAGAAGTTGTCATTGTATGCAAAAGATAGAGTGTCTAGGAAAGTGAAAGGAATCTTTTGGAAAACCTCAACTTTGTCAAGCATGGAATAATGTGTATCTTGGATATGGAGAAGTAAGTATAACAGTTTGATAACAGAGTTTTAAATGTTAGTTCAGAAAAGCTCTGATTGGTGCTGGATTGAAAAGGTGTCAATGTAGACCTGACCTGGTTTGACTGAAAACATCACTTTCAACCATCACAAGTGTTGGAGTAGTCACAAGAACCTTCTGATCCTTCACCAGCTCTAGGATTTTCTAGAAGTAAATGTATTTTGAGTAGCAGGGGTAAATATCAGAAATATATGCTACATTAATGTTGGCCATCTTGTTTTCTGTTGTTTTTTGGTTTGGTTTGTTTTTGTTTTTTTTTTTTTTTTGAGGAAAGGATTTTCTCATTAAATTTTGTGTATATTGTGCAAATTTCTCATTAGGCATACACAGTCTTAATGTAGTCACATTATGCAAGGGATTAACATTTTTTTGTAATGATGATGCATTTTTAAAAAAATTACTGGGACTTTTTTCTCCATAACCATTATTTTTCTCAACATATGAATAATTCAGAAAGATAAAAAAAACAAAGCAGCAAACCAAATTCACATTTTGCTAACCGTTTACTCTGGCAAAGAAAATCTCTCTTTCAGTAAAAAGTATATACTGAGAAGAAAGAAAAGTAATTTTGATCTTATTTAAAGATTCAAAGTTTATTGTTATGCTGAAATTCCAAAGAATACACTGAAAAGATCTATGCCTTTTCATCTTTTGCTTACGATGTTTCCAACTTTTTACTACTGTTATGTAAGCTTAATATAGAGATGGCTTGGAAGAAAGTTACTGGATAGAATTTGATTTGCCATGCTCCATTTTTCTTAGTCCTTTAAAAGATAATTCATTGTATTTTAAATCCAAGTATTTTGTACCTCTTTGTGTAATAAGCTACTTTAAACACCTATTTTCATACATGGAAAAGTTGTCTGTTTCTACTATATTGAAAATATAGTGCATATAAACAATAGCTCACTGTTTTTAAAGAATCCTTCATGTCTAAAATCTCTTAGCAACAAACTAATGAGTCACATAACAATAGGGTGGAACTCTGTTGGGAACATGGCTCTGTCATAGTGTCCAAAGTATTTTATGTAGAGTTTCGAAACACTAGTTGAACTGAAGAGGTGTGTCTTGGCCTGGAAAATGAAATTTTGTGTGACAAATTAAGGATTATTCTTAGGTTTTATTTAACAGTGAACTTCAAGTCACACATATGCTACAGCTACTCAATAAGATACAAAGCATGAATCAGCATGTCTTATCACCTACCAGAACTAAGGACAATGTTAGTACTGCAACCAGTTTAGTGGACTATACCAACACCCAAATATACCCCATCTTAAATACTCACTGAGGGAAATTGGACTCTTCTGAAGTGTTTTGCGTAACAAAACACATGCTCAAACTAATGCAAGCTTTTGCAAGACATTACTACCACGTAGATTTTATATAAGAAAATGTGATTTTTTATAAGAAAATGCAGAACTTTGATACACATTCTTTTTTAGAATGTAAAGTTCTTAAGGGACTACTTTATGTACTTAAAACTACTTAGTATAAAGGTTATCAGAAAGGCCTATACTGTCTTGTACTTGGTAGTGGTACAAAGAGAGAAATAACTTAAACCAAATAATAAACCAAAGAAATATTCTTAAACCAAAATATTTTCACAATAAGAACTCCTAAAACAAATATTTCACTGCTGAACAGATTACACCTGCATTTATGTTATAATCTGTTCAGCAGATATCTGCTGAACAGATTATAATATAAATGATCAGTTTTTGCTTTCCATTAGTAGGCGTCTTTCTATACAGTGAGCTGAAAAGAAGCTTTACCTTGACTTCCAAAATATGAGAAAGATGAGGGGAAGAAAACTGTTTATTAGTGTTTGTAATTTAGAGTCTGCTGTAGATTAATCAAGATGTAAAGCTCCTGTTAACATACAACTTAGAATTGTCCTTCTTCTAGCATTAGTATTAGCTACCTTTAAGATAGGTTGAAAAGTACTTGTGTTGGTTAAAAAAAGGGCAAAACTAATGGAATAAGAGTGTTCTAGAGAAAAGATGCCTAGAAAAATAAGAACAACTTATTTACACTGACTTTTTGGTTCTCCACCTGAATGTGTGCAGAAAAAACACTAATTTCAAGATGAAGTACTTCTACCTTTGTAGCTAAGACAATACAAGACATCCTCTTATGGGTGTAATAATGCTGAGCAATGATAAAGTCATACAAACATGTAATGAATACAAACCTAAGGTAATAGCAAAATAATTTGTGCTACATGGATGTATGAAACACTGCTTTAAAAACTCAGCAACCAAAGAGAATAGCAAGAAGAAATAACCAAGAGCAGGAAAAAATCAGATTGATGAATTGGGCTATATTAAAGTTCTTTTTTTTCCCTCAACAAGAGAAGAGATAGACCTTTCATGTTAAGATAATATATTTATCCTTGGAAAAAAAAAATAGAATCTATTCCTCGAGGAAGATATTTTACATTAAAACCCACTGGTTCCTTTGGAGACGTTTTCAACACAAAGTCTTTCAAATTTAGCTAAGGGAGGAAAATGGTAAAATTCAATATGGGGGAAAGGTGATGTGCACCTCAGTATTTCCATCTCTTCACAAAAGGTTCTTGACTTGGTTTACCCACTCTTATCAAATGAGTTGAATATTTATATATGTCATATATAAATGTAGCCTGTTCATTCATTTCAAGTTCCATGTGTAACCAGTTAAATTCAGCATCCACAGCTGCTTCTCAGCAACATAAATATATGTTATAAATCACATATATTTAATCCCAAAGAACATGAGATAATAAACAGCCCATGATCCAAAATCTTGAACCTCTCTCATCAAAGTGAAAAGAATATTTCAGATATACTGTGATGGCTTGAGACTTTGTCTTACTGATAATAGTGACATGTCATTAACATGAGACAGAGTAAGTGTTCACAGTGATGGAGGCTGTTCTAGATCAACTTATTCTAGCTCATATAACTCTGTATTAAAGAAAAACCAAAAATACAACCTGATCAGAAACATGGATGATTCTTGTCTTATTAGTGAGCTTTCTCACTTGGGCTGTCTTTGAAAGAATCCCTTATAAAAACTGTTTTAACATCATTGCTTTCATGGCCAAATGTTTTGTTTATTATATTCTACCTACCTATGAAATATGTGTAGATGCATATCTTTACACATAGCCCTATTCAATATTTACTAAATATACATGCACAAAGCATACGTGTACATACTTGCAAATACAGGGAGAAAGACGAAAGCTTACTAATGCAACTATCCAATTATCCTGTATGTACATGAATGAAAGATATTCTCCTGTTACAAGATTGGCATGAATGTTTAAATAAACACGAAAGTGTAGCACCTTTTGTAAGACCTAAGGCTCCAGTGAACTTCAAAACTTTTATGAAGAACTGTAGTTGTGTGTATTTCTTCAGTTTTACATGGCAATACATTATTGTGTGCATACATATGTTCAAAATCCATGGCATATTTTTAAGAAGGTATTAGTGTGTCAACCAAAGTGGGGCTGGACAGAAAATTGATTTGATTGTTCTCACTGCAGCCTCCAGGCCCTATTTGAAGCAGGTGCGCAAATAAGGATTTAAATATAAGGTAATTTAAAACTTAACTCAGAAAAGAGCTAATTTGTAGGAAGGTAAAATTCCCTGTCAGTTCTTATTTTACATCATCCCATTCTATTATTTTGTAATTATGTTGCATCATGTTGTTATGCTATTTGTTCAAATTACTCTTAAATTACAATCAAATATTATTACTGGCACTTAGTACACTGCATGATGTATTTAATTGCCATTTTGTCAAACAAAATTATGTTGAATGAGTACTGTATTGAATATTTGTATAAAATTACTTTTAGAATTTAATTTCCTGTTCTAGAGTTGGGGTTTTTTTTGTTTTGTTTTGTTTTGTTTTTTAAGTTTGGAGACATAATTAGCACAGGCTATAATCTAGAAGCATATATAATCTGTGTCTAAAAATATAGTATTTTTGACTCACATAAAGAAAAATTTCTGAAAAACTCAAGTCTAGTAATTCAGAAATTTTTAGGCAGGAAATTATGGCTGTCAGTTCTAAGTACCTGATTTTCATAAAATTTTCATGTTGTGTATAGCAGCCACATACAGGCATCTCCTTGAGACAGAATAGGTGAAAATGTGGGCAAGAGAAAGTATAGTTCTAATCTTGATTTCTTTTCATTAGACTTATATTCTAAGCACCATATCTTCATAAAAGACTCTGCTGTAGAAATGCAAGTATGCAAGTAGTTTTCTGAAATAATTATTTTCAGTGTTTATTTAGTTAAAAATTCTATTAGTCTGAAAAAATAACGAAAATTCCTCTTGTTTTCCTCCAGGTAACACAGCCTATAGGTTTGCAGGCAGGGTAAGATGATGAGATTCTCCAGAAGTCAGAATTTCATGGATTTGTATCAATTGTGAATTACTGTCTCTGCTTTACTTATCAGTAACAAAGGCTTGCCTAATTTACTTTGGTATAGTCTGCACTTTTATCTTACCTCTGCTAGGTTTTCTTCTTTCTCGTTTTTTTTGTCCAGAACATTTTTGTTACCCTTATCTTTTCAATTTATTTCAAATAGTCAGAATACAAGACTACAGGGTATTTTCTCTTAAAAATAGATGTTTTATTATCCATTGTCTTGGAAGTTCTGTGGAGTTTGAATGAATACAGATTCTTCAGCTGTGTTAATTACTTGGTGGTAGTTGTTAGCTAAGATAATATCTGATTTTTTCTATATAAAGGTAAAATTCTGGTTTGTAAAACATACAAATATACTTGCTATGCATTTTGTCTATCAGTTGAGTTTTTGTTAAAATTTTGGGAAAATATCATCCTTCCCCACAAATATTTTCATCATAAAATACATTTAAGCAAATAAACAAACAAATAAAAAGTGCTTAAAGAATAGAAGATTGCTTATATTTTGTAACAATATAAATCAGGAGAGTAAAATAAAAGTGAGAATGAATGTTATAACCATGACTTACTGCTTGCTGTCAGATTAGACACATCATCAGGAATAAAAAATGGTTCCATTTTCTTCCCAGACTTATTTTGTTTATTTATTCCATAGCTCATCTAAAATCTTCTGGGCATAGTTCAATTTCATATTTTTACAATGAAAACCTTCTGAAGACTCTTTATTTGTCTGGCTTCCTGATCTTTTTTTTTTTTGTTATTTTTGTAATATTTTGCTTTCCAGTCCTCTATGTCATTCCCCTGTCTTTTTTGCATTCCTAGATAGTCTCACTCTGAACTAGCTGCAGCCACTCATTACTGGCTTGCAAAGTGATTCTTCAGACTCAGTGATAAGGACAACATCAGCAGCATACCTGATATTACAGAATTTGCTTCCTCTAATTTGAATTCCTCTGTTGTAACCCTCAAGATAAATGTGCATTACCATTTCAGTATAAAGCCTGAACAGATGCAGTGGCATAGCACAGCCCTGCTGAACTCCTTTTCAGATGCTAGACCTCTCTGCTGTTCCTTTTGTTGTTGGAACTGCTGCTTCCTGCTCACATTAAATTTAGGATAGTGAATAAACACATTTTAAAAATGTTAATTGAATACACATTTATTTACAAATTAAGTGGCAAAGTATGGAGGATACTTCATATAGCATGCAGTTGTTCATTGTTGCATCTTTTTCCCTCTTCTTATTAACAATTAAATCTGAGATCTGACTTGTATTATTTTTATGTGAATTTATCAAGTTTAAATATTTAATAGAATTAAGGAATTAAGGAGGTATATTTCATAGGGCCTCTCACTTAGACTGTAATTTATCTTCACTTGTTATTAACAGAATTCTCAATTATTTCTATAAGGATTATAGTGACTGTAGTGATTTTGGAAGCCAAATAAGTGTAGTGGTTTTCGTTTGCCAATCCGAGTTTCCTGGCCAATGCACCAATTAATATAGAGGGTCTAGCACTGGCCAAATGTCAATGCACCCACTAGAATTATTTATTCATTTTCTGCTGCGAGATAAGGATTAGGAGGAAGAGCAAAGCAGGCTCAAACTTTAAAGGCTATAAAGAAAACTTTGTTAACAGAATTAAAAGAAAAATAATAAAAAAATCAGATTAAACCTTCTCTTCCCCCCACACCCTCTTTTCTTTCCCACTGACTATGTAAAGAGACAAAACCTGGGACTTTTAGTTGGTTTACCACCTCTAAAACCGTCTTTCTTCAGTTCTCTTAGGGAGAGGAGTCTCTCTTGCCATGCCATGGAGCTTTCACAAGAAACAGTTCCCTCGTGGCTTTAATGTCACATTGAATCAGCAGCCACCCGGAAATCTGCAATCCTGAAGTCCCTCCCACGGTTTGGTAATTTTTCCCATAACTACCATCATGGGTCATGTCAGCTTATTGGGGTACAATTTTAACGATGAGCTGTTATAGTATAGAAACACAAGTTCTTTTATCTCTGGGAGCAGAGGTTTTCTTCTTCTATCCCTGGGGCAAAGTTTCTCTCTCATCTCTCTCTGTTCAAACTTCTCATTGGATCACAGCTACTGCAACATCTGCTTATTTCAACACTGGTGCTTCTGCTCATGGCTGTTGTTAGAACACGACATCCCCCCAATGCATTCCATGAATTACAGGGAAGAAACAAAGTCTGATATATCAATTATATCTTCACCATAACCTTACAAGAGCATTTCAGCCAAAAACTAAGGCATCTCCTCCCACCTAGAATTTAACTCTTTCTTCACTGACCTCAGTGTTTCACGTTGTTTTCTTTATGTGTCTTCAGCCTTTTCTTTTTCCTGATTCAGGAAAGAATTGGTGTTTGTAGGTTCATTTGCTGTCAAGCTTTATAAATTGAAACAGTTTTTATGGAGTTCTGCAATGCTGAAATGTTGATCTCATCCAGGCTCTGTTGGTCACATAGTCTCCACTAACACCGTGCGAGTCATGCTGGCTGCTGGTGCCAGTCTGCTCCTTCTCTTCCTGCAGGGCACTGAAAAGAAAGAAAAGCTGCTGATGATGCTTTTGTCCTTCTGTCTGCAGCATGGCTGGCTAAAAGCAGCTAAGCAAACAAAGTTCATTGTGAGCTATGTTAGGATAACTGTGGCCGTGTGGCACTTCCCCAGCTGTGACGATTTCAGCTGAGCAGTCATGGCCACACAGCCGGTCCCAGCCTTGCGGCCGCCTCTAGTGCCAGCCATGGGGCCAGTCCCAACACTGGTCCAGCCTGCATGGTTGCACCCAAGGACCAGTGGGCTCTGCCGGGAAGGGGCCTGGCCCTGCTGGGAAGGGGCCCCAGCCGCCCCACCATGATGGGGCCTGCTGGGCTTCCTAGGAAGGGGCCAGCCTGGCCTGGCCCAGCCCTGCCAGACCATGCAAGCCACACAGGGCTGGCCTGGCCACCACCCAGTTACCTGTTCAAAGGCCAGAAGCAAGAGAGCTTTTCACAGGCTTGTCCGTCTTTAAATGTGTTTTCACAGAGGTGTATCCTGCTCTTTTAAGTGTTTTAACTGGGTGTCAATCTTTAAAATTAGCTAGCTAATTTGTTCCACCAGGTCCCTACAGGGAACCACTTCCACAGGTCGTGGACACCCCCTCCAACTAAAAACCAAACCTACGTTAAACCATGACAGTGACACAAGATATTAGTACTATCAGAAAGGGATTTTGTGAGCTAAAGGCTAACAAGGAAAAGGCACAGATTATGTTATGCAAAGACATGGCTACAGCAGTTGTCCAAGACTGATTGTACTAACCTCTTCCTGATCCAAGTAGTCCTCCAAGTAAAATTTGAAAACTTGTTATAGCAGAGAGATTAGTTCTCAGCCTGTATCTTGACAACAATGTACCCCAGTCTTCAGAAACAAGGACATCAGTACAACCGTTTTTAGTATCCTTGTTACAGAGTTTTCTTTATTTAAATCCACTGATGGATTTAAATAAATCTGAAATTAGAAATTTGGAATCAGTTTGTATCAGTGTAGCTGGTCTGGTCAGGCCACTTTAGAGGAAAGAGATGAAATGTGGAAGTCCACTACTAGAAAGTTCTGTTCTGTTTTACGCAGAGCCAACATTTCATTTTCTTCTGAAGCTCCTTCAAATTAGCTCTAAGAGATGTATCAAATCTCATTTTGGAAATGTTACATTGAATGAATTAATCATATATTTTTGAAAGTTTTTTGAGTGTGTAATTGACCTTAATAGTAAGCTACTCCATTTAATTTTGAAACTTCTCTAGAGAAGATTTCTCTAGTTTTCCTTCCAGCAATATAATAATATTATTTTGTGGTTTTAATAAGAAGATGTTGACAAGCACAAAAGTACTAATTTGTTTTTCATGTGTAGGTCATTAAAGGGGAATATTGCTGAGTCTTCCCTTTAACAGCTCACATAGGTCAGAGTTTAAAAAATGCATTATTTTTCTAATACATGGGTCTGTTCCACTATACTTTCGACTATACTTTCAGTGATTACCATAAACCTGAGGATAAAACTCTGGATAAGTAATATCTCACAATTTTAAGGGGCCAGATGTCTCTTCAATCAAATAGACAATCAAAGATACAATGTCTCTTCAATCAAATAATTGTTCATATGTAACCGAAACTGTGTTGCTCTTTATCATCAGATAATAATAGAAAATATTAAATAACATTTAGTAGTCCATCAATATCTTCAGGTTAAAGAAACAATGTTGTTGCACAAGCTACTTTCATTCTTCACAATCCCTAACATGTAAGTTGAAAAAAAGTTCTTTACTTTTAACTGATTTATAAAAATAAATTCTGATCAAAAATTTATCTCTGCTGCTAGAAAATGATCAGATTACATTGTTGTAAATTTATAAATATCGCTGAATGAACTTTCTAGGTTGTCTACTAATTTCTTATAAGGCAAGTTTTTAAAATCATAATCTCATGCCAAATGCAATGAAGAAGTGCAGATACACAATAATAACCGAATTACTTACATTTGTATCATTTATAACCTAGTCAAGAAAAAGACAACCAACCTGTTTGACAAGACCTTTGTTCCTGGAAACCATGCTATTGTCATTTTACTTTTTGGAGTTTTATTAATTTTTCAGTCATGAAGTCACTTTTCCATTATTTTTTGTCTGATCAGGCTGAAATACTTACAGTCCCTTGAGGAGAGAGCTTTTAGATATTGAAATTAAATTTGAAATGCACCCCTCTTTTGGAATATGTTATTGAGTAATTTTGATTATTTTGTTGTACAAATAATTTATCTGGGAATTGAGTATGACTGATAATTTTTACAGTCTGTCTGACTGACTTGGCTTTCTATGTGTATTCTATCACTCTAGCTTGACTTCACTAAACTTTCACCAGGGCTTCTTTCCTGGTGATGGTGCCTCACCCTCACATAATTTTAGTTTACCTAATTGATCTAGAAAACCCAGGTAATGTAAGATTTTTGGACTTCAGCAAAGCTTTTGACATTATCTCTCCCAGTATCCTCCTGGAAAAAAATCTCCATCTCACAGATGGATAAACGTATAATGTGAGCAACTGGGTGAGCTCATGTGTTGAGCAAGAAGTTATAGTGAATCAGACTGGTGACCTGTCAGTTGTTGGTTTACACAGGGCCCCATCCTCAGCCTAACTGTCTTCAACATCTTCATAAATGACCTGGATGCATGACTTGAATGAATACTAAGTAAGATCAAAGACGACACAAAACTGGGAGGAGCTGTTAACTCCCTCAAGCTAAGAGAGGCCCTGCATAGAGACCTCATCACAGTCTGCAACTTCCATGTGAGCTGAAGAGGAGGGGCAGCTATAAACGTCTTCTCTCTTGTGATCAGTGACAGGACTCAAGTAAATGGTGTGAAGTAGTGTCAGGAGAGGTTTAGGTCAGATATCAGGAAAAGGTTCTTCACCCACAGAGTGGTTGGGCACTGAAACAACCTCCCCAGAGGAGCGGTCACAGCACCAGCCTGACAGTATCAAGGTGCATTTGGACAATGCTTTTAGTCACATGGTGGGACTCTTGGGGACAGTCCTGTGCAGGGCCAGGGGTCAGACTTGACAATCTTGATGTGTCCCTTCTAACTCAGGAGATTCTATGATTCTCTGATTCTATGATCATGAAAATGAAAAATATTTGCATACTTGGGGTTTTTTGTCATTTTGATGCAATCTTTTATTGATGTGATCAGAACTGCTTCTACCACTACTACTACTACCCAGAAATTTCTACTTTGCCGTTTATTGTTCAGGTTTCTCTCCTGGTGGTGGAGAAGCTAAAAATACTTCAGCAAACATTTCTGTTAGAATTAATGGCATCACCTATTGGATAAACTCACAGGGAAATTTTTCTGCTTGGAGAGATATTTTCTTCCTCCACAATACTTTAGCTAAGCCACAGAAATCTTCTTCGGTCATACAGCCATGTTTTCAAACATGTTTTAAAATCAGCTATATTGGCTGGAGATAGCTCAGAAATATTGGCTGTCTGTAGCAGCAGAAAGGAGTGCATTAGAAGCACAAATCTTTGGGCTATGCTAAGCCTTAGAATTAACTTGTGACTTTATTTACACTATAAAAAATTCTAGCAATTTATACCCAACTGACTTGTTATTTTGAAGACTATCCCACAGTTTCTGAATGTGATATTTGCCTGATTATCACTGCAGCAGGGCTATCATTTTTATCTGTGCTGGTTCCAGACAACACTATGATCTCAACAAGTACCTACAAGGAAGATCCCAACTATTGATATAGGGAACTGCTGATTTTCTGAGAGAAGAGTATTTTTTCAGATTCAGTTCAGGGATCTGGCCATGGTAAGGGACATTTTTCTTACACCATTAATAATCTTACAAAAAGAATCTGGTATTTTTATATCAGATATTTAGAAACTAAAAATATTTTTTGTAGTTGTGGATTTACAAATTAGAAGAGAGGTAATGCTATTGCTTACTAATGGATGATATTTGTTGGAAGATCTTTGGGTGAAATGAAAATAGAGGGAAACCCCTGATGTCTGGAAGAGAGACAGGGAGAAAACACACACAGAACCAGTGGGAGCTTTTATCTATCAGGAAGTTATTTAGAGAATTTAGACACTGGTATTTGTCAAATATGCAGTACAGAGTAGTAACTTACAATTAGTTCCATTCAGCTTACGGAATTGGCTTCTATTTCTTCCCTTTTTATAATATGCATGTGTAGTTGCCTATTTTTGAGTGGCAGAGTGTGTATTTAACTGCATATTTACTACCGTTTTGCTAGATTTTTGTCTGATGCATATCGCATCAAGTATATGTTTATATTCTCATATACATACATTTGTAATTATATTGGAAAGTATTGGTATTTTTAACTCTGTGCTGTTCTCATGCTTGCTTAGCTTAATGAAACAGGTCACATTTATATATATATATCAACAAGTAGTCAGTTTTGAAAAATGAGCTTCAAAGATGCTCCACAGACTACAGCACTGAAGGAACTGATATTGAGGGCGTGGGGGTTGGGTGGTTTTGTCTGTTTGCTTCTGTTTGCACAACCGTGCAAAACTTCCTTTTGAAATGTGCAATATTTGATCACCAAACAAATTTTTGATCAAAATACCATACATTCTAGGAAGAATATATATTTGATGTTGGGCACTGGTCATTTTTTCTAGATAGCATCATTCTTTACACATATGTTCTGGGTAAAAAAGCATTCCATGATTATTGGTGAGATTGTCAATACAGGTCTGAGCCTTTCTGAACCTTTCTCTCTCAACAGAAAGACCGGCACAATGAGAAGGCCAAGGACCATCTCTAAGTAGTTTTTGGACCACCACATGATAGACTGCATTTCACAATGCACTTTGGAACTCCTGGGATTAGAATACCACTGTCAGGGATACATGTGTTTTCATTTTTGTGCGATGTTCTTGCCAAACTAAATAAGCAAAATATGGAATGCAAATCAGGACTTCTATTAATAGTGAGAAATTAATCACTGACTTGACTGAAAAGTACAAAACAGGCTTACCCGCCTAAAGTTTTCAAAGGAAATGTTCAGTTAGATTAGTGATCTTAAGGTGATAGGATAATATCAATGGTTAAAACAAATTGTCGTGTTGAAATTTCAGTTGAAAAAGTAATACTAGAATATCAAATAATTACCAATCTAAAGCTAGTCTACATCTGCAATGCTAATGAAAAATGTCTTTCTAAGTGATTGATGGTGACAAATGGGTAGACAACACTTTTTTCCCTCTGCAGAACTTTGCAGGAAGCATTCCAGTATGATTCATACCCATGACTTCAAGATAAAAAAGCTGGTAATTGTGACCAGAAGCCAGCTTGATTCATACAGTTGCATGAATATGAACTAATTCACACACAATGCAAAGCTTGAGACTTATGACACTTCAAACGGTCTTCTTTGAAAGCTAATAATTTGTATATTGACAATGCTCTAGGATAGAGAGCATACTGTCAACAAATCATTAAGGTCTGAGAGTATTGTTCCAGAAGCACAGCATTCCTCCTGAAAATGGCAGGGGAATTTTTATTCTGGATCAGATTTGTGTCTTGTCAAAATCCACAATCTTTGTAATGGCTAAGTAATTCTGCAAGAGGCTGAGTATCCACTCTGTGAGAAAATAAATCTTTAGTGCCAGTGTCTTGACACCAGAGGAAAGCGTATCCACTTGTTACAGAACAACTTATGCATAGAAATTTAATATTTGTATTTGTAAATATTTTGTCTGTTAATTGCAGTTTATTTTCAAATTTGAGTGTTATTATTCAGGATACTGATGCTGTAGTTCTGTTTCTAGGATAATAATCTCAGTTCCATAGTTTCACCTGTACATATAACTTACTTCTCAATAAGTAGGTATTTTACAACACATGGACTTAATATCTTTTAAAAAGTTGTCAGTTGGAAAATATGTCAATGAGTTCTCTAGATATTTTTTGTAACAGGTTGCTTTGAATTATGGAAATTAACCCAGATTTAACCAAAAAGAATAATATGTCCCAGTTTTAACAAAATTAATTTAGATAGTAATAAATTTGCATTAGGATAGGCAAAATATTTTTTAAATGCAATTTATTTTTCTTCCCCCCCCAATCCTTCCTCAGGGACTCAATTAAGGTAGTAGGAAAATGACTTGAAAACACTCTATGACTGATGTCAAATTAGATAACTTTTGAAGGTTATTGTGAAATAAATGTAACTATGGAAGTTGAAGTCACATAAACACCTCTCTTTTTGGCTCTGTCACAGTGGATTTTATTGAACATTTGGCTATGCTGTGTATTTATGAAAGGATTAAATCCACAAAACTGAATTAAAATATTTTAGTTGTCTAAGCAGTCTTTAGATCAGTCTTTGGATCTAATTTCTCCCTCACAAAAAAATCATCAGCTATTTATGGTTGGACCAGAAATAGACAATATAACAAATAAGCTTTAGGTCTTGTGAAATAATACATCTTTCATAGAATACTAGTAACAGTTATTTTCTATTAGGGACTTTGTTGTAGGATCAGTGACTTTCCTGTCCTCTGCTGAGTTTCTAATGCCATGAAAAAGGTAGTAATATGATGAAAGTCATATAGGATTAGTGATTTTCTATCATGTTGGTGAAGTGAATTTTTATTGTATTAACAAAATCAGAATTCCAATTGCCCTAGGAACTAGCAAAAATGACCAAAAATCTCCCATAAAAATCAAGAACCCTATATGTATAGAGAATTGAGTATGGCTTCACTTTCTGTGCCTCTAGTTGTTGTTGTTATTTTTCTGAAATACTCATTCTTATCTTGTGTTGCAGTAGTCAGTGCCATCTAGAATGATACCTGAACATGTTTTTTTTCAGTCAATAAAATTTATAACTTTAGGGAGTACTAATCACTCATTGGTATATTAATGAAGAAGTCACTTCCAGCTGAAAAAAACATGCAAAAAAAAAAAAAGTCTTGAGAATGAGTTGGTTGTAAAATGTTATCAGCTCTTTTTCTAAACATTTAGTTCAGGTCTGGGGGAAGCTCTTGTTTGTGGCAAGCACACCTGCTGGATATGGGATTTTATTTATGTTGTACACAGCACACTGGTTATTTAGGTGAGAAATACTGAAGATATTCACTCTGTAACAAAGTATAAAAAATATTGGAGGAAATATACAAAGCCCAAAATGTCATGTGTTTTTGTAACATAATTAAAAAACATCTATTCATCTGTAATTAATGTGTTGTATTCTCCATTGTAGAAGATCACATAATCCAAAAAATGCAGCTGTCCGACAGAAGAAAGTTTTACTCAAGGCTTTTCTTTTGTCAGGATATCATCACAGTGTGCTGTAAAGTTCCAGTTTTCCCATTCATTCTGATCCTCTGTATCCTGAATTTTATTTTGAAATGGAGAATAACTCAGAAGGTGGGTATGTTCAGTGATGGTTGTTGTAATACAGAACATTCTATTTTTATTACAGAAGCTTCTTTTTTTCATTTACCTAGATTATGTTAATATTGACTGAATGCCTCTGTGCAGATGTATCTTTGTGTATACAAACATATGGTAATGCATGCTGTACTAATATATAGTCCCCCAAATTTTGGCTTCTTTCTATTCTTCCTGAGAATGTATTTCTATCCACTGCCAGCTAGAAGCCTTCTGTTGTTCACAAAGTCTGAATTTCCTGCTCATATTCACTCAAACCAGCTTGGAAGTGTGAGGAAAGAATACCTCCTGGGTAGTCAGAAATGAGTTTCCAGTTAGACTAATAACATTGCAAAATCTGAGAATAAAGAATTAAATTGTCATTGTTTTCTCAATCATTCTCATATAATAGCATTACTCTAAAAAATCTGAAGTTTGCTGTGTGTAAAAAAAAACATGCTTCTGGTCATTGTACAGCATTTACTGGTAGAATTTTATGAATGAAAAGGAAAAACCCATCATAATTATAGGCTCAATCATCTTTATACTCTCACTTCTATGTAGCTTCCCTTGGTCAGCCCCACTCTTGCCTGCTGAAATGTTATTAGCTCCATTTTAAGGGTCTGCAAGGGTCACACTTTCAGAAGCCTTTTACTCGGTAGTTCAGTATTCCTTGCCATACTGAAGTTTTGCATCAATCAGTCTTTTTCCAGTTTATTACGACTCTGTCCTCATGCATTTTCACACGTGCATGCTCCTCACTCCTGTCACCAGAAATCCTTCGTCAGCTTCTTGCTTTGTACACATTTTCTTGAGCCTTCTGTCCTTGAAACATTTTGTCAGACAGATTCTCACAGGTTTTACTCGCCTAACAGCCTTGCAAAGATTGCTTTGCATTCTTCAGCAATACTGTCATGATCACCTCTTTAGCTTATTGTACATTGAGTGTTGGATTTCTACTAAAAGGAGCTGTGACAAGTTTCTTTAAGACATGTTCCTTTAAACGTATAAATTCTACAAAACATGGTTCCAAGAGAAGTTAGAAATTATTAGTTAATAGTAATACAGCTATGTTAATTTCTACAATATGATTTTTCAATGTCTTCAGATAACATGTATAAATCTCATACATAACAGACTTTATTTGGCAAATCATATTTGTTACATTGAAATTCAAGTAAACTGGTGTTAAAAGTCTTTTGTTATTTATGTTGAATCTGAAATTGTTTAACTTCACAGAAAAGACTGAGTAGCAGTTTTTTTCTCTGAACCAGCAAGAGTACATAGCATTGTTATGTATACCTACCTCTTTCTGAGAAGTCTCTTTTAGAACTGAAGTCATGCAAAGTGATAGTTTTGCAGTATTCAGTACTGCAGAGTAGAAACAAATTACTATTGACACTCACAATGCCTTTATACCTCCCACCTCCTAAACCTTCAGCTTGTGAATTAAAATTTGAAGAAACTATTAAAACAATGCAAGCCTTTATCTCAATGCTGCATCTTAGCAATGCTCAGAAGGTGAAAAATTGTTTGTGGAGGTGAATATAGAAACTTTTATTTAACATATAGTGCTGTAATGGCTGATAGCCATAGTTCTATAAAACAGGGAGTATTAGATCCTGTTTAGATTAGAAAGCAAGCAAGTGTAAACCATGGACACTTCAGTATATAACAAGCCTAAAGCTGTTTTTAAGAAACTAAAAGGATTTTTAATAGGTACAGAAATCTCTGATACTAAAAACTTTAAGGTGGGTGTTATATCCTCAGTGCACTGTTGACTTGCTGATAAAAAAGGTTACTTTCTTGTTTTAATGATGAAGTCTACTGCAAGGTAAATATGTAGGAGTACAATAAGATATGTAGGAGTGAATTACTCTAATCTTTGATGTACATAAGATGTAGTGCATTTTTTCAATAATGACAGTGCATGAATTTATAAACAAGTGCACAGTACAAACTCTATAAAAAAATCAAGAGATAAGGACATTCATGCAGCAGTTTCCTTCTAGATCTGCAAAATTCTGTTCCTATTTCCAACAGAATGGAAGATGCAGAAGAAAAGTGTCAGAGTAAGCCTAAGGTGGGATCAAATAAAATATTTCTGTTCTGAATCTTTGAGAGTAGTTGCCCGACAGCAAAACATAACATCCATTTGTGAGTTCTCTTCTTATTCTTCTCTTCTTATTTCTTCCATTTTTTGTAAAAATATGTAATAAATCTGCTGCAAGTGAATAGTGAAGATAGAGCTCTGAAAGAAAAGAACACTGCAACTTATGAATCAGCCTGAAAACAAATACATACATATCTTGTAGGAATAGACAAAAGAATAGTCAAAACAGACCATCTCTTGTATCAGGTGAAGCATCCTGCAAACATAGTGTTTTAAGGCATGAATAAAGTCCTTAGTCTTTCCTCATTGCTAATATGTGCTGGTAATAGCATATAAATGTATCAAGAATGCCAGAGTTCCTGCATTCGGTTGTGTAATTTTTTCAGTGGCTCCCTCAAGATGAGTCATCAGTAGGCTTTTCAGGCTTTACCTGCAAATCAGAACATTTTCTTTTGCCTGAGTTTTAATGTAGAGGCCATGTGTGCATGAGATCTGATGTTTTTAAACTGGTAACATACATGTAGTTTCTGGAACACATAGCTTGTCACTAGTGGCATACCTTTGTTAGGAAAAAAAAAATCCCCTAAATAAAACTGGTGAAATGTTAACAAAACTTCTTTGACTTGCCAAGTGTTCTCATACATTTTCTGATGCATTATTTGCTTGATGTAAAGTGAAGGGTCTGACTTGGTCTAGCAATGGATTATCAAGTTTAATTTGTTTTCATACATCAGTCTCTCTGGTGACATACCAGCTATTTATATTTGCCATCTGAATTAAGAAGGTAATGAGCATTTTGGGGAGTTGGCTGTATCACTTCAGAGCAGTTTTAGCATGGACAGTACAAAAGGTCAGTCACCCTGGAGGTCATAATGAGAACAATGACAAATGAGAGAAAACACGAGTGTGCTGCAGCTTTGCAGAGCAGCACTGTGCTCTCCTCAACCAGGACAGTGCTGGAGGCATCCAAGAGAGGAGGATCTCCTCTGCTGCCTCCCACCTCCACTACCCCCTAACAAAGACTATTGCCAACTGGCAACAAATGAGCTCACCATTCAGGGGAAAGGAAAATACATTTATGGTCAGTGGCTGCTAAAAAATTCCATCCTGGTTTACTGCTACAGGATCTTCCCTTGTCCATATACATGCACTTTTCTTGAGAGGTGAATTTCCAAATTATAGACATTTCTAAGTCCAACTCCTTGCCCTAGCAGACATATTCCAAACAGAAATATTCCATTGTAGAAAACCTGTATCTTTATGTCTTTATGGACATAAAAGGGGTAAATACCATACCCTTTCAAGTGGTAAAGAAAGGGAAAAAAAAAAAAAGCATTTTTGGAAGACAAATCCAGACAAAAAAATGGGATTATAAAACTATTTATTATCTTTATTAGAGCTCCCATGATCTACTGCATTCTTAGTATATATGAAATGGTTTTGTAATACTTGCAATAACTCAATAACTTCTGCCATATATTTCTTTCACCTTACATCATTCCTTTTTGTTTTATAAATCAACAGTCCAGGAAATAAATGCTAATATATTTATAAGAAATGTGGTGCTTGAAGACCACTGGCAAGTCTGCAGTTTGTGTTGACTACATATGAGTTAAAGGGGATAAAGTTCCCACAAATCATACTTACAGACTGCACAAAAAATCTGTCATGTAAGCTCCTGTGATGATAGAAAGGCATGACAAACAACTATCATTATCAAATTGCTCTAAAAATTGGGAAGTATTTATCCATTTTCATAATTCAAAAGAGTAACATTATCCCAATCAATAAAATATGTTGTAACTAAGTAATAATAGTAAGCAGTAACTAAGAGCAGTAGTTCTAATATTTCATGCTGAAATTACCAACAATGAAATTTACCATTTAAGGCAATTTACCATTTAATTAAGGAAGAGTGCTAGATATTCTAAGTTCTCAACCCTACATGCTTTAAGTTATTTTGAACCTGAGTAGCTGAAACCTATGCTGTACATAAACTTTAAATATAGATAGATGTCTTTTGCAATGAGTTGGGCTGTTTCTGCATTTACTTCTGTAACTTCCTCCCCTAATTTTGCCCCACCAGAACATCAGTGTGGTAAGCAGAGAGTGTCTGAATATATACAGGCAGCTAAGCTGCACATTAGCTCAGGAAGTACAATTTTCAAGGATTATATTAATGGCATATGTAATACACTGGTTTTGTAGCAGAATTGCAATTCAACAACCAAAATTTAATATTAAACTTAGAAGTAAACTTTGTTATTAAATTATTACTATTTTATTGGAAAAAAAATTCTTGTTTGTGGGAACTACTGCCTTTGAAAAGTTGAATATGAGCTTTTGTTTTTTCACCTTGATTTTCCTTAGAATATGTAGGATTTCAGCCATGTTGTTAACTGTTAGCTACTTTTGTTCAGGATGGATACTTACTAACTACTGTCCACAAACAATAAAGAAAAAATAAAAGATAATACCTTTAGAATGTATTCTATCTAAGCAATCTGATTTCATCATACTAAAGTATGGCCTGAACACTTATTACAAGTTTTGGAAAAATACTGAAAAACAAATCTCACCAAGAAGGAGTGTCCAAGTTGGCAACCAGAAAAAAACCTGTAAATCTTAGGAACAGGAACACTGAGGAAGCTTGGTGTATTGCCCATATTAAACAATGGAAGTAAAGGCACTGAGGTCTTGTACTTAGGCTTTGTTTAGATAATACAGCTAAATAGGAACTGAGTCAAAGGAATGGCCAAACCAGTGACCAAAAGCTGAACTTTTTTTTATTTATTTGAAAATACAAATTAATTTTCATATTCTTGCACATGTTGATGAAGTTAAACCTGTATACTCTTTGCACTTAAGATTAAAGTCACTCCAAACTCCACACAAGAATGAAATTAAATCAGTTGAAACTTTATCTTTTCTCATTCCTCAAAGAAGAGTAACTTCAGAGAAGATCAGAGAAGACTCCGTTTTGTATCCTGACATATTGATGGGCAATACACCATATACAGAGACACCTATTGAAAAAGATTTATACTAATGTCATACTACTGAAAATGCTTTCTAATACCATATACATGCGTTTATCAACAGCAATTTTCAAACCTTATTCTGATGCAATAATCAATCACAAGTTTTTGCGAATGTGCAATCTTATTGGATATGTCCAGACTTGCACTGTAGTCCATGTTATTTGTGCTTCTGGGATCTCAGTTGTGACCAGACTTAGAGGGTAACTATGCTGTGTGTGCATCTGGCAGCTGACCAGACTTATAATTCCTAATTGGTTATTCTAAAATATTATCTGTAAAGTACTCTTGGGGATGTAGACATACAGATAATATATCAACTAAGAAGACAGAGGCCTAGATGCCTGTGGGTCTTGCTGTATCTGCAGATAACCTGGAAAGCAAGGGGCTCTCCCTTTCCTAAATTATTATGTGGCAGAAGTCATCTGCCACCATTCTGTCAATGATAAATAGTTCAGCTAGCAAGTCAAGTTTAATTGGATTTGTATTTTATTTATGTAAAAATGGTTAAATCACCTTTCTGCCAAATCAATAACTGTCAATTTTTGATGTCAATTTCCTTGAAAAAGCCTCAAATTAAAATTCCATGTGTAACAGACATGTTGAGTAAACAGTGCTAACCGCTTTACAGATCCATTATGTTAATATATTGCTCTTTCTGCATTATCAGACAGAATGAAGTGAACTGAGAAGTTTTTCATATATTAACTGTAAATTACACTTAGCTCAGCTAATAAAATTTTATGTCACAGGACTACTTTCCACTTCACATGCATTTGGGAGATTGAAATGTAAATTATTGTAAGCTACCTCTGTCTTGTTATAGATGTCTGAACAAATGAAATTTACATGATTGAAAAAAATGAAAGTATTCTCTGCGGACACCAGAAGCTATCACTTTCTCCACCATACTAATAGAATTTCAGAAGTAGAAAAAGAGAGAGAAAAGCAGCCCTTAATCTACTTTGTGGGCTGTGCAATTCCACTTCAATTTATGAAGGTTCCTCAGCAATTAATATTCCTCTGATTTGTTTCCATGTTGGTTATGGAAGTTAATCAATACTCTGTCCTTCTTTAAAGTCACAATAGTGCTGAAAAGATAGTTAAAAAGATGATACTGCTCTACTGTATAATAGGTAAGGGGTTAAGACAAATTTGCATCTGTCCTTCCTCTGTTTTATTCTAGGCATGGTGCAGGTGAAGTCAGCATAATCATGTACCAATGTGAGCCTTACTTTTGAAGAGTGGAGGTTGTTTTGTAGGGAACACTTTAGAGAGTCCCACACACATCAGGACACCACTAGTAACTGGGTAGTAATTATGGTAGTGAACTTCAGTATAGTCTTTTGGCAACTATATCACAAGGAATGGATGATATATTTTGTAATCAAACAAATTACAGAAATTTGTAAAGAAACAGGGTCACTGTAATGAACAAATCTTCCTAATGATAAAGGTCTTATGCTATGCATACATGCAAGCTACCTTGTTCCTGACTCTGTTGACACCATTTCTTCATGACAAATATTTCATATTGGGCTTTTCAAGGAAAAAGTGATAAGGATATCTATTTACCAGGGATGCTGCTGTAATGAGAATATTGCATACCCTCAACCTATTTCTTACCTGTAAACTAGATGTTTTTTCTAATAACAAGAATCTTGGGCCAGTTGGGCAATTTGCAGTAAGGCAAAATACCTAGACTCTGCAACCCTGTATGTCACAGTTTCTAGTAGTTACACTATGAGGCCTCAGGGTGCAATCCGAAACTATCTGAAAGGTGTATAGGGTGTGTATCTAGGACAACTAGGCAACCAGAAAGAAACCATTAACTGAGGGAAAATTTACCACTAGCTAACTTGTTCAGGTTAAAGCTAGCTACAGCAAACTAAAGAGGTAATGCTGAGGATGGAAGAGTGCCTTGAATCCTCTTCTAGTGCAGGGTAGTGCCCATCTGTGAAACACCATTAGATTTTCTTTCAAAAATAGAGCGTAAGTTAAATCTCAAAAAAGAAAGCACCGCGTGTTCTGAGCTTGATTTATTTATCCAGCTATAAAGCAAAGAGTCTGATTCAGTGATCTAATGATCCAAACAAACAGCATGAAACAGGCCTAAATTTGGGACTTGTTTATGGATTTTATTATGAAAATGTGTTCCAACACCAAACTGCTACAATAACTCAAAGTTTCAGTGGAAAACAATACCTGTGTGAGATACAGAAAACACCAAAGTCTGAGCTTCTGAAGTGTTCCAGGTGTATACTGCTCAGTGTATGTTAATAATAAACACATTAATTCTCCCAGCACAAAAGTTTGGTGTCTCAAAACTCTGTTTGGTGAGTCACAGTTCTGCTTTCACATGCTTCACAGAAAGTGTCAATTCTGCTGCCCTAGCCTTTTTTGGCTCCCAAAAGTGAAGTGAAGATATAGTGAAGATATTGACAACATGGTTAATGTGTACATCATAAAACACAATTTCTTATACCAATGGAAAAATCTTTCTCAGAAAATGTGACAGGAGAAATTCCAGACTACTAGGTGCTACTACTGAATAAGGGGAAGAGCTATGTGCCCTTCATGATTTCCTTAAAATGTGATCAGTATTTAAAGTAATTTTAAAAATTCTTCATTGTTACATATTGGTATGCAGATAGCATGCAGGCAAGTGTTTGAACTTTGTTGACTAAACACCACCTGGCCTTCTTTCCATCTCCTGTTTGGCTGATGAAGTCAAGAGCCAGTTCATCTACTCAGATTGAATTTAAAAAATAGAAAAAATGTTGCATTTCAAATTAAATATAATACTAAAATCTCCCTTCCTGATATAATCAAAAATTAATTTCTCCTATGAATCTCTCGGTCTAGCCAGTCTCAAGTATATTAATGAGGAATAAGTAGCTGAATGCAAAGCAGGGTACAGTATTTTTATGCCTGAAAGTTAACTAGACTGTACTGTAAATACACCTTAAAAAATGTTGAAGTGAAATTATTTAGCAGTAAACAATGCAGATCCATAATTCACAAACTGTTAAATGCATAATTTTTTGCCATGGATTTCATTGTATAATGAAATTTGATTATGGAATTCTAGCTTTCTTGACAATAATATGATTTTTCCAATATACCTAAGGGATTTTTTATTATTTCTTACAAAACTTCAGTTTTTCATGCATGTTTGTGCAGAAATCTGATAGTCCGTTTTGTGTCTCCGTTCTGTCCCAGAAGAAAAATAGGAACAACTTGTTACTTACTTTTTATTTGTAACAGATATCATAATTATAAATACATCATGACTCTCTGAATAGCATTGAAGATACTTTGAAAAGTTAGGAGCTGCAGCAGTGATCACTAAGTATGTGACTACTTTGCAAGTTACATTTTGTCCCAGATAAGAATCACTTTGTAAACTACTGTTAGCTCCTAGCAGATACTTCCTTGTCTTAGAGAATCACTGCTTATACTTCTTGTTTTGAGGGAGTAAAAAATAAATATTGACTCCTGTGCTCATGAACCCAACTTTCCACTTAGATGTAATGCAGAAGACCCCAAGACCTTGGCTGAACTGTTATTACAATCTGGAGCCAGGGATGGCACTTTAACACCAGGTGCCTCCTTCACAGTCGATGTATTAGTTCTCTTGCACTGTTTCCTGTCCTGAACTAGGTTTCCTGACAACAAAATAACTGCTAAGGTCTGTACCATGTATTTCTCATCAAATACCTTGTGAAAGGTATAATTTTCAGAAAAAAGCATTTTATCTGTGTAATAAAATAAAAATAATATGATAGACTCCTTAAAATGGAAATAAAAAAATAAAATATCTTGATAAATTTAATGAATTGTGATAGTAAAAATAGTTGTTGGCTGTCTACTATGCTATATTTATTACAAAATAAACTAAGAGTAATCTTCTCTGACTCAAGTGGTATTCTTCTGTTTAATTTAAGTATAGTAGCTCTACTCATACAGAAAATAATTTCTCATGACTGTGCTCAGATCATTGAACCTCATACAGATTTTTAAAATTTATTAATACTTTAAAGCAAAACTATTTTTGTAGTTAAAAAATTATTGTTTCCACCTTCCTTTCTCCCTTCTTTTTTTCTTTTCTCTAGTTTAACTTTTAATGTTTTACTTGAAATTATATCCCTCCCTGTACCCTTTTGCCTCTAAAATATGCTCAAAGACACCTTATGTTTTTGGCAAAAAATTAGAATCAGAAAAAAATCCCACCACATTATTTCTACTAAGAATATATTCAGATTCCAAAACAGGTTAAAGATGGACAATTTCATGAGTCAATTGGCTCAGCTGCTGTTGACCTTTCTTTGAAAGTAGCTGTGATTTTGCCGTTACACCCATCTAAAAACACTTAAAAACCATTTGTCCTTAAAATTGTCCTTAAGGACCACTTATCTGAGAGCAGACAGAGCAAGACAATCCTTTAGAGATAGCTGAAGGTCCTTTCTAACCATGGTGAAATATGGACACAAGATTTATCTTTACAAGATTTATCTATTTATGTTTTAATACATTTGTATTAAAACATAAATAGTTGAAAAATTCTGAGAGAATGTAATGATATCAATAGGTTCTAGAAACTGCTATGGGCTTCCTGTCAAATTCTACATCTAATTTTCTGAGACACAGAGATTGTAAGCTTGTAGCAGGGCATCTCACCCGCTACAAGAAATTGTATGTTGCTTGCTGACCTGTGAGATAACTCAAACATGACAATACATCTCGTAGTGAGTTTTTTTGGTGCCATGGGGCTAGCAGTGCTCTGGCATCACCAAGCTGCCAAAAACGTCCTACTTTTGAAGTGATATTTGACAAGTTAAGCTGGATTTTTGACTGACAGCCATTACTTTACAACGATAAAACCCACAGCAAACTTCCACAAAGTAGAAATCTTCCATGCATTCTCCTGGAAATGTGTGGAGTTCCTCCCATGAGCAGGGTCACCTGCATCACAGTTACTTGCAGGGTTTTACTTAAAGAATCTGTGTCCATTATCATTGTTTCAGTGGTAAGTTACATTTGACTCCTAATCAAGCCTATTTATTTTGCTAGCTTTAATATAGGTACTTTGATGTCATGCACTGCTTTATGTTATTCTGTAATCTAATAGTAGTTCTTTTTACTTTTATACATGTAGTAAGTAGTTCTGATTAGGATCTTGCATCTGTTATCTTTTGTCTGTTTAATAAATAATTAATTCCGGTAAATCTATCTGATTTGCCATCACTAGAACTTGCAGGAGAAAGTGATTTAAATACATCTCTAGAACTTCCTTAAATTTAAACTGTTGCCAAAATCTGAGGCTAAGGAAAGATTCACCTTCTTTCATACCCCTTTCTGAGAAAGAGTTTAAATATACAGAGGAGTTCTTTCTGCCCCTCAGACTCGGTGGCAGGAATTTTTAATAAAATTTGTCTCACACAGATTTTTTGCAGGGTGAGTGTGAGAAGCTCACACTCACTCTGCAAAAAAGTTGAATTTCCATCCTATTATACTTTGTAAAATTGCCTACCATTTGTAAAGTGAACCCAGCAGAGTTATTAAATGTTTCCAAAGCAGACTGATAATGTGCTTGCCATAGAATTAATTCATTTCATGCCACTTTAATTGATACAAACATGATGCCAAAAATAACAAGCCATCAGACTTCATGCTTTCATATGGGGAAGCTCTCTCATAAATTCTGTACGGTGGGACCTTTTCTGTGGGAGTTAGGAAGTTATTAAAACCTGACTCTATCATGTTAAGTGTATATGCGATGTTCATATGTCTGAGACTTAACAGAACCCCCATTGATGATCAGCAAACAGCCTGGTTTATTGTTCAGGGACAGCGTTTATAGGCAATTCAAAACTCCCGGTGCTACACAGTCATTGGTCTAAACTCTATGCCCTTCAGATTCTGAAACCAGTCAAATGTTTGTATTTTAGGAGAACTGTTATTGGTTGAAGCCTCTGTTAGTCAGCCCAGAGGCTGGTTTGTGGAGCTGGGCTAGACTTCTTATTTATAACTGGACTAGTGTTCAGTATAAATCAACTTGTACTGCAACATTAAGCCTACTCGCCATAGAAAACTTTCCAAACACTATTTGATCCTAAAGATGACTAGCATTGAATGGGGGTATATCAAGAAAAGCCCCTCCTCACCCTGAACGGATTTGGTGACCATAATTGCAGAAATCAATTTTATAGTATGAATAAAGTATACATTGGACACCTTTGGCATATTCTGAAAAGAAAAACACTCAACAGTTGACTTCAGAAAATGTTTAATTGAAAACTTACTATAACCTCTGCCTCAGAGCAATTAAAGGCAACTTGAAGAGATGCAGTAAGAAAACATAGAGGACTGTGTGAATATAAGGTAATCCATTTCAACAGCAGCACAAAAATGGACCTTGCCACTGTATGTGCCAACAAAGCATCAAGGTATTTGTGGTGATGAGGGGTTTGGTGTGGGACAAGGAGCAACCCCACACATCCTTTTCCTATTGTGAAGTGTTCTACTGCTGCTGTGAGACAGTCCTTTGAACAGGCAGTACAATTACTGTAGGGCAGGTTTTTTATACCTGCACAGACCCTGTGGTTTATCAGGCTTACTTTGATGTCTAGATGAGGCAGAATCCAGTCTTACTAAGGACGTGATTGAGCTTGCTTCTTGGTCTTTGGTTCATTTCTGGATTTCAAGTGAACTGTACATAAACCTGCAATTACTATGTGAGGCATTTTAAAGTGGAACATGCATTTTTAGGAAATGCTTCGCAGATCTTGGCCGTGATATACATAGCTGCATGAGCTAAAAGCACAGACGTAAAATGATATCAAAGCTATGAAAAAAGCTTAGAGTGAACTTTTTTTTTTTGTTTTGGTTTAGTTTGGTTAGCTTAAAACAATAGGCTGAAAGAAATAGTTGGTATTTTCTTTTCAGGAGTTGCAAGATTCCTCTGCATATATTTTATTGAAATCCCATCAAACTTAAGTCCTATAGAAACTTAAATTTACTTTTGCAGGTTCATTATTATCTAAGGGTTTGGATAACCATCAAAGTATTTGGAAGTTCAAATAACCTAAGGTGAAAGCTGGGTTACTATTCTTGCTCTAATGGTTCATTAAGACTATGTTCAAACAGTGGGACCTGTTTATCGGCACCCCTTAACAATGTCTTGGACAGTTAATGTTTCCTCATGCTGAGAAAATATCTTGCAATAGGTACCACCAGGTGCAGGTAGTCTGTAGGACCAGTCAATGTGGTTATCCTGGAGACCTGAAGACCCTGGTGCTATCCAGGGATAACAGCCCACACTCCCCCGAGTGAAGTCTTGCTCTCACCTTACTGGGGGACAGAAATTTAAAAAAACCCAAACACTATACTGGCCACAGAAATTAAATACATTAAATAAATTAAATTGTTTTATCTGTAGCTCTATCCTGTATGTAGTAGAGGAAGTGTTAGCACGACTGAATATTTCTGTTCAACAAGATAAATCCCATCATTTTAATGAACTCTTCTACAGAGACAAATTAAGATATGAGATAACTCGTGTTTGTTCATTATGTTAATTAAAAAAGAGCACCTTTGAACTTGTGAAAACAAAGCTGATTAAAGCAAATGCAGTAAGTAAACTTGGAGTTATGAAATACAAATCGTACAGAGCACATAGAGGACATTAAGTCAAAGTTGAACAGTCTTTTTAGCAAAAAAGTGAATTTGGCTTTGGGCTTGCCTGTGACTTTTCCTGACTCTTATGTATTAAATACATATGGGGTATGGAAATTCAAGAAGTAGGAACTCACTGAACAAGCACAAGAAAAGAAAAAAAATCTCTGCTTAATTAAAGTAAGCAGATTAGAAAACCTTGCTCCATAAAAAAAAGTATTTTAACTGGTTTATTCTCTTTGCAGGTATTTTTTTTTCCACTTAAACTATTACAAAAAAGATTCTACTTGAATGGGAATGGAGAAAGTAAGTTTTATTCAAATTATCTGAGCACGGCTATCTTTAAGGAAACCAATTTTTCTTTTTGCAGAATTTTACCAGCTCCATGGCATTATGAATTTCTGGGAATTTCCTTTTCTTTTACTTCACTTTTATATTACATCTGAAGATGTAGGCTGGGGGGGGGTTGGGAGGAAATTAAAGCAGTCTAGTGGACTTCAGATAAGAAATTTCAAATATGCTTGAGAGAGAGGTCATGGATACTGAACACTTCTTAGTTTTGCAGGTTAATTGAACTAGTTGTCTACAGCTGGAATGATTTTGCAATACCTGTGAGTTTTATATTCTGCTTCTGAAATACTGGATTTTTATTAGATTAATTATGACGTATTGCATGAAAATACAGAAACACCTGACACACAACAAAATGACAGAGCTAAATTCCTCAAGCTGGGAATATAGACTTATAGGTTGAACAACAAAATTGTGGCTGTAATTGTATCTATATCAATATCAGCTCTTTTACAGTACTTTGGTCACCACCAGGCAGTGTTGGAATAAGTTCCTTTACATCTTGATTCCGTTTGAGGATAGAGCTTAGCTCAAGAAAATAACATTACATTTATATCCCTATCTGGCTGTGGACATGAGTAAAGAAATCACACTGATTTTGTCAGCTTTGACAACAGTATTTTATTCTGTTGACTACAGAGTTTTGTTGATCTTCCTGTAGTACCTTGCAGGGATAAAGTTCTCTTTTTCTTTTTTAAAATGCATAAGTCTGGCAATTAAGTTCCCAGATCAACGATTCTACACAAAAAATTGCAAGGTACATATTTTTTTTCATTTAACATTCCCAGAATATATGGATATAAAAAATTGATAAAGCTTTCATACTGTCTTTGATCTTTAACCAGATTTTGGTAAAATTTGGTGGAAGCAGACAATCTAGTCCTGCAATGAGACAGTAATTTTCAGTACAGAGCCATATTTAAGCTGAAAAGAGATACATCAATGATGCTATCACTACATATTTATGTACACTATGTGTGCATCCACTTTGAGAATCCTGGTCATAGAAAGAGATCTCAGACATATTACATCCAGTACCAAGTTTTTTCCACTCGTTATTCCCTAACTGAGGTTTCATAGATTTCATAGGCACTTTATTAAAGAAAAACAACAAAATCTACCAAAACAAAACCAAAACCAAAGAAACTCTACAAAAAACTAAACCAAATAAACAAAATCACAAACAAAACAAAAAAAACCCCACCAAAACCAAAGAAATAAACAATCAAACAAACCCAAACCACCAAAAGCATAAAAGAAAGCAAATCTTCCCCCAACCCCCCATCTTCACATAGGCAGAAACTGAATAAGTAATCATTAATAACCCTGCCTTTAGTGATTATCACACCTGCAGCTCCAGTGCAGTAAAATGGTTGGAAAAAGAGAAGTTTAATTCTGACTCTGTATCTAGAAATTTCAAGGAAGAAAAGCAAGCTGTTGTGCTGGCGTTGTTCTCTGCCAGCCTAGTGTAGACAATACACTAGTTTGGCATAGAAGCAGAACCTCAAAAGGACTTTTCTTCAAGATAAGGAGATAAGGATTGGTAAAATGGACTGATGAGCTAAAATGGGAGTAATGAGAATTTACATTTCTTAAGACTTTACCTTTAAGATTGTATCCTAGTACTTATATTTAATTTTGAATTTCTTAAAAATATTTCTAAAATAATGATGAGGAATTGCTCATGGGAAAATGAACATTGGTTTTCACCTTCCCTTTTTTTTACATAAAATGTAGAGGGAGCTACTCAAAGGTTTATTATTTTTAAAATAAAAGTAAATGAATTTTTTGACTCATGATAAAATTGTTTCCATATTTTCATTGCTCTGTCAATGCTGTTTTGACTTGTGGACATTTGCCTGTTACATGTACAAATATATGTAACTGGCATCTCCCAATACACAGAATTGATACCATGTTAAATATGGTATTTTAACCATGTTAAAACATTCAAGAATATTTCTGACAAAAAGTTTCCATTAAAGCAAAAGCTTATTCAAAGTGAAGGTTGATTGCATATATACATAAATTCCAGAATTATTCTGAGAACAATATGAGGTTTTGATTATTTGACCTTCCTGAAGTAAGTAACACTTGAAAAGAGCAGACAGGTGATGAAGATGGAAAAATCTTTCCAGTCCTGTTCAAGTTAAAGAAGTGTCATACACTGTCACAGCTTTTCCTGCATAAGAAAGATGAATAAAAGTTGAAAATGCCAATGGGACATGAGAGAGAATTTTATTTTGTTTTGATTTGGTTTTATTCCCCCCACCTCTATCCAAAAAAAAGTCCAAAACCAAAGAACCGCCAAGCAAAAACCAAAATCCACACCCAACCCAAAACCCATTATAAAATACATTTGAAATATAAAAATTCCCAAGAAATTTTATCTTCAGGTCCAGAGAGCAGCCATAGACATATTATGTATTTATTAAAAATGGAGGACAAGCATAATTTTGAATTGGACATTTTATATAACCAAATCCTCTAAACCTCTGTTGGATTCTGGACTGTTGATATACCTGACGTATATAAATAAAGCCTATTTCTAGGTCTATCATAAGCATTTTTTTTTAACAGCATATTGTTTTGTGACAGATAATGGCCATTGTTTTTTTTCTGTAGTATTTAGCAGTAGGTCTGTGAAAAATTCAGCAAGCAATGAATTTGCTAAGAAAATATTTTCTTAGGGAGTTAAAGATTTGCAAATAATTTGGGCAAAATAAAAGCAGAACATGTCAAACAGTGAGCTATATAATTTAAACATTTCTAAACAAAGTGTTTTCCGTTTTGGAAATGTTGATATATTTCCTCTCAAAATTTTAAAGTGGAGCTTTTGGTTTTATAACTTCATTACATTTCATTACTTATTTCATTACTAAATACAGCATAATTTAAAGAAGATAATGTTAAGACTTTGGAATGCCATTTAGATTAAAAGAAACACATTAGGATTATTTGAAACAACATATATTTCTTTTCATTTTAAACCCAGACATCAGATAGATTAAGTTTTCCATGCGCTGAGTCCATTTCTTCCCTGTTCCTTATATTTGAAGAAAATGTTAACTACTTTGAAAATCCTTATCATGGATGGACTCATCACCCGTTGCACTCCAGAAACAAATAAAACAATTAAAGCAATGCCACTGACTATGGAAAAGGTAAGAAATAGTAAGAACAATCAGAGTAAAGAGCTGAGTTCATGATTTGAGATGGTTTTTATTAGATTATGAATAATATATAAGTTGGAATTCTTAAGGACCTGTCATCAAAAGAACTGGAGAAACTTTGTGCAATAACACCAGGAGGGAACTCAGCAACCTCCATAGTAGAAGGAGAGAAGTTTGCCTGTTATGTTTCTTCCAGTAACCAGTTACCAAAATTTTCATTTCTTATCAGATTAAAAAAAAAGTTTTGTCTTTTCTTATAGCAGGAAGGGAAATTCCAGCACAGTGAAGAAAGACCTGCATATATCAGAAGGTGTTTTGAGTAAGTGGCAATATGGTGATTGTTGGGGGACTACATGAAGACCCTGAAGAACATATGTGCCTGACAGGCCAGCAAACAGCCAGTGCAGAGGACAAGCAAACCCTGCTGACAAGAAGGGAAAAAATAACTGTTGTGAAACAATGGGCTGAGAATGGAGCACGAAGTCAAAGCCTGGACTAGTCCAGCAAGTCATTACTTGCACAGCAACAGAAAGCAAAACAGCTGCATAAACTCACAGGAAGACTATATGTGAGAGCAGCATACAGCAAATACTGAACAAAATCTGTAACACAGAAAAAAAAACCCCAAACAAACAGTAATTGCAGTAATTTTCTTCTAACCTTTTGAAACTCTGAGAGAGCAAAATTTTTTTTATGTGATATTCATGAGACCCATGACAGAAACATGCCAAAGAAGCCAGAAGAAAAAAAGGTTTGCCCTGAAAATTAATACTCCTAATAAAAAGCAAAGTTGCTGCTTGAAGTTTCTTTGAATCCATTTTCAAAAAACATTGAGTTATCATATGAGAAAATTCTCCTGTGTTTGGAATTTACATTCTGCTCCCCATTAGTGGTATGGCATGCGGCTGAGTCGATGTCTCTTTGTCACAGTTATTTAGCTTATTTAATTCAGGGGCATAGACAAGTATGTGCAGAGGGAATATTTGAGATTTTATTTTGTTTGTTCTGGTGTTTGTGGGGAACATAGTTGGTTCTGCTTAGTTTTGACTGAAGTTTTCAAAGAAGAAAAAGAAAGGAGGAATCCAATCACTAGAAATTTCTTTATATATTTATTGAATGTCTTTATACTTTAAAAAGTTGCATGTAGGTACTGTCATATTATCAGATGGAAGCTAAACAACATTTATGGCTGGATTTAGGTGTTCCCATTGGGCTTGGATAACTTTTTTTTTTGCTATTCACTCTACATTCAGATTGCTCAGGATTGCACTTTTTTAATGAAAGAAAAAAACAATGTCCTCATTTTTGTGAAATGAGACATTGTGAGATTAAATGAATGTGAATTTAATGTAAACCCAGGCAGAAATTTGCAGATGGATTTATTCACTGAAGTGTGTGCTGCCTCACTGTTCTTTGGAGAGTCAGTTGTGAAACTGGATGATGATTTTTTGAACATTCCACTCTACTTCCTGGATATAAAGAGACAAAGTTACAGAGGAAAGAACAGAACAGTGCTCAGAAAAGCAGTCAATGTCAGAAAAAAATAATAGAAGACAGAGAAAGAAACAGAAAACCAACTCTGCCTGGATTCAATCGTAGAACATGGTGAGTTGAATGAAAAGCACCCAAAAAAGTAATTGAATCCAACTTCTGGCCTGGTATGGCACCCTTCCCAAGAGTCACACCATGTGCCTGAGGCCCTGGGGGGCCTGTTCCAGTGCTCAAACAACCTCTGTGTGAAAACTTTTTTCTACTATCCAACCTAAACCTCCCCTGACACAGGTTCTTCCCTCAGGTCCTGTCACTGGGCACACAGAGAAGAGATCAGTGTCTGCCCCTCTTCTTCGCCTCACAAGGAAGTTGCAGACTGTGATGAGGTCTTTCCTCAGTCTCCTCTTCTCCAGGCTGAACAGACCAAGTGACCTCAGCCACTCCTCATACAGCTTCCTCTCCAGGCCCTTCACCATCCTCCTGTCCTGTAGGAATGTGCCCCCTGTTGATGGGGTGACCAAATGACAAGAGAATTTTCAAATAGTCTTTGTCTGCTAAATAAGGCAAAGAGCCTGGAAGTTTCTCTCTGAATTTGGTACAAAGACACCTCATAGGATCTTTTGGACTTTACCTTAAACCTGGGGCTGTCCGACTGGACAGAGGCCAAGAGGTCTCCACCTAAATCATTCACTAGAAAAAGAAGAGAACAAAGGAACTAATCGCTTTTGTGGTGTGTTTTAGCAGGGCAAGGACCTCTTACACCTGGCACAGATTTTTTTAATCTGTAAACAGCTTTGTTATTTTGTCTTTTATTAAACCCTTTTCTGTTTCCAACACTGCCACAGAAGCCATCCTGCTATTTTAATGCCATTTGGGGTAGCTGGTCTATCTCAAGTGTAATAGGATCTCTGAGAGCTCATAAGACCTGGCTGAAGGAGAAACCTATTGGTGTCCCTCCTTTGGCCACTCTCTAATAGCTTAATGTCTTTATTGTGGAATCTAAAAACTACCCCCAGCACTTGAGATGAGGCCACCCCACTGCAGAGGAGAGCAGGACTGATGCCCCCCAGGATACGATTGGCCCTCCAAGCCGCCAGGGCATTGTGAATCTGCTCAGGAGAAAGTTATGCAACATTGAACACACATAGAAGCAAATTTCTGTAACTCTACATAGGATAAAGCCCTTTCCACAAAATATGTGTGATGTCCCTGGGTAGTTGAAGGAAGGTAGTTGAAGGAAATTTAGAAAACTCCAGGAGGCACCTTCAGCTATCCTGACTTGAGTGAGTTTGTTCTGATGTCTTTAGTAGTATGCCAAGAAGCCAGGGCCTTGGTCAGACCACTGAAAATGGTGTTTTCATCTTTACTGTCAGGTTCATAGATGTAGGGCTGGAGCTTCTCGCCTGCTACATCCTTTGAAACCTTTTGGAGAAGACAGTGAAGTCTAGNCTCCTTTCCATTGGAAAAGAACCCCCAGAAGTATTGAAACGTTCTGCAAATACAAATTACTTCTGATTTTAACAAACTCTAACTTGTGTAGCAGTATTTAAAGCATTACGTATGCATCAGACACTGGCTCCCATTAACACTTGATTAAAATCATTAGAAAGGCTTCTTTGGTAGGGGGATCATGCCTTTCTAACTCCCCTGGACTGAACACTTCCAAGGATGGGGCAGCCACAGTTTCTCTGGCAACTTCTTTCAGTGCCTCAGCACCCACACAGTACAGAAGTGTCTGGCTATATTGATTTAAAGAAATGTTTCAATGACCCTCAAGGACAGAGAATTTACAGAAAATTTTAATTCCTTCCTGATTTTTCCTGTAGTTACTACATCTTATAAGGTAAATTCAACTCTTTCCACTTCCTTTCCTACATGTTTCCTTCACAGAAACTCTTTCTNCCCCACTGCAGAGGAGAGCAGGACTGATGCCCCCCAGGATACGATTGGCCCTCCAAGCCGCCAGGGCATTGTGAATCTGCTCAGGAGAAAGTTATGCAACATTGAACACACATAGAAGCAAATTTCTGTAACTCTACACAGGATAAAGCCCTTTCCACAAAATATGTGTGATGTCCCTGGGTAGTTGAAGGAAGGTAGTTGAAGGAAATTTAGAAAACTCCAGGAGGCACCTTCAGCTATCCTGACTTGAGTGAGTTTGTTCTGATGTCTTTAGTAGTATGCCAAGAAGCCAGGGCCTTGGTCAGACCACTGAAAATGGTGTTTTCATCTTTACTGTCAGGTTCATAGATGTAGGGCTGGAGCTTCTCGCCTGCTACATCCTTTGAAACCTTTTGGAGAAGACAGTGAAGTCTAGCTGCTATCCACTGTGGCTTTGAGCTTCTTTGCTTTGCCAGCAGAACAGAGGCAAAGAATTATTGTCCATCATTCTAGTCTGTTTTAGTAGATAGGCAAGGTTTTCTATTGTAAAGGTAAATCGGACAGAACATATTGTGAGTCACTGCAGAAGTTTACTCTGGGTGCTGAGTATGTGTTCTGTGTTAGCATTTGTACTAACAATGGCAAGTGATACTTCAGTTCTGTTTTGCTAAAACCAACTATTTTAATATGCATCAATATATATGCTATCGTTTACAGGTAAAAGAAGCTAAAGGATGGGCTTGGTCTCTGTCTTTGTGATCTGCACTTGTGACCAGCAGTGGAAGGTCTGTCAGACACTGAAAGTGACAGTAAGTGAATTCTTTCTTAGTGACAGCAAAAACAGTATGAAAAATTTCTGTACTCAGAATGCTCTTACCCAACTTCTGCTGCCACATTGCAGTTCTCCTCATTTAATTATTTCAATGTTTAATTCAAAGTTGCATAAGGGGATTTTCAGATTTCACAGTAGGAAACGTCTTTATTGAGAGGGTGGAACACTGGATCAGGCTTGTCAGTTGCTTGTTTAAGAAGCATTTTGACAATGTCCTTAGTAATATGCTTTAACTTCAATTCATCCCTAAAGTAATCACTAAATGACCATACTCCTCTCCTCTCCTCTCCTCTNGGCAGCCACAGTTTCTCTGGCAACTTCTTTCAGTGCCTCAGCACCCACACAGTACAGAAGTGTCTGGCTATATTGATTTAAAGAAATGTTTCAATGACCCTCAAGGACAGAGAATTTACAGAAAATTTTAATTCCTTCCTGATTTTTCCTGTAGTTACTACATCTTATAAGGTAAATTCAACTCTTTCCACTTCCTTTCCTACATGTTTCCTTCACAGAAACTCTTTCTTTCAGAATAATTTGAGGCACTGCATTGCAATGAAATGAAAGAGACGGGGAAAGGTGTGAGCTAAACATATACATCAGTTACATATTTATGACCTGCATCTGGTTAATTCTTGAACTATAACTCTTATTCAGCCCAGTCATTGTCACCTGGTCAATTTCCTCTCTGAAACAATGATTTCATGGAACAATTAAGAGTAACTTTGCAGATCACCTAGTAGAAGGAATTCTGTGGCTAAACCACACAAAGAAATATTTGGAAAAGATCTAGGATATCTAGGAAAGATTTCTGGCTAAAAACTGGCACACTGGCTTAGAGGCTGGTTATGACAGCAGAACAGAGCTGACAAGGATGATATTCTAAAGAGCACAATGACATTGTGGAAAAACCTGAAGTACAAGAGCACAAAGATCTAATTTCCTGCAGCTGACAATATAGTGGAGTAAACCAAACAAATTATCCAATCCATTCAATGGAATGGACAAGGTAGATGATCTTGACAACTGTTAATTAAATAGGTGTGCCATTAAAAAAGAAAGGATCTGATGTGGGTTTTGCTGAGCTGGTTGATGAGCTTGAAATAATTTTGCTCAGTGTAAGTTATACATGAAAATGCAAGTAGTTTTCAACGAATAGCTTTAGAATACGCATCAATTACATCAGCATACATAAAATGTCACACACTAAACTGAAGATATTTAAAACTGGTTTTATGAATTAAAATTTATGCATTTGGTATCATATGACTCACACAGTTATTTCAGAACATATGTTCCTTTATTAGAAATCAGCGCTCTCCCCTCTCAAAGGTTCCAATGCAAATGAGCCCTATACCAGCAGGACAATTTAATATACAGAAAAAGAACAGTTTAAATATTTGTGCAGTTGAAATTTACATATTTGAAAGATCATGGAAATATTAGCTTATATTTAGCTTGGTCTTTTATTGATGTTTTTTAAGGTTTTCTTCTTTTCGCTGTCATATATCAGAGACTTACATTTGCTGAAGTCAATGGACCTGATCCTAAGCTAGTGGTGCAATTCTCATTTAACCAGTGGGATCTGGTTAGAGTCAAATGGGATCATAATGTGGGCTTTAATTATCTCAAGAATGTTAATTTTTAGCTCATGTAACCGCTATCCCCACCCCCACTCCCTATTCCCTGAGGTGTTTTTTAGTGCACTTAGAAGCATTTTTTCACCTTCTTCTAATTCAGAAGCAGCTCTCCTTGTTCAGGAGTGAAGTTTTAGTAATTGTTTAGATTGTTCCCTGAAAGGGAGACATTAACTCTTGCAGACTGATGTAGTACTTTACCTCAAGCAAGAGTGCTAAGAGAACCAAGATTTAGAGAATTACAAAACCCAAAAAACAGGAGTAGAATAATTTGAAGCGAGATTCTTGTAATTATTGGCCAGCTGGCTGTCCTCAGCACAGATTTTTCACTAGACAGACACCATTTGTGGCCATGTGTTCATGTCCAGCCATCCTCACAGTGCAGATTTTTGTGCTGGCAGGGGTAAGCAGGAAGGAAACAAGCCAGGAAAATAGTTTCTGGAATATGAGGAAAGAGAGATTTGGCTTCCCCTGGTAACTAATGCCCATCTTTATGAAGAAAGTGGTTCCTATGTAGAGATTCACATATGAGATGAATGTTAAAAGACATGGGCATGATTCTAGTTTACACTCTCAATGTCAGGAGAGAAGTTGCCTACTGATTCACAGAAGCATCTCCTCTTCTATGGAAGAGTCCCTGTGCCAGGAGCTTCTCTACTTTTTCTCCGACATCCCTCCTGTGCAGTTGAGAGCTTGCTGGAGGCACACCTGTTACTAGCTGATAAGGACATTTCAGCTTGGGGTGGCTGCTGACAGGACATGTAAAACTTATCCTGTATAGTGAAGCTGAATGTAAGAGTTGTCACCAAAGGATTAGCGGGAGTGCTTTTTTCAGTGTTTGTTTTTTTATTTTTGTTTTTTCTTGTCTCACAGTTTGAGGAGTCTCACATATTATGCTGGTGTTTCCAGTATTTGGAGGGACTCCTTGACATTTAACATTGTAAGGGACCCTGGTGGTGATATATGTTGGCCACTCAGTCTCTGGACATTGTAGTGAATGTGGCCTCAAACTGGTAAGTGGGTCACTGCATAAATTTGTCATCTTTGCCAGACATCTGTGAATGTGCTGTAGAAGTCCTCAGGGTAGAAATGCTGGCATCAATCTACTTGGAAAGACTCTTTAAATAAAAGCAGCACATAAGAGAAAGAGGAGGTTATTCTACTTCCTTTGTAATTGGTATGGGCTCAGGGCTGTAATATTTACAGTGCAGAGAGTGATTGAAAAGTTGTTTGAGGGAAAATAACTATATGCATCATTCTTAATAGTTATCTTAGACTTAACCATAGAAATAATCTATTCCATTTATAATGGAGCTTTATGCAAAGCTGTTCTCTTCCATGCCTTCAATTGGTTTGCTCTATCTTCCACATACCCTTATATGTATCACAAATGTATGGTAACTTCTTTGCCTGTCTGTCATTTTATGTAAAAAAAAAATACTATAAAAACAAGTTGCCATTAGTGATCACTTCAGCTACACAGTGCAAGGTGTAGAAGAAAAATAGCTGAAAGAGAGGAACAAGTATTTGAAATAGAATCAAACAAAGAGTATAAACTATATATGCATCACAAGAGAAATGCTCTGTTGAATTATGAAAAGGGGATATATGAATTATAATTACATTTTTACATGTATTTTATTAGAATGTTAGGAATTAAATTATACTAGATGAAATCTAGATTAAATAAATAAGTTATGGAAAAATTAATCAAAAGAAGCACTCGTTAAGCAGCAACAGTTACTGTAGTACTGTATGTATTCCAGGTAAGAAAGGAATGCTTGTATAATTGAATGCCCTTGAGGAAATATGGAAAAAAAAAAACTTTCTAAAAGGACCCCATTAGATAAAGGTATGAGACTGAACAGTTAGTCTTCTGAGTCCTGGAGAAAAAAATGACCAATTGTAGACAGCAAAGCACCTCTGAGTATCAAAGGTGCAGAGAAACCAACCCAAGTAAACTGCACCAGAGGGAGATTTCAAATTGGTTTTAATCCTGATGGAGACAAAAAAAATTAGAAGTCCTAGAAAGTATCTAAATTACTGTAGTTCCTGCCTTGGTTTGATAGAACAAATTTCAAGGCTCTTCAACACTCAGACCTTGACTATCCCCCCACTCTCATAGGAGTGATTTTGCTATATCCAGAATCTCACTGGTCTTGCATGCGGAAATTCTATCAGGAAAAGGTTGTGATGCCCATGTATTTAGAAGAAACACAGAAGTAAAAAGATGCTCAGAAATTCATGTCTATGTGTGCTAATATATCTATATGATGATATGCTTTCCCCATGGAAATGCAGGTCTTGCAATAAAAGAAGATCTTACTTTTAGAGCCCTGAATCAGGATCTTAATTCAGGGGCACATCTTCATAAGCTTTCAATCTCAGTTGTGCTGAGACGACAAATGCTTATATGGCATGCATAAATTAGGCATCTCAAGTAGCACTGCCTACAGAACTCACTTTATAAACTAAATAAGGTCAGGTATTAATTAGTTAAAATTTTTTTCCTTACTGCTCTGGTTTGTTATTTTTTTAGTAATGTATTTTTCCCCCTAGAAGTCTATTGTTGAGACATGGTGGCAAATGGAGTCAACAGTTGTTTTCTTGTTTCGGGGCCAAACTCAGTTTGAGAAATGTATAAAATACACTAGATTTGGAATAGTAATTTTCACTTGTGTCAAAATAGCATTTTGATTACATGGGATCTTTAGCAGCAAGGAGAAGAAATCCTGCATAAAGAACCAATAGTGACAAATCACTTTATTTGTGTCAAATTGAGTAGGTATCCTCACAATGTAGCACTCGAAGGAGATAGTGAAGATGAAGGAATCCATGTACAAACTTCTCTTTCCTATAATTTTCATCAATTGATTAAAGAACTTTGAAACTCTACTCTAAATATCATCAAATGTTAGGGATCTTTCCAGCTGAATTACACTTTCAATGCTAATGAATGGAAAATTTCCTTATCTGTAAATCAGTTTAAAGAAATTTAGGAATAGAACAATATGTATGTGAGAAATGTGTAAAGCTAGGTTTCACCGCCTGCTTACTAATATTTTGAAAAAGACTAACATTTTAGGAAATATATACTAGTTTCAAAATGTGCTGTCAAATTTTCTTCCAGTAAGAGCAGAAATGCTGTTACAGACAAAAGAACAGTAGGCAAATTTTTGCAAAATTATTCTGATTTTGTAGAATGATGTAATAGAGCTTGTTGGTATCCTTCCTCAAAACCATTTATTGTTGCTTCCCTTCTTCTGAAATATGATACCTATCACTATAAATCTTATATTCCTTGTAGTGATGGCGGTTGCTAGGCAATGTAAAAGCAAAACTCAAGAAATCAGTCTTTAGGCAACAAAAGATATACAGGAGACAAAATGTAAATTATGCATGGTATTTATTTGATAAGAAATGGAGTTAAAATATTGTTAAATGAACTTGTTAATTTCCATTGAGTAAAAAGGTTGGGAATCATGTAACTTCTCAGAAAAAAAAATCCTCTCTATAGGTTATCGCAAGATGAGAATCCTGATTCTACAAGCCCTTAGCTACAAGCTCTTAGCTTTCAATTAATTCTGTTCTCTTGTCTAATGTGTTAGGAAAAAAATAGCACTGGAGAAAGGGAGAACACCTGAATGTAATGTGAATAAAGTGGCTATCTAAGCCTTTGAGGAAAGAAACATGGTTTACACCTAATCATAACCGGAGTTTGACTGACAAAAAAGGATCAGGAGGGGTTTGCTTCCTGGTTTTGCTCTGTCTCACAAACTGGCCTCTGCTCTGAGACCAGTTCCTTTCCTTCTGACTATGATGTCTCCTTGAGGCTGTTGTTCCACTTGTGTGAAAAAGACGAGCACCTCATTATCATGTGAGTGTCTGATTATGGCACTGGTGGTTGGTGACTGATAAATACTGCATGATGTACTACACTGGCTTATAAAGGCACCAAAGAAATGTGCTCACAAGGGGTATGCAGCCTGAAGAGAATCATACATACAGAAATATAATGAAGTTTCCTATCTCAGGAGAATGAATTTAAAAACAAAAAATTTGAAGTCAGCAGGAAAGTAGGCATCAATTTCACAGTCTATATGGAAATAATTACTTGAAGTTGATTTTTGGCAGACATTGGCTGTTGTAGGCACACAGCTTGTGGTAATTGGGAGTGGGGCTGTGACTGAGCCCCATTGCCAATGGGCTACAGCTGTGCAGGACAGGTGACTGGTATTGAAGGTGATGAGACATGGAATGCTGAGGGGCACTGACCAATAACACAAGAGTAGAGAGGACACACAGGTGGGATGCTTGTGAGATCAAGAGTTTAAAAGGTTGTACTGAGGAACAACAAAGAGTAGAAGCAGAAGCCTGAAGCCTTCTTTGCTGTTGGTTGTGGCTCTACTGTCCCTCTGCTATAATTGGCTCCTATAAAATTCGTAAACTTGTGTCCATGTATTATCTGCAGTTTCAGACCTTTACTAACATGCATTCAGTGTTTGGATTTTCTGCATTCATCAACTATTACAGAACTTTCAAACTACATCTCTCAAAGATCTGAAATCAATTGAATGTGCAGATGAATCTAAGTTTTCCTATTATATTTAAAATCAAATAAATGTTAAATTAAATAGAGAGGGCTTTTCATAAAGCATCCTCTATAGCTAGTCCAAGTCTGAATAAAATATCACCTCACATCTAAACAAAATTGATTTGGAGTAGGAGTAATATCTAGAAATTTTTATGCTCTACATACATTCAAATTAAATGAAGAGGTTTCTAGCAAAGTTAAGAGGAAAAAAATTGTAAAGTGCAAGTTGGATATATTAAATATTACTGTATAAATTAATTTGATTGTTCCTACTTATCTTAAGATATTCTTTTTATCTTAAGATATTATTTCTTCTCTTCTACCTTACATTTTCATTATTGGCTTTCTTAATGCATTGAACTTTGAAGAACTTTTGTGAGACTAAATCAATGTTTGTGTAAAACTTCTGTTGTTCCTGCTTTTCCTCTTTTTTCTTTTCATTTGAGAAATTATTGTGAATCCTTTTATTTAGGGATTATGGTCATTATTTGTTACTTGGAAATTCCACATAGATTTGCATCAGAAAGTTCTTTCCAACTCAGGCCCCAAGGGATACTCTGTTCTGGAAATACATCTAAAACATTGGATTTGCTTCTCATACTTTTAAGTCAGCTGTTGTATTTCAGCACAGATGTATTTGTCGTGGTTTGAAAAGTGTTCGAATAGGAAGTGAGGTATTTTTGGACACGCCCCTGCTAAAACACCCTTACATTCACACTTACATTCCATATACTACCACTACCCTTAGACTTTCACCATAACTACAACAAAATTTTTTCACTATAACTCTACTTAACATTATGACCTAACACATGCTTGCCATTCACTTCTTCTATCTCACAGCTTTCATCAGTTGCCCGCATTCTCCACCAATAATTGTGCCAGTTTCAGTTTGAAACCGGGCAGAAACACTAATTTCGTGTAGTGGTTTTGGTTCGCCAATCTAGAATTCTCCAATTTAGAATGATTTCCCGGCCAATGCACCACTAAGTTGAGGTGGGTTCAGTGCTGGCAATTTGCCAGTTCACTCATTTTCCTGCTGTGAGATAGAGAAGAGCAAACAGGCTCAAACTTTAAGAAAGCATGAAGAAAAGTTTATTAAGAATGACTAAAGAGAAAAA
>VXAX01003156.1:0-41487 GCA_013399835.1 Leptocoma aspasia
CGTGGCGGTGGGCGGGAAGCACCGATCTGGGCGCTCCCGTCGCACTGAACCTCTCTGCCCGGTGCCACCTCGCTGCGGCGGCGGCCTGACCTCCGCGCCGGTGCTCGGTGCCCTGTTTGCGCGGCCGCAGCGCCACACGCCCCTGCCAGGACCTCCCGCGTGTCCCATAAGCGCTTGCGCGCGGGCCGCCTCCCTCTCTCGCCCGGCCCGCGGTGGAGGCGCCATCGGCACCGGTGAGTCCCGGCCGCGCCATCCGGGCCCATCCGGGCCCCGGCGCTTCTGGCACGGACCGGTTCCCTCTGTTTCCCTTTCCCTCCGCCGCAGCGTTTCTCCGGGGCGCGGAAATCGGCCCCCGCGGGCCGGCACCGGTCCTCTGCCTGCCGGGGCGGCCCCGGATGGGCGGCGCTGGGGCCTCACCCGTGCCCCTTCCCGGGCGGCGGGGCCGCCTCGGCCGCGAGCCGGGCCGGGGCTTTTGGAGCGTGGGCGGGCGCAGCCGGGGGTCTCGGTCGCTGTTGATCTCCGCGGCGTGCGGCTCCGGGCAGGAGCATCGCGGGGGTGACACCGCGGCGCCTCCCAGGATCGCATCTGGAGAGCTGCCAGTGCTCTGCCAGCTTCGGAGGCGGGAGGCAGAGCCCCAGCAGATGGAGACCCATTCCCTCACCGGCCCGCCCTGGCCCGTGGGGGAAGGCAGTCTGCGACACGCGTGGCCCGGGGAGCTGCGCCGCAGCTCGGCCACGGCTCTCGCTCACCCCGCTCTGTCCCGCAGCCACCATGCCTGCCCTCAGGCCTCTCGTGAAGCCCAAGATCGTCAAGAAGAGGACCAAGAAGTTCATCCGGCACCAGTCTGACCGCTATGTCAAGATTAAGGTGAGGAGTTGCTGCAGGTTTCCAAGGACAGGAATCTTTGGGGTGTAGGTGGTGAAGGAAAGGCGAGCGGGGCAGGGAGTGTGGAGGCCGGTGCAGGCAGCCCTGGGGCCAGCTGTGGTCAGGGTGCTCGTTTGTGACTCTGTTCTCTGCCTGTGTGCAGCGCAACTGGCGCAAACCCAGGGGCATCGACAACAGAGTGCGCCGGCGCTTCAAGGGACAGATCCTGATGCCCAACATCGGCTATGGCAGCAACAAGAAGACAAAACACATGCTGCCCACAGGCTTCAGAAAGTTCCTGGTCCACAACGTGAAAGAGCTGGAAGTGCTGATGATGAGCAACAAGTGAGTGTGTAGGGCCTGTACTCCCACCCGGGAGAGGTGGCGTGGTCAGGGTGGAACGAGGCAAGTCCTTGCCTTTGAGAGCACAGATGACATCACGGTGGCCTCGGCGCCATTGGAGGGTGGGGGCATAGAGAGGCCTTGGGGCTGGCAATCTCATCCCCTTGGCAAAAATACACAACGGTGGCGAGCGAGGCTATGCCACATCACTGTAACCATGGTCAGAACTGGGGCTCTGGGTCAGACCTGGGCACATGTCTGCTCCATGCTTGTTTTCACTATAAAGTGGTAAAAATAATTAACGCCTGCTTCTGACTGAGCCGTTCACAGGAGAATGAGCTGTTCTGGAGGGGAGCTCCTGCTTCAGGCCAGAGGGGTCGGGCTGGGCGAGGGTGGCAGTCATGGTTCAGTGCCCACGCAGGGATGCCCCTGAGCTCAGATGTGCCTGGGTACTGCTGGCAGGACAGCTCCAGCGGGCTTTGCCTCGGCTCTGGGTGCTGCTGGAGCCAAGCCCAACGCTGTCTGTCTCCAACAGGTCCTACTGTGCAGAGATTGCCCACAACGTGTCCTCCAAGAACAGGAAGGTGATCGTGGAGAGAGCTGCACAGCTCGCCATCAAGATCACCAACCCCAACGCCAGACTGCGCAGCGAGGAGAACGAGTAGCAGCCTCTGCAGCACAGGTGTATTTAATAAAGCCTCACTCCCACTCGGGTGCTGTTTTGCATGGGCAGAGGAGGGGCAGCAGCCTGTGCCAGGCTCCAGGGCTCTGCTGTCAGGGCACTCAAGGAGCAGTGCCATGGTGATGGTCAGTGAACTCAGGGCACACAGCTTCACAAGTGTATTTTATTTTCTATACCACCCAGACAGCAGATGTCCTTTTACACAACACTATAAATACTATTCACATCAACCACTCTGTCAAAAGAGAAAAGAAAGCACAGAGCAGTTCATGGCTAGAGCAGTGTGTTGTGATGGCCTCATCCTCTAGTTGGCTGTTAAAACTTTGTCTCTTAAGGCATTTTCTCTTGCACAAAGCAGGATTTGAGCACAGCAGCCACTGTGGGCTGGGTGCTTGCACCCCTGGCTCCTGCCTGCCACTTCTGACCCCCGTGACTGTGACACTGGCCACTGGCACTCCTGCAGATGCCTGCTGCTGATGCATGACCAGGACCAGTAGACCCTTGTGGCTGGTGACACCAACACCAAGGTGCTCCAAGGGGAGAGAAAAGCCAGTGTTAGTGCAAAGCAAAGCTTTAAGCAGGGTTTGTCACTGAAATAGTCACTAATCATCCCTCAGGAAAGACAGTTGAGGTATTTTGCAGTCAAAACCATAAATACGAAAGCCAAGCAACAAAGCTTTGTATTGCCCAAATGCCAGACTGAAGCCCCAGGGGGAGGGTAGGGATGTCAGGTATCCCCCCTGCCCTGTACAGCCCCTGCAGCTCAGCAGGTGCAGGTCTCCTTTCCCAAAAGGCCTCTGGGATGAACTCATTAATATAAGGACATGGCTTTCAGTTTTTAGCCATGTTTTTTAGTTAAACCCTATAAATACATTCTTGGGCAATTTAAGGTAGAAAGTGCATGTGCAGTGATTAAAAAAATCTGTACTGCAGTAAGTAGCATTTGAGGAAGTAATTTCCATTGTTAATGGAACCACAACTGCAATTGCTTTGTGCACCCCTTAAAAACATCCTAAAAAATGGAAATATTCATCTTCTAGCCCCTCCCCTACGTGAGGCTGTGTTCCCTGATCTCAGGTCTCATTCCAATTCTGAGGTGTCTGATATGAATGCAGCTGGATCAAGCCAGTCACATCCAGCTGTCACATTTCACACACCATGCCCAGTTTCTCCTGTGGCTGCCCAGGGACTTGGCTGTGGCAGCAGAGCAGCTCAATGGCATTTGTTCCTCCCCACCCAGCTGCTGTCTGGCTGGGGCATCCCAAGGGCAGGAGGGTGGTGGGGAAAACATCTTAGCTCATGTCCATTGACTCTGAGGTGGGGAGGGAAGCAGAATCTTTCTGAATGCTCTCAAAAAGTGATGCCATTTCAGGACTGGATCTGATCTGGGATGAAAATTCGGCCATTGCTGGGCTTTTCTCCACCTCAGGGATGGCCAGGAGAGCAGCCACTGCCCGCATGGCTGAGCGCTTCAGCTCATCCTGCTTCTCAAACTCCTGCTTCACTGAACCAGCTTTCACCTGCAAATCCAAAGCCCCGTTTTCAATTGGCATTTAGAAAAGCCTGTACAGGCACAGAACCAACACAGCAGCAAAGACCAGCAGAGTATTTTCCAGCTGGGGAAGAGAGGGAAGTGGGGTGGCTCAGCAGCACTGAGGGAGAAGGCCAGGAGCAGAGACAGCTTGCAGGATCCTGCTCTTACCTTGGTGGAGCAGGTTGCCCGGAGGGGCTCGATCAGCCGCTCGAGCCGCTGCAGCACAGCGCTGGGACAGAGCACCGAGAGCCGTGCCAGCATGATGAACGTCAGCATCTGTGCAGGAGGGAGGCAAACTGCTGTTGGTGCTCTGGGGCACCCAGCTCTGCTGACAGGCTGGGCTCTGCCCGTGCCCTGGTCAGTTCTTGTGCAAGGGGCTCTGCTGAGGGCTGGAAACGCACCCCTGACAGCCAGGGGGCTGGAGCTGCAGCTGGCCCAGGTGTGCGCAGCGCTGCAGGTGTCTGCAACGGGCCGACAGCCCCGGGGACACCGCGCCACCTGGCCTGGGGCTCTGGGGACACACAGAGAAAGTGACACCAGTCAGGGCGCAGCACCTACCCGAATGTCATAGTGATCTTTCAGCCCATCCTCCACATGGTTCAGGTAGTCATAGATGTCCAGCCGGTCCAGGCAGCTCTCCAGCAGGGTGTACATGCACTCAAAAGCAGCTTTCCTCACATCAAGGCCATCGTCCACCGTGTGCTTGAATGGCCCCATCTCTACCTGAACCAAGACAAACAGTGCAGCTGTCACCAAAGAGCAGACAGAGCAGCTCCACCTGGGCTTCACAGGCCGCTATGAGTCGCCGTGTGGCACCCAGCCCAGCCCCGTTACCTCCCGGATGAGCTCTCTCCGCACTTTGGTTTCATTGTACAGGCTGGGGAGGACTGTGCTCAGTAAATCCCGGATTAAAGAAGGCTTGTTGTGAGCAGCAGAATTAAACAGGGCTAAAGCCACACGGCGAACGTTCAGGTCTGGATCTTGCAGAGTTTGTAAGAAGTCACCTGTGGGATAAGAACACATCAATCAGTCCTGCAGCCAACAGGCTGCAACATTTTTGCAGTATTTTAAAAGTATATTGGGATGTATTTCAAGGAGGCTGGTTATGACAGCATTTGTGGGAAAATAACTAGAGGCACAGTCTATCAGCCATTTGAGATACTTTCTCTCCCTCCATTTGGGATACAGTAAAGACACATGACTATCCTGCATTTGGGCATAAAAACAAACTGTGATTCTAGATACCTTACTCTAAAGTCAAATCAGAAGCTTTGTTACTCAAGGAAGTTGTGGGGGATTTTTCTTGCTTAGATCCCATCTGATCAAACTTCTCTGAAACAGAAGGGCCAGTTTTAGACAGCAGATCTACGTGTGGGCTCCCTGGACATCAAGAACTCCTCATGTAGCTTATACTTCTGAAGATCCTTTTTGTGGGGTGCTGGAATTCTGAGTTTACATGCAAAAAGAGCTTAAGCACTCTAAAAAACAATGGAACATGTCCAAGAGCGAGACATCAGTGCATTTAGCAAGGACTCACAGTACAGTGTTGCTTATAATTCCAAAAGTTGAGAAACACTGATAAAAACTAACTGGACTAGATGAGGTTCACACAGGAGTGGAAAAATCCCTGAGCTGCTAACAACACCCAGCCTCTCATGACCTCAGCTCACACCCCTGTCCAAACCAGCCTACCTATGCAGCCTTTCAGGAGAGCATCGATGGGCTGAGGCTGGTCTGTAATCGTGAACTTGATGGCAGTAACCACCGTGCTCCGGGCATGTGGGGAGCCTGCAATGAAGAGGGGAAGAAAAACTGAAAAATCGAGAGAAAATCACTGCTGTAATTCTCTAGTACATATTCAGCCCTTGGTCCTGTTACATGTGTTACAGAGATAAGGCAGTAGAGGATTCTTCATATCAGCTCTGTGTTTGAATCTGCTCCTGCACAATCTCCATGTGTAGTCCCTGTTCCCAGCACGCTCCTGCTCTTGTGCAGAGCAGTGCTCCTCTGATCCCCCTTGCAGACAGATCCAGCTCATTACCTGCTCTCCTCTTAACTGGCTTTGCTCCCTGTTGTACCCACAAGCAGTTTACGACAGGAATTTCCATCCAAAGGCAGTATTTCCCCGCTCTGGCCATTGCCCCACCCGTTACCTGCTGACAGCTGTTTCCTCAGCCGGGGCAGCAGCTCGGCAGGGTTGACCAAAGTCAGCTTCCCCAGGCATTCTGCCACCACGCTGCGTGTCCCTTCCTCTGTGCACTCGCAGTGCTTGAAGAGCAGAGCCCAGATATCCTCCACGTACGGCATGAGGCTGTCAGCTGGGGACGAGCTGATGACTTCCTTCAGGGAGTGCAGCAGCAGGTACTGTCGCTTGGGCTGGCTTCCGATCTCCTTCAGCATGAAGGGCAGATACTCCTTCAGGCTCCCAACGCTGACGTTCCCCAGCGCGTAGGAGGCGGCGGATTTCACCTCTTCGCTGGGGGAAGCGAACGCTTCCAGGATGACGGTTCTGAGCTCCCTCTGAGCACTGAGGTTCGTGGTGCGGCCCACCTCTGCCAGGAAGAGGAAAGCCAGCACTTGAACAGCAGGGCTGGACTTGGGACTTTTCACATCCTGGACAAACTGGTTCACTGTCGCAGGGGCTTCCTTTGGGCAGGCTGAGGACAGGGCTGCCACACACTTTGCCACGGAGTGATACGCCTGTTTGTGCAAGGTCAGCGAGGCCTCGGCCGAACCCGAGGAGTAAACGGGTGCTGTCAGCTGCTTCATCAGCTCCGGGTAACCCATGGCAGCCGTCTTTGTCAGGACCAGCGCCTGGAAGAAGTCGATGATGGCGTTCAGGGCCCCTCCTTGAAGCAAAGGTGAGTGGACAAGCTGAAAGATTTCAGCAAGGACGGAGCCGCTGATCTTGGAGATACAGGATGGATAAACCTTGGCCAAAGTCGTGAGGAACGTGATGGTCACCTGGGACACGTGCATGTCATTCTCCGTAATTAAGACAGGGAGCTCTGTTAGCACAGCCTCAATCATGGCAGGCTTGAGACTGTCACTGTAGTTCTTCACCAGGATGTCCAGAGCATTTAGAGTGCTCAGTTTCAAGGCACGTTGATTCTTTCTCAAGAAGGAAGCTAGAATGGGAAGACCTTCCCCTAGGATGGGTCTCAAATCTATTTTAAGTGGAGAACTAGCAATTAAGGTTAATGCTTTTACTGTTGTCAGTCTGGTGATTTCATTTTTGAGCCTCTCCAGAAATATCTTCAGGGTTGGCTGGAGGTCAGTGCTTAAATGGTCTCCCAAGTTGTAAATGATTTGTCCCATGCAGGAGATGGCACGTTCCTTAACCTCCTGGTCGATGTCAGCTGCCTTCAGCCGCTTCAGAGTGCCAGGGAAAAGGTCCTTCACATAGGGCTTGGCATCAAAGGTGTAAGGTTTGTCCAAAGGCCTGATAACTTTCACAAGCTGCTGAGTTACCAGCAGAGCTTCTGACGTGATCTTATAGAAGGGGTCTCCAATACAGGTGACAACAGAAGGCAGCAGGGCTTTGACGTGAGGGTGAAATACCTCTGGCTGGTGGTTGCACAGAAGGACGTGGAGGAAGGACAGTGTGTCGATCCGCATGTTGGAGGAGCTGGATTTGTCCGCCAAGGAGAAAACAATACCTGTGCAGAAGAAAATACGATGATATTGTATTTTTCCCAGAGAGGGAGGATCATGGATCCGGCCAGGGACAATCACAGGAGACTTTTCTCATATTCACTATACAATCACACTAAAAGCAAATGTGTGACCTGAGCCTCCCAGCAGCGGGATGCTTCATAAGCCCACAGGCCAGAGAGCTCAGAGAAAAATATGGTGGTGCAAATTAAAGACTCAGTCAATATAAAGAATTTTTTAAATGCCACTGCATTTTGCAAAAGGAAATGACATTTGTATTTCTGATCTCAGTGTGGTAACAGCACAATTCCAGCTGCTTTCAGAGGAGGCTGGAATAGGCCCTCCCAAAAGCATCTTGTCAGGGGACTGTGAAAATTAACTTGATGTTTTTATCCTGGCTTTCAGTGCAGAGGCCAGAATTAATCTGGGAGTTGTTCAGCACATCAGCACAGAGCAGAACTTCATGTGTTTGTCCTAATGCTGAGCAGAATAACTCACTGGAATAAAACTGGAACATACAGGCAAGGAGCACATGTGTTAAGAATGGATTTTGCCAACCTGCTGCTTCACCCCAGACCTCAGACAAGCTTACCAGGGATAAGTGCAGGTATATGATCTGCCAGGCAGCCAGGAAGAACACTGGCCAATTCTGTCAGAAGGCTGAAACAACCCTGTCTTGATTTGATGCTCTTTTCTTTGAGCTGCTTGTGCAAGCCCTTGATGATGTTGGGAACCTGCAGTTTGGAGAAGCAAATGAGAAGGGGACACCTCAGTCATCCCAGCTGGTCTCAGAGGCTCACTCTGGTACATTTCTACCCCAGTTTATTCAATGAGTTTCCCGAGCAACAGCTGTAGTAAGGCACCAGCCAGACACTTTGCCCAGAGGCCACCCTGCCTCAGCCTGCACACATGCCAGGGCTGGTGGAGGAGCAGTGCTGGCTGTACCCCCACGCTCCTGTGCTGTGCCAGCACTCTTCCCCCAGGAATGGTAGGAGACAGACAGAAAACAGCCAGCCCTCTGGATCTGGGGCCTTCTAGATGCCTGCCCCGTGGTTCCTTCAGCTAGCCACATTCCTAAGGTACCTAATTCTCATTGCTTTGTGATTTAACCCAGCCGCCACCTGCTCACACACCTGGTTCTGAAGCATTGTCAGGGGAACGTCAGCCTTGCCAGAGGCATCCGAAGAGTGCAGCCAGCTCTGGGTAGGCAGCGTTTGCTTCAGCAAGGAGATGTAAGCATTGAAGATGTCAGCTTTGACATTCTCCTCCCTCTCTTTGAACCTGCTTATCAAGGCTGGGGACAGAGTTCTGTAGAAGTCCTGCAGGAGATCGTGCCTGCTGCTGACAATGGCCTCCAGGCACTTGGCCGCAGCCCTGCGGACCTTCCAGCTGATGTCATCGTCGTCACTGTACTCGTCGTCGCTTTCTAGAAACAACAAGGGGAAACAAGGTGCAGCATTATGAGAAAACTGGAGCTAAAGGATCACTTGATCCTCAGAGCTGCCCTCTCCAGGAGGAGAAAGCAGGAAGGGGAGAAATGTTAACCCCGTGTTCTGCTGAGCACAGCCATCCTCACAAGCAGGCACCTTGCTCTTCATCCTCCCCATTTTCAGTTTCCATCATCTCTTCCTCTTCCTCCTCATTATCATAGTTGTAGTTCGGGTCAAAGGTAATGTACTTCAAACACAGTCCCATCACACTTGAGATGTGAGGGTCCATTTCCTTTGGGCACCTACCACAAATGAAAATTGTAAGAGTTAATAGGAGACTAAGCTGTTTTAAATATCCAAATAATATTATTAATCTCAAAAGGATCACAAAGTGCTTCACAGACCATGTGAACATTTTGATAATATGAGTTAAACCAAAGATGCTCCTTCCCGCTGTGCATGAAGCAAGGCCACAATCCCCTATGGGGAGGATGCAGTAATTTTTATAAGGACAAATAAATAAATCAATTGCCTTTACCCTGTTGGGAGGACTGAGTTAAAACCAGAAGATTTGGTGAGAAGGGAATAGTTTTGCTCAAAGTGACCTTGCAGCTGGGAATGCTAAAGATGTCAGTGTGGGAAAACCCCATTTATTATACCTAATGTTCATCCTCTGCCTGTTTTCAGAAGTACAATTCCTGTGGAGAGATAATACACTCTCACAGATATGCAGGAAGCCTTTTGTTAAGAGTGAGGCAGGCAGCGAGCCCTGCTGCCCTTCTCTCAGCTGGGATAACTAAGCCAAACAGAGCCTGTGTCCTCATGTGTCTGTCACCCAGCGTTATTAGCAAGGTAGTGAAATAAATCTACTGTTGGCATTTCAGCTGTGGTTTGAAGATGGCCCTTGGCTACCATCACGTATGTGTCAATGCACATATACACACCCTGGCTGAATCCTCCCTTCCTGGGAGAGCACCTCAGCAGCTCTGCAGGGCTCCTTTTCCAAGCAGGAAATGTTTGACCAAACAACAGGAGAACTGCAGCTCAGCAGCTCTTCTGCCCAACCTCCTTGACAGCCTCCAGCTCCCTCCATGCACCAGGAGCGAGGCAGTTCCCTCTGGCTACTCTGGAACACTCCAAGGACATGGAAAACTCCCACTCCTGCAAAACCAATACAGAAGGACAGCCTCACGTGCTGAAGTAAAGCAGCTCATGATTCCAGTCCAACTCTGCATGTGCAGAACAGATTTCATATGTGAACTGTCTTCCCAACAGGAATACTTTCAGGAAAGCCCTCCTTCAAGGATGCTGAACGCATGGATATTTACACCAGGAGGACATGGATGCACTGGATGGTGCAGAGGCATTCCCCAAGGGCACACACCTTCTCACAAAGGACTCAAAGGCCTGGAAACAGTATTCCCGCAGCTCGTCATCATCCACATTACAGTACTGAACAATCAGAGGAATTATCTTCTCCAGGTGTTCTCCTGGGAAAAACAAAGCAAACAGCAGTGAAAAACCAGCTGACAGCTCAGCCACCTGACACTTCCTTCCTGTGCCTCGTAGAGCATTCCTGCCCCAGACCTCATGGGTAAGGAGCCAGCAGCCCACCAAAACCAGCTGTGCTGGTTTTCAGCAGCTGATCCCTGCTCCCTGTCTGCAGCCCCTTGTTGGCATTTCAGTCACAGGAAGACCTGTGATTAGAGATCTCTTAGGACCTAATCTCAACTCTGGCAGATCTTTAAGACAAGTAATACAGTATGTTGCCATCCCATCTGCCATTTAAAAGGTGGTGAATCCACTGACTTAGTTCATAGAGGTGTTAATTCAAACCAGGGAAGAGGTGCAAGATCTTGAGGGGAAGACCTTAGTCACTAGTGAAGGGCAGCCAGAGAGATACTCTGGTGTCTCCTTTCCAAGCGGAGATCAGAGAACCAGACCAGAGCCACAGAGGGGATCACAAGCACAAGCCACTGACACATTAAGAACAATGAGCACTCTTACCACTAAGAGGAGCTGCTCTAAAATGCATGAACATTTCCCAGCATCATTTCAAGCTGCTCATCCTACCTATGCGGTGCCCAGCCTGCCTGCTGATGGCAGCCACACACTGAATGTACGTCCTGGTGGTAGATGTAGACTCGTTCCTCTTCAGCTCTGCCAGCAGATGCTCTGTAAGCTCTGAGAAGATGTTTCCACTGCATGTCAAGACCAGGTGCCCCAAGGCAATGATGGCCCGTTTACGTACTGCCAGCCTGGGGCTGGTCAGCTGGGGCAGCAGGCAGGTCAGGATGGAGGAATGGAATGAGTAGAGTGTTCCTCCCAACCTGCAATGAACAGAACAAGGCACAAGGTGAAAGTCAAAGGCTCAGAAAAAAGCCCTCTTGGCAGCAACAAATCTGAAAATCCTTCAGCTATGGAGACTTCATGCACGTTGTGGGGAGGGGGAGGAGAAGGGTGGGTTTGTCATTTTGGTCTGAACACTGACTTGGTGTCTAAAACACAGGGAGAGGTTATTTGTCTCCATCATGGAGGAGATTTTGACTGTGTCCTTCTGGATGACCCAAGGGTGTGCTAATAACTTTCTGCATGCAGATGACATACGACACTGTCACTGACTTATGCAACAAGAGAAAGAGGCAGCCAGGAAAAAAAAAAAAAAAAGCATGTGTGATGGGCTCATAGGGCTAAAATAAACCTCCCTGCTTTGCCCTCACCCTTCCACGTTTGTGTGAGCTAAGCTTCTGTGGGATGCATCACCAGAGGCATTGCCATTCCCAAGCACAGAAAGGCTTGGCATGTTATCCCTCATCCCTGCTGGAGACCTGCTCTACTCAGATATTCCCCAAGAGCAGCCAACCAAATCCTCTGTTTTTATGTCCCAGTAATAGGATCAGGGAAATAAAGAAATCAAAAGCAGACACATTACTGCAGCCCCCTTCTATGCACAGCTGCCTAGAAGGAAATCTTCTGGTACCTGCTCAGCATATCTGACAGGATGTCAAGAGCTTCCAACTGCACGGACACATCCTCCTGCTTGCCAATGGCTCCTGTCAGCTGGGCTGTGATCTTTTTGCACACATTTGCTGTCATGGTGGAACCTGCAAGAGAGATATTTTTCCCTGCTGCCAGTTAACACTGAGTCTTTTTGCTGCCATTCAATCCCTCATACACTGAAAGAAGAAATCATCACTGGGAGATCTAATCAGAACAAATTAATGAGACGGCTGCAGGGGAAAATCCTATCGCTGGGAGCCTCAGGTATCCCCTGAAAAGCTGATGCATTTTTGGGATACATAGTTCCAAATACGGCTCGAGTTTTCATTTTATTCTATCAGTACCTCATCTCTACAGTCCCTCCTCCTGATTTCACAGATTGTCTTCTGGCAGGTGAGTAAAGAACCAGTAACTTTTAGGCTCTCTACATTTTGCCTCATTTGCCAAAGGCTGGGACTCCCCGTTCCTCAGTGACAAACGGGGACAGACTGTACCTGTGGCAGCTGGTGGCAGCTCAGCAATCACTGTTTTGAGGCCGATGCTGGAGATGTCTCGCAGCTGCTCCTTGTCCGACAGCATGTTCGTACAGAGCGTATCCACGATGGTCTCCACCTGGTACTCCTTCACTTTGCCAACCAGCGGGCCCAGGCTGTGGGAGGAGAAGCCAGTCAGGATGAAGGGCTAATCCAACTGTCCTTCAAACCACCACTGCTCCTTCTTAAAGATCCTGGCCACCTATCTGGGAATGACTGACATTCTGCTCTAAGCACCTCCTTAGGCACAGACAGGAGGTAGTCCTGGTTCCATTTTGGGGCCTCCTCATTATCACACTGTGGATGGATGAGAGAGTGCAATGACTATGGACTTACTGCAGATACCACCATAGACAAACAGGCAAAGAAGCTGAGACGTTGGTCCTCTGCTCAGTGCCCAATTGTTTTGCTTTAAAACCCAGAATAAACCAACCCAAAGCAGGCAGAGACAGGAGCAGGGCCAAAAAAAGTCAGGACAGTGGGAATCAAAAAGGAAGGAACAAAGATAACAGGGAAATAACAGCGATAGAAGCAGCACATGGTTGAAAAGAAGGGAGTATGAATAGGATCCACAGCAGGAAAAAATAGAGGAACCCAAAGTTGTCTTTAAATGGCCCACCTTTCTGGAGCCCTGGGGTGAACTGAGCCATTCAATGGCATTTCTAGACTGAACATGCCCACTTAGCCATGCTGGGGAAAGAGATGGGAAAGAACATGTCAGCAGCAGGATCCCTTTATCAGAGGATTCACAAATAGAGGAACCTGCTGCTTTTGTTCCTTTGGATATAAAAATATGGGAATGGTCATAGGCAAAGCAACAGCACAGGCTGCACTCAGAGTCAAGGCAAAATCCATGTGCATTATAAAGTTCAGTGAAAACTCCCTTGAAGAGAAGGATTTGGACTTGAAATTAAAGCCCATAAGGGCTGTACATGTATCATTGCTGTCAAAGACAGATCCATGGAGAAATTCAGCACTGGATTTCAAAGCCTGAGAGAGGTCAAGAGTTTGATGAGTAAAATTTTAAAGTGTGTTTCTCCCTGAAGAAATAAAACCTTAGGGCTCTGCCTTCCACGTGGTAAGGTTTATAACAGGAACACTGAAGTACTTCCAAAATCATCTCTTGCTGCTACAAAGGTATCTGTGTGCTCACCCCCTGTGAGTTGTCTACCGGGGAGAAAGTGCAGTGCCTGCCAGAGAGGGCAAAGGAGGTTTGAGGGAGGTGTCAAGGGCCAGGCTCCGCTCTCACGCTCCCTGCAGTCTGTGACGGCTTTATTAGTGCCAGGGAACATGGCTGTTACTCTCTAGGCTCTTACCATTTGACAGCAAGGTTCTGTACTTCCCCATTTTTGTCCTCTAGCAATTTCAAAAGCATTTTCACAACTTTTTTCTCACTGTCTTCATCTAGTTTTATTGAATCTTTCTGCAGTTCCATCATCAGGTCGTTGGTGGCCATAAACCTGAAAGGACACAGGGAGAAAGTGGATTGGCTGATGTGCAGGCACAAATGCATCACCTTTGCATCACCTGGGGCAGAACTTGGCAACTGGTGCTTGTATGAAGACACACTACCAAAGAGTAACTTACAACATGGTCCTAAGGAAAATTACTACTATCTTACAAGTAGACAACTACCTATGGGGGGTCAGATAAACAAAACCTCTAAAAGTGGCACTCAGCATGTGCATTTTTTCTCAGCGACTAAATGAAGATGGTTAACTATGCCAGAAAAAAAATCATGATGGGTTTTTTCACCAATTTTTCACCTGGCCTAGGAAAAGCAGTCTGGAGTCTAAGAATGCACCTAGCTCTGTTCTTTCTGGCTAACTTGGCACTGATAGGATGACCCCACACATCAACAAGCCCTATCACTTTCAAAAATGAAAAAAGAAAGTCATGACTCCATGCAAACTACACCTCAGAAGTGCACTAGGCTACATTTAGATTGCTGTGAACAAAACCAATCGAGTATTTATCACTCCAGATTAGAAAGAAAAATGAAGACCCAACTGACAATCAGTTTTCTAATAGGAGCAAAATGGACATTGAGAAATTCTGGAAGTATCTACTTTCCCAGTAGCAGGAAGTGCAAAAGGTGCTGGTATAGGAGTCTGAGGTTCTAAGAAATCTCTGTGGCTATCGTGTGTTAGCTGCTTCCCAATGTTAGCCCTGCAGAGAGTGGATGTCTAACAGGAACCACTAAGTCCTTCTCTCTTGTTACAAAATGACAGCTCCTTTTTAAATTAGTCTCTGATGTCACTCATTCAGCACATAAGAGCTTTCATGTACGGGTCATCATTTGAGGCTTCAATCTGCAAGCCCATTCCTGAGCAGCAATGAGATACATCTGGAACGAGGGAGTGCTGTGGTGTTCCATAGCCAGCCTGAAATCCAGAGTGAGAAAACAGCAGTAATGTGCCCTAAGATGTTGAGGTGCAATCTATTTCTGATTCTGCAGGAGCTCTTCAGCTGCACTCGCAGTTCAGTGTCTGTGCCGAACCAGCATGACCAATTATGGCCACAGGCTGAACAGAGGCCACACACCCAGCTTTGGACTGGCTGCCTGCTGCCATCCTGCCCCGGGGCCGTGGGACCTCACAAACAGAGCCATCTGTGAGGGGGAGCAAGAGAGACCTGGTGCTGTGACAGATCCCGTGCGGCCACGCGCTGGGAGGAGCGGCCCTGCAGTACCTCTGTGACACGGCTCTGTGCCCGGGGCTGGGCACGTCTCCTCTGGAGTGCTAACTGTACATTCTTTGAACAAACTGTTTGTACAACTGCTCCATCGCTGGCTTCTTTATAAAGTACCTGTTCTAACATCTGAGAACATCAGCAGCTTCTACAAAAATCCACCTACTTTTAGGCTAACTAACCGCTCTCTTAGACCTCAAAATATCAAATCTGGCCCAAACATTACCTTCCAGGTTGGTACTGTGAGAACAATATGCTAAGGAGTGAAATCTTTTATGTCAGTTTTAATTACTTTTTATAGAGTGCCTTATATATCGAGCCGTCCACCTAACCCTAAAAAGATATAAACTTTTCTGCTGACACAAACAAAGAAATAAAAGCATCCTCAGTCCTGTTAGGAAGGCACATTCTCCCATCACACAGAAAAAGTTCTCCAAACAGCCTGAGCAGAGCCAGTACGTGCAGCATCTATCACCCAGGGACACGAGGGTCTATTCACCCCTTTTAATGCACTGACTATCTCACAAATTATCAAAACAAACTACAAGCATTTCTGCTACGGTGTTCTTTATTCACAAAACAAATAACAACCTGAAGTCCAGCTGCCCAGACTTATTACCCGTTCCACTTTCATCAGGCACCAATGCAGGCAAGGGAGAGGAGCACCGTTGGCTTCTCTACTTTCCCCCCCACGCAGCGAGGGCACAGCCGGCTTGAAACCCTGTCAATAAACCTGATGCAAATGTCAGGTCTCCTGCACACTTGCTCCTGGCGCGGAAGGACCCCTCTCTGGGCAGCCCCCTCCTCCCAGGGCCCGAGGCGCCCTTCGCGGGTGGCTGCCGCCCGCAGGGCCCGTCCCGTGCCGCGGTGCCACACCTGAAGTCCTTGTCGGTGGAGGTCATCTTCTCCAGCAGGCTGGAGATGTGGTAGGAGACGCTGGCCATGGCGGAGGGCTCTGCGGGGCAGGGGTCGCCGCCCGCTCCGTTCCGTGCCGGGCGGCCCCAAGGCGGCGGGAGGAGCCGGGCCGGACGGCTTTGGGGGCCGGTAAAGGGTTCTGTCCGGGTCCTGGCGGTGCCTCTGGCCGCTCGGCGGGCTCGGCTCGGGGTGCCCGGGGCAGGGCAGGTCAGTCCCCGCTCCCGCCCCTCGCCCTCTCCCTGCCCAGCGAAGGCAGCGGCCGCCCCCGGAACCCGGCACGAGCGGAACGTCGTCGCAGGCGGGCGGGGCGCGGCGGGGCCGGTTGTGCGCGGGACCGGCGTGCCACGTCTGAGCGCGCGGGCAGANGCCAGCTGCTGCCCCCGGCTGGGCGGCCGGGGATGGACCGGGGCTCCAGGGGCCGCGGGCGCGCGTGTGTGCGCTGGGTTCATTCTGCTCCTTGTCCCCGCAGGTCTCGGTCATTAACACCGTGGACACGTCCCACGAGGACATGATCGTAAGTGTGCCGGGAGCTGCTCCGCCCGGTCCGGCGGCTGCTGTAACACTGCTGCTCTGGGGCTCTCTGTGAGCGCTGAGGGCGGCATGTATGTGCCCGTGTAAGAGCACGCTCGTGGGGTGTTGGATGCAGAATGCTGTCTGAAATCCTGATCTTGCCATTTTATACTGTGTGGAGAGGAAGACTTGGTTCGGAGGAAAGGGGAAGTGATTTAAAATCTTAATTTTCCTGTGAGGGGTTGTTTCCGCCCGTTTCTGTGAAATAATAAAGATATGTGTATATTTGCCAGTACAGAACTTTGGCTGATAAAAATGGTTTTCCTTTACGTGGATATTTCTGGGAGTAGATGTGCTAGTGTGAGTAGGAAGAAAGGTTTCAAAGTAATTTGTTGAAGGAAGGAGCACAGTTAGGTGAGCCTAGTTCTTCAGGAAGCATTTCTTCACAGAAAAGGCTATCAAGCAGTGGAAAGGGCTGCCCAGGGAAGTGGTGTAGTCAGCATCCCTGAAGGTGTTCAGGAAATGACTGGATGTGGTACTCTGTGCTCTGGTCTAGTGACAAGTCATAATCGGTCAAAGGTTGTAGTCAGTGACCTTGGAGGTCTTTTCCAGCCTTAAAGATTCTGTGGTTCAGTGATGGTGAAGTTTCAAATATAATTAAGAGCAGGACTTATTTGTATTTTGTATTTGTACATTTGTATTTGTACAATACAAATACAATTTGTATTGTATACAAATACAAAGTATTTGTACACCCAGTTTACATTTTAAGAAACAGAAATAAACTGGTCACTGCTTTGTTCTCAGCAGCCTGAATTCCCTGTCACAAAAATGCTGTGGGTTGCTGCTCAGAATTTGTATAGTGATTGAAGGAGCAGTTGGGGAAACAAACGGCTTGTGTGGCATGGCTGGATCGTTCAGAAGGGCTGTTTGAGCCCGGCGTGTGGGGCCTGGCGTGGCTGCGCTGCAGCGGCCAGCATGCTGAGCGCGGCTCTCCCTGCTCTCCTTGCAGCACGATGCGCAGATGGACTACTACGGCACGCGCCTGGCCACCTGCTCCTCAGACCGATCCGTCAAGATCTTCGATGTCCGCAACGGGGGGCAGATCCTCATTGCAGACCTGAGGGGGTGAGATGTCACTACAGGAGAGGTTTATCAGGGCATCTGATAAATAAAAATCTTCCTTTTGCCTTTGGGCAGCATAAAGTGCAGGGTGAGCTCCTCCAAGACTGTGTGGAAGAGCTTCTCAGAGCTGGGGCGGGGACAGAGCCGCAGGGGGAAGCACAGTGGGGCTTGGTCATTCATTTAGTACTTGGCACCTGTGATTTTCAAGAGGTAACATGTACTGATACAAGCTGGAATTGTTTTCTGTGACATGAGAGCCCTGTGTCAGGGCACTAGCATTGCCATCTGAGCATCACTCATTCCTCATGTCAGAGCTCTAATCCCTCCCAGAACAGCTATTCACAGCAGTGATCTGTGAGGCAGCTGCAGCTGGAAGGGGTTTCTCGCAGCTTTTCCAAACGATGTTGTTTCTTGCAGGCACGAAGGTCCGGTGTGGCAGGTTGCCTGGGCTCATCCTATGTATGGGAATATCTTGGCTTCCTGTTCCTATGACAGGAAGGTTATTATCTGGAAGGAAGAAAATGGCACTTGGGAAAAGACCTATGAGTACACAGGACATGATTCTTCAGGTATGGAGTGTGGAGCTGGGAAGGGAGACTGGGGAGATGAGGGGATTTGGGTAAGACTGACATAAATCTGTTAGTGTTAAGGAAGAAAGCCTCTGTCAAAAAGAAAAAGATAAAAACTGAAGAGAGAGTAAATCTGTTCAGCACTAACAGGACATTTCCCTAAGGTCGTATTGCTGGATAACCCACTACTGATTCATACCATGTGTCCCTAGCTGATGTTATACAAATAAGTCAGCTTTCAAATAAAGATGGCAGGGAACTGAATTCTTGAGAAAAATCCTGTCTGTTTCCAGTAAGAAAAACTGCATTTAATCATGCTGTATTTTGTTTTAAATTTGAAACTGTTGTGTTCAGATGATTTACCCTCCCAGTGCAGATCTGTTACTTAGTAAACAATGCTAACTGGCTGGCTTTTGCTGAAATTTGACTCATTGTCAGCTTTCAGAGCCGCTTGCTTTTGGTGACTGTGCTGCTGATACCAGTCAGTGAATTGGTCAGTCAGTTTTAGGGTTTTTAGATAGTCCCTGTGCTGTAATCTGGTCTGTCTTGCCCTTCCCAGTGAATTCTGTCTGCTGGGCACCACACGACTATGGACTGATCCTGGCCTGTGGCAGCTCTGACGGGGCCATTTCCTTGTTGAGCTACACGGGTGATGGGCAGTGGGAAGTCAAAAAGATCAGCAATGCACACACGGTGAGTCTGGTCCTTTGGAGGAGCCCAGAGTTCCCAGAGCTACAAATAACACCAGGTGATGCCTCAGAGACTTGACTAGATAAATACTGAAATGCAATGAAATTATGTGAAACATAATTCCAGAATCAGGAATAGTTTAAGTTCATCTAAGGTAGGCAGATAGACCTTTTAGTCACTAAAATGAAAAATGAAATACAATGAAGTTCACTAAACAGCACTGGCAATGTCTGTTTATTGGGCATTATTGTTAAATACAGTGGTAAGAAATGGCCTTGGTCCTTTTTCCAGCTGGAAAAACTGTGGGACTCCTGTTTTTCCCAAAATTGTGGAGGTTTTTAAAGCAGAATGTAATAAGCTAATGGAAGTGGCCCCCAGTAGATGGAAATTCAGCTTAGGAGCAAAGGTTCCTTCTACTCCTGTACTCCTAAATCTTAGCAACTGTGTGTGCCTTTTGTCTTTGCAGTTTCTGTCTCTGTCTCCTATTTACATATCCAAGATGAATTATTGCGTGTGCAAGTACCCTTAGCTACCTCAGGCTTTCTGAGAAAGTGCCTTCTGAGAAAGGCTAGACTGCATCTGGATTTCTTATTCATCCGATACTCATCCAGCACTGTGCAAGACTTCAGTTTTTCTGAGATGGGCTTATTCCCCACTCTAAATAGAGAGTATGCTAGGTGTTCTTCACCCCCTCAGCAGCCTTTATCTATTTATTTAGTTAATTAAAGTAAGCAACTTTTAACAGTGATGTTTTTCATTAACTAGATTGGATGTAATGCAGTTAGCTGGGCTCCTGCTGTTGTACCAGGGAGCCTTATAGAACAGCCCTCCGGTCAAAAGCCGAACTACATCAAAAGATTTGCATCTGGTGGCTGTGACAACCTGGTCAAGATCTGGAAGTAAGTGCCCTGTCACCAGATAAAACCTGACACTTTAGGCTTTGAGCATCCCTTTTTGTATCTCAAGTAATATTTTTGGCATCCGTATTGTATCATCTTTGAATTACTGTTTTAGAGAAGTGTTTTAAAAATGGAAACTTAGTGATGCACAGTATCTCCCATGGTTCTTGCAGTTTGTGCCAGCCTTGTGTGATCTTATCTCCAAGGGTAGCTTTGTAATGGCCTTTGGTTACCACTTTGGTAATAGCATATTTCTGACAGTAACTGAAGGGCAGAACCTCTTTGCCTGTGCTGCTTTCTGTCCTGTAGAAGGGATTTTGTCAGTTCAAGCTGTAGGGATTTTTGGAGAAGTGGGGAACACTTGTGCTTTGTCTGAATGCTACAATCCAAAGCCTTCCCGAGCAGGGGATGAGGTGATGAAGGATGCTGCCGCTACCCTTCTGACTATATAGTTGTGTTCTCAGGGAAGAAGAGGGTCAGTGGAAAGAAGAGCAGAAGCTGGAGGCTCACAGTGACTGGGTACGAGACGTGGCCTGGGCTCCATCCATAGGTTTGCCAACCAGCACCATTGCTAGCTGCTCACAGGTGAGGATTCTTTGGAGCGACAGAGGCACTTGGTGTGCTCGCTTCCACGTGTTTCCTTCCCCATTTCTCTAGTAAAGGAATTGTAGGGATAGAGCTGCTGTAACAGGTCCTCTTGGCAATCCTGTGCTATATCTGGGTCTCTGCATAACAGCCTTTGATTCCTGTTCTTCCCAGTCTTAGAAGCCCAACAGAAGCATATCTGGACAAAGGTTTGTGTGTGTGTGTGTGCCTCTGTACCAAAGACTGGCTTCTGGCTCGAAAATCATGAGCAGGATTGTCTCACTAGGAGGAAGACCTTCCAACTAATGTCATATTTTAGTGTTTTGGGATCAAATTTACTGAATTTCCTTCTAAAATTACTTTTTCGTTTTCTAGTAACTGGCATTCTTAATCAGCTCTGATCTCCTCAGTGTTCATAATGACTGTTGTGTTCTTGCTGCTAATCTGTAAATGCCTTTTTTTTTAATATCAAGGAGACTACTTAGTGAGCTCCTGCCATGTGACTGGAAAACAAATTATTCTGGGGAAGTATTTCAGCTGAAATATATGTATTTTGGGGGCTCTTCTCTGGTATTTGCAGGTCATTGTTTGTTGGTAGTTTTTCTCATCAGAGCTGTACTCCTGCCTTGCCTGTATACATAGTGAGGAGACAGCCCCTTGCTGTGCCGAGCACAAATCCACGCAGACACATCAAGGGGTGGTGTCTGAGCTTTGATTTGGAAGTGTAGCTCCAAGGGCAAATCAGGGTTGTGTTTCTTGTGCCCAGGCAAGAAGGCCCAGCCTTGGTCTTTGCTTTTGCAGGATGGCCGAGTGTTTATCTGGACATGTGATGATGCCTCTGGAAACTCCTGGTCACCAAAGCTGCTGCACAAGTTTAATGATGTCGTCTGGCACGTGAGCTGGTCCATCACTGCCAACATCCTTGCAGTGTCTGGAGGAGACAACAAAGTGAGTACTGCTGCCTTGGTTTTTACCCCTGTGCACCCTGTTTCCAGAGGAGCTGAGACTTGTCACATGTTTAACACAAGGCAGTCATAGAGTCTCCTTTGCTGCAATGGGGACATTTTTTCTTCTGATTAATCAAGTGGGCAGCAAGAGCCTAACCTTTGGAAAAGTACTTGCACCGCATTCTGAGTGGAATGTAGAAATGCAGGCTGAACTTGATTTTGTGGGGTACTGACAATTCACATACTCTCCTCATATGACTGCAGGCTATCACCAAACCCGTGCTGTGGTAGCTACAAGAAAAGGGGAAGCGGGATGTGTTTAAAGCTGAAAGCTGTTCCTGCTCTGTTTTTGAGGTGACACTGTGGAAGGAGTCGGTGGACGGACTGTGGGCGTGTATCAGCGACGTGAACAAGGGCCAAGGAGGGGTGTCTGCTGTGACAGAAGGCCAGCAGAATGAGCAGTGATGCACAATGGAATACTCCGGCTGCAGCGAGTGATCAGTGTCCCTGATTTGCAATGTGTCTTTAGCTGGATGAGAACTGATTTTATCTGAACTGGACATGAACATGGAAACAATTATCCAATTTTATGAGCACTCTTACTGGGAGGCTACAATATGTTGATAATAAGCCTTAATTGACATTCCCTTAAATTTAAGGTAAACAGTATAGCGAAGTACTGTGCCTGATACTACTCCTTGATACTGTAGGAATTATTCCCTGCTTTTCTGGTTTAGGGGTCAAATTTGATTGGCTGTGCTGTGGTCAGAGTTCATGCAGTTGAACAGAACAGGGGGAAGCTGTCAAAACGAGGTGTGAACTTTTTGCAAGGGGACAAATGCTCTGTGCCCTCAAAGACCAGAACTTTGTTTCAAGCGAGGGAATGGACTGGTGGAGTTCTCGGGTTAGCTGGTAGTGTGCTAGCTAGCCCTGCTGGTAACAGTGATGTTGTACTTTTGTCTTTCTGAAAATAACGTGCTTGGCCAGGTGAAAGTCTCTTTGCTTTCTTGAAGATGAAAAGGAGTAGTGGAATGCATATGTCTTCTGCTTTAAAATAATCTCAAACTGGGTTATTTAACCAACATCAGTTAATCACACCAGGGTTTGAAGATTTTTTTTTTTTTAGTCACACTTCTGTACTGTACCTCAGTTGTTTGGATTTTTTTTTTGTTGAGATACCAACAGAATAAAATCCGATTGGTTAAAACCTGGTGTGCTGTATTAAATAATCTTTTCAGAGGACTGCCTTTTCAAGGCAGTCTGCAGTCTGTCTTCAGCCAAGCCACAGTCACATCTTCCCATCCATGTAATTAGGTTTGCAAGAGCTTTGGTTTTTTGGTGTTTTTTTTTCCTGTAATGGTACATCACGAGACAAGGCTTTACAAAGCCAGTGCTCTTCCTTTGGTCTTGGCAATTCCCAGGGAGAACGTAACCAGTGCCAGCTTCCCTCTTCTGCTCTTACAACTTCACTCGTCATAAGGGAAGAAAGAAGGACGTGAACCATTCGCGCACTTTGAAGTTATTTTTAAAGCCAACGTTAGCCGGTGGAAAAGCGAAGGTCCATGACAGTTCCGCCCGTCCCGCCGCCCCTCAGGGCGCAGCCCCGCCCCCGGGCCGGCCCTTGGCGCTGANGGATGGGGCGGGAAGGGCGGGAAGGGCGCCGCGCCCGCTCCCCTCAGCGCCGGCCCGCCTGCACCGCAGGAATCTTTGTCATTCATTTTACGGTGAAATTTTTCTCTAGAGCCATCAGAAAGGAAAAAAATCAGATATTTGACAGTGAATGAAGACTGAATAAACATGTTTGTACTAATAATTACTACTAAGAGCAAAGTGACCTTGAGCTGCTTTTGCCCAAATAAGGTGGAATGAGATACATTTTCTGTGCCATAAATCATGAAAAAGCAGGCTGGAAAGAAAGGGATTTTTCAGTTTTTTTATTCAAAAAGCTATTAGTAAATTGTAATGCATAAACTGGCTTCTGAACTGCCAAGTTACATAACAGTGTTAATGTAAGACCGCACAATGTCTTATATATGTTATGCTAAATACTTAGGTAACTCCGTAAGACCTAAATCACCTTCGAATATATTAAAACTATCAGGGTACAAGACAAAGAATAACAATTCCATTTGGTGACTACAGGAGAACAAAACCTCTAAAGCACTTTGGTGAAACAGAACTGTGCACAAACTACATTTCTCATTTAAAACTCTTGGGTTTCCCATTCAGCTCTGCAGTGTATCCGTGTGCATTCCTTTCTGGAGAAGACACGAGGATTTTACTGAGTGTCCCAGAATACACCAGTGAAAAACAATTAATATTACGTTTTCAGCGCCATAAAGTATCTTGATAAATCTCCTGTAGAATTAAGCAGTTACTGACCAATCTGAGTGTACAATGTTTCTTATGTCAGTACTAATCTTATCTTGGTTTGATTCTGGTAAAATAAAAAAAAAAACCTGACACTGGTAAATAAAAAGACAGTACCCAAGGCACTTATAATTAAGGAATTTTACCAGTTTTTAGTGTAGAGAATAACTTGAGAAATGTGTAGTTAATTCCAGTACTCAGGTCTTTAGTTAAAATACTTTTACTTGCTCATAATAATACATACAATGAACTACGTACTGTACAAAAATAGAAGGTATGAGGCCTTTGTGTAAAGCTAGGAGTATATACTAGTACACAATTCCACTGAAAAGAATTACATGTAATTAATTTTATTTTTGTTCCCTGAACTGCACTGTGAATTGCAGCCATTTCTGCACATCAGGCCCTATTCCCCTGCTCAGGAGGCAGCTCACCTGTCTGTAAGCTGAGCTACATACTCTGATAATTCTTTTGGTTCATAATAAGCCTGTTTTTCCCTAGACTGCACAAAAGTGGAATTTGCTAGCAATACTGCAAATAATAAATATCATAAAAACAAAAGTGATACTTTCTTAAGGGGGGGGGTTTCACTTGATCATAAATACACCAGCGTACAAGTTTCTATTTTTTTCTTTTGCATATGATCCCTGGGCCTGAGACCAAGGCTCCTACTGCTGGGTGAACTAAGGGACAGCCACAAGGATTCCTCTGAGAATGCCTGGTGAGTCTGCAACCATCAACAAGTCCCCTTATTAGCTTATATTTGATCCATTGCCAAAATAAATACAACAAATTATGTTTCAAGTGTCCTATTAAAAAATCAAAGCTATTTTAAATTAAAATCTTTTCCCTAATCCAAAATATACAACAGTTACCGTGTGAAACACAATGAGAAACATTACCATGTAAACGACACTTAGGAAAAAATCATTCAAAAATACTCTTATGAAGTATTAAACACAGTCTTAGAGCTCCCAACAGTGAACTGAAAGGCTGGACTTAAGTGGTGTCACATGTGCATGTGGGAGAGCAGCTCAGAGAGCAGAGGAAGGTGGCTGAAGTTATTCACCTACACCTGTGGTCAGTGCAGTTCAAACCGAGATGAAGCCATGTACAACATTCTGAGAACTTGCATGAAAATCCCCCTCTCTGGTAATGCAGTGGTTCTGAGCACGTGGAACAGGAGAGGGTCACTGGAAAACCTCCCCAGTGACTCTGAGGAGTCCTGTCTGCTGTACACAGTGGGAAAACAGCACAGGGTATTGCTGCCTGGCCACTGGCCAGTGTTTGCCCTCTAACTCCTGGGACTGTGGTTTAATGAGAGTAACAGATGCTTCCTGAAACACACTGCAAATTAATCACAAATTATTTTGGCACTTGTGTTTGCCACCTTTTCACATAGCAGATGAAAAGGCAGAAGGCATTTCTGTGTACAGAGTGGAACTGTGCTTTAATCTGCCATAGAACAGGTATTTTCTAGTGCTTCTCCATGTGGTACTTCTTCTTTCCTTCAGTCAGGGCTAATGTTCCTGATCCAAATCTGCTACCTAATCTTATGTGAAAGGTACACTTTTACCATCTTTCTAATGAGGAGACAGTCCTTATTTCTTCTGAGCTGGCCACTGCTAATTAATCCATCCAATTTATGATTCAAAAAGTTCAGAACTGTTTAACTTGTCTTCTTCATACAGCAAAATATTTTCCATGAGCTTCTTTTTTTGATCATTTATCTGTATTTTCCAAGATGTCTCTCTGGCTAAGGCTGAAAAACAAAAAAGCCCAAATACTGAGGGGGAAAAAAATCCATCTATTGTCTAAGGAATAGATGATAATTTTTAATATAAGAAAAAGCAAGCAACCAACCAACCAAACAACAAAACTGGCTTAGGAAAAAATCTGATAGAAAACCGCTAAATGTTTTGTAGATTTATTAGTCAATTCATAACCAAGGAGAAAAGATTTACTGATATGTGTTTAAAAGTAGGAAGAGGAACCTAAGCAGTTGTGGAGAAGAGAGCAGTTTGTCCCCAGCAGTGTGAGACGAGGCAGTTTTACCTTGTGGAGCACAGGAGGAGAACAGGTGTGTGTTTGCCGCTGCGCAGGTGCCCTGTGCAGCAGCTGCTGTCCCGGGGCTGCCATCGCCTCTGGCACACGCCAGGCTTCTCTCCTGCAGTCCCTGGCCAGCCTTCCCCTGCTTGATCCTGCAGTCACAGCCTGACACTTTCTCTGTACAGCTGTGGCTAGGTAACTCCTCTGTGGGTTTTTCTGGAGGATTCCATATGAAACTGCTGGACTCATCTGACTCACAAGGGACCCGTGACATGTAGACGCCATACGTGTCGGGTGCCACAGCGCCCACGGAAGGCACACGGGGGCTGCCACTGGTCAGCACTGCTGCCTGGGTGCTCTCCTCTTTATTCCCCACTGCAGAAGGCACATCCACGCTCAGACTGGCTGTCTCATCATCAGTTTCTTCTGGAGTGTTCATGGAGAATCCAGAAGTGCTGCTTCCACAGATGTAATGCTCTTTTAATTTGTTTTCAGCCGTTTCCATAATTTCAAGTACCTGTTTTTAACAACCAAATCTGTGAATCCATAATAATTCCTGTACCCCTGCTTACACATATTCTCCTATGTCAACACTCACAAAAACAAGCAGGACATGAATGTTGTAGCTTTACATCCTGATGACAAGGGGACTTAAATCTTGGCCCTGTATTTAAAATATTACCTCTGCTATGTTTGAATTCTTCTTTCTCAGGCAAAGGCAGATGGCTGACGCAAAATCAACAGCCACCTCTTCCAGCAAGTGCCCTGCTTTTCTGTCTAGGTATTTGCAGCAAATTTCCTTGGCAGCCAGTTTCTCCAAATTTTTTGCTTTGGAGTGTGAGCTTTCTTTTGCTGTTTGAATTTCGTCAGCAATCGTATCTTTCTGTTCAAAGGAAGGAGATGCATTAGTGAAGGCAAAATGAACACAGGCATTTATTTTTGTCTGAATCTCTGAGAATCAGTATTGCTGTGTATTTGTCATTAGTGCTCCTCAATGCCTGGTTCACAGACTGAAAACCTTTAATAATCTCTGTTCATGCAACTGACTGAAATGTTTGTTCTCACAGGAGAGAAAAGGCCAGTGGCTTTCTCTGCATGTGTCCAATGTCAAATTCCCTAAAGTAGGGCCAGCTCTTCTTGGCTTGAGCTCATTTATACAGGAATGAAAAAGAGCCAACACTGTGTAGAGCAGCATTCTTACACAGGCGTTTATAACACATGTTAAAAAATCAGGAACATAGGATCTTTGACTTTCTGAACCCCTCTGAACACTTCTGAATTGCTTGCAAATAGTGGGAATACTGTTGTTCTTCCCTCCAAGGCTTCAGCCAGACAAGGAATGAGGAGCACATCCCACAGAAGGAATGCAGGTGGAGGCTGCTCTCTGCAGTGAGTTTGGCTGTTCTGATTGCTTGTGGAAGTGGTTCATGGAGCTCTAACCTCAGCTTGGGAAACTGGTGAGGATATCAGTTCCAGGCATGAGCACTGGACAAATACCTGATAAACATGATGATGAGCTTCTGCAGTCCCTGCCACCCAGGTTTCCCCACTCACTGTGGCTCATACCACCTCCTCCTGGCACACAGAAAATATGCAGCAGCATTTCAGCAGAAAGCCTTGTCTCTTAAGTATTTATTTATTTTGGAGTCTCTCCTAATGCAGTTCAGGTCAGCACTCATAAGTGGGTATGTGAAATGGGAATATCCATTGTGCTTCTGTTCTAATGGCAGGCAGGCTACTGACATTAATGGAACCAGGATATGGCTCCTAAACTTCCCTTCTGCAGGACATGTACAGCAGACAGCAAGTATCAAATTGTATTTAAATAAAATTAAAATTATTTTTATGACAGCAACCCCATTCATTTGTATTGGTGTTCATTACTGCTGCTTTTTCTTACCAGGTAAATCGGGTGTCTGTCTTCATCCAGCGCCTTAATCCCAGTCAGTATCTCTGCTAAGACCTAGAAAGTGTATTTGAAAGATAAAATTATTTGTTCAGAATGAACTATAATTTTAAAAAGTAAGTTTCTAACTAAAGAAATATTGAACTTTCAATGCATTTGGATACATTCAGATGGCTTAACAATGCCAGCTCAGGGCATATATGAGACTAGATCTACCTCCAGAGCCAAGCCCAGATTTTATAGTACAATAGATATTGCTGAAACAAAGAGTAAGAAGAAAATAAAGCTAAAGATAAGAAATGTAGATAAGAAATCACACTGGAAAGAGTAACTTCCTACTTAAATGGAGATGGGCGACGTCATAGACTATCAATTATTTCAGCTGAAATTACAAATGAACAGGCAATGTTTGTAGCAGTTCATGTGGTGAGTTTTCAAGAATTTTGAGCATCTAATTTGTTTTAAGCCATCAACAGTAATATTTTATTTACCATAAAAACCACTTTTGTTTCTCTTGTTCGAAAGATTCAACTCATTTTGCCACAAACTGATATATATTTGGAGTGTGAACAATTAAAACCAGGATTTCAACATATTATAGAGCCAGCAACTATAATATGAAATTGCCAGCTAAACAACCATATGAGGTACTTGCTCTTACATTCCATTTGTCTAGAAGCAGCAAAAAATAAACCAGAGCATGGAAAAAAGGCAACGTACCACACCACAGCTGAATATATCAACTTTTTCTGTTAACTGCCCATGTCTGACAAAATCTTCTGGCAGGTAAGTAAGAGAAGCTTGTAGGACTTTGGTTTTCATCACAGCATATTCTGATTTTTTATCAGAAGAATGCAACCGCAGGCCAGAATGGCCAAGCTTTGGTGTAAAGTTTTCATCCAACAAGACATTTGAGCTGCAATAATGACAGACAAATAACAATATTGGTCAAATCATTACTTTATATTGAGGCAAAGAATTAGTTTTATACTTTTAAACTTAAGCACTGCAAGTGTCCAGCATTTGGCCTCCTGCATAGGACTGAAAGGATTAAGAATGTTAGAAAGCAAGAAGGGGAAAAAACAAGCACCCAAAAATTGCTTCAAAATTATTTACTTCCATCATTTAGGAAAGAGAGACAGGTTAAACAAAAAAGGGTAAAGGCCCTACAGAACAAGGGACAGCAGAAAGTACTGCAAATGGATTTCCAAATTGTATAAACTTTAGCCATGATTGTTAAAGAAGTACTTGAATTACCAGGTGACCAAGAAATTGCTGATATGCCAAAGTCCTCACCTCTTGATATTCCCATGAAGAATTCCAAAATTATGCAAATACTCCACTGCTCTGACAACTCCTATAGAAATGCTAATTCGCATCTCCCAGGTCAGTGGAGCAGAATCATCCTGCAAGGAAAGGAGGAAAAAATTGGTAATTAATGGAATAAAACCCTGTAAGACATTGGTAGTTTAGAAAACCAAAGGCTTAGCTGAGTCCCAGTCAAACTCCAGGAGAAGAGCTGCTGCCTTTCTGGAGCTTGCAGCCAAGGCACTTGGGCACCTTTTTTTCTGGCTGTTTCTCAGAAATCAAAGAGATGCAATTGCTTTTCCTGGAATTCCAGGAGAGGACTTGCAATCACAAGTAGGTGGCAGACCCAGATTGTTGCTTACGTGGCACTGAAGCTTGTTTTGCAGGGAGCCATTGGGCAAGTACGGATATATCAGACAGTGCAATCCAGTTTCCACCGAGAACCCCAGCAGCTGCAGGACGTTTATGTGGCAACACCTGCAGGCACAGATCAGCAGTGATTTGCAAATGATGTAAGAGCAACGCGGAAAAATACATTCCTGAGCTAGAATAAGTTCCTACATTCAAGGCAACTGGAATGGTGTGCTGCAGCTGGAAGCACAGCTGGAGGCACAACACGGTCCTGGGCAGGGGATGGCAGGAGGCTGGCTGAGCAAGAGCCCATCACGCTGCAGGAGGGGTACAAGGTGGGCACTGCGTCCTCCCCAGCCCAAGGCTGCAGAGTGGCTGTGCCAGCTCACACAGGACCAGCAGGAGCCCCGGGCACTGTGCTGCTCGCCCAGGGCTCCTGCAGAGGCAGCCCATGGCCCCTTGTCCCCAGCCCAGAGCAGTGCCTGGAGCAGACGCCCCAGTGTTGATGGAACACCAGACAGGGTGATGGAACACTGCAGAGCATGAGCGGGACATGCATCACTGCCTCTGAAAGCCAACCACTCACCGAAAGCAAATCTGCACCTCTGTGTGAAAGAACCTCTGCGTGGAATTTGGGCTTGTGCATTCCAGCTGAAAAATGAAAACATGCAAGAGAATGTCATTAGTAATTAAAAGGACTTTGCATTCACACAGATCTGGTATTCTCTAGATGACAAGATAATGTAGGAAACAGGCAAGTACCACTGATGGCAACACTAGGTCAAAGGCAACAATTAATTGTAAATTAGAACAAAAACTAGTGTAAAAACACCCCCGATCCAACCATCAATGCAGGCAGCTCTACTGCAGGCTGCTCCTATGTATAGAGTTAATGGAACTACTCACATGAGTAAAGTATCCATCAAAGTGTGTTTTCTGAATTTAGGTTTAATTAATTACATAATTTCATTTTTACCTCTCCTCTTGTGTAGCTATTCTGGTTCCTTCCCCACACAATATTAAACAACAACTGCTAATGGGCAGATCATGCTAATAACACACTCTGTTCTAGAAAAAGGTGCAGTACTTGCCTCTTTGAGTCTTTTGATGACAAACACCGTGTTGTTCCTCTGACCTTTGTAGATATCTGCAAAAGTACCTTCACAGATTCTGTTCTTGTCACTGAAACTGTCTGTGGCATTAGCAATTTCCCTCTGGGTCCACAGGAGACTCCCGCTAGGGAGATCAGCCATCGTCTCCTGCTGGGGAGTAGAAGAGCTGCAAGGCTACACATTTGTAGAAGAAACAAGTTTATCTCATGATAATCCATATGCTTTTTCCTTCTTTCAGTGTCATATTTTCCTTCCCATGTTTTAAGCAATCACTGTGATTGCTGAGTGAAACTGTGAAAGGTACTATGCAATCACTCCTTAGGGTGTAAGTAATTCCTGTATTGATGTGTTAGGATGATGTAAAACTTTTGCATAGAAGCGACTTGAAATCAGTTACCAATCTGCATTTCCAACTTCCCCAGGAAACAGACTTAGTTTTGTTTAAAAGTCCATATATTTATGTGAAGTGATATTAGTCTGATTTACAAAATATATTAATCTTTATAGTTGGGTTACATATTAAGAAACAGCTGGATGAGAAAGTGGGGTCCCTCATAATGTAATTATGCTCTGGTAGAAACTTCATACCTACTTCTGAAGCATCTGGCATCAGTTGCACAATAATTTGTTGCTTCCAGTGTGGTAAGTCCTAATACCAACTCTAATTACAGTCCCACTGGAGCCTAATCATGCAGCTTTCACAACCTTGATGTGCACCCAACTTGAGGAAACAAAGCACTAACTTCTTCTCAAGAAACTCTGAAACTATTGCACTCTGAGTCAGTCTTCTCTCCTGCCTGGTACTCCTGGACCATGTTATTGTGGAAGAGTTTAAAGCCTCGGACAAAATAAACCAAAGAAAACAGGCCAAGAACAACCATGATGGGACTAAAGTGTGCCCACAGATCTGGGAAACACTTTGGGGACAGGACAGATCTAGTTAGACTGTATGAAAGATGAGAGAACTGTGGGGAGAAAGGAATGGGAGACTTCATGCTGAAATCATTAGGAACACGAGGGGAATTTTTCCCACTGTGATGGTTAAGCACTGGAACAGGGGCTCAGAGAGGTGATGGAACCTTTATCTTGGGAGATTTTCAGTTGTCAGCTACACAAAGCTTTGGATAACATGACTTAATACTAGCCCAGTTTTGAGCAGAAACCACATTTTAAGTATACAATGAAACTAAAAGAGGTATGGTTCTGACTAATCAGTGGTATATACTGTCCTGTCCTGTGATTGCACCAGAAATGTAAAATCTACATGTGACAGTCCTTCAAACTCAATTGCTGTTTGTGGGTATGCTATCCCTTCTGAGCTATGCAGGAAGTCATACTGTAACTTTTTCCCTCACTGGTCCTTCACTGGCAAAAAAAGTGATTTAAACCACAAGCAACCTAACTGACACATTAGTACTGTATTCAGTCCAAACCCTTTGTAATTGAGCTCAACGTTTTCACTACAGCAATGTTTTTGTACAAGTAGAGGGATAAACTTTACCTGAAAAAAGACAGAATGTCATAAAGGCAATTTTCCTTGTATAGTCAGTGAGCACGAAGGGGATTTACCTTCACACTCGATGAAACAGGAGGATTGGACTGTAGGGAATTCAAAAGGTCTCTTGGGGGAGGTGGTGGAGCAGGGAGGGAATACAAGGTTCCTTCAGAAACAGCACCTGAAACTGAGATAACAGCATTGAAAACACACCTTATTTTTGTAATACCACCACTGTGACTAACTACAAAGGTCTAGGAATTACAAAGATCTGGGGTATTTTTTTTTTAATTTTCTGACCAAGGATAATTTGTCAAACTGTGAAAATCTGTGAGAAGACAGGGAGCTCTCTTCCTGGTTCGTTTGCAGGACGACTGTGCAGCCCTCTCCAGCCCTGGCTGGGGACATGAAGCTCCCTGTGTCTGTGCTGATGCAGATGCCCGGTGTAGTCTTTGTATGGAGCCAGGATGGGACCAAGGCATTCAGAGACCTGGGAATCATCCTGAGATCCCAGAGGACGGATACAGCCAGCATCTCTCAAGGCCAAGAGGGCTAAAGGAAGGATGACCAGGAGGTTGTGTGCTAAAAGTCAGGAATAAACAGGAGACAGCAGTGCTAGGAAAGCAGCAAACACTCAGCTGTGCCCATCTGGTAGACCAGTGTCTTCATTGCACTACCCTGACCACAAACACACAGCAGCCTTGCCTATGCAGTCATTTCATGTCACAGCAAATGCCGAGTCCAGTCCTGTACTTACTGCCTGCTGGGACTGCTCCCAGGTGTGAGGAGTCTGGGGATGGCAACAAACTTATGGCATTTTCTTTCTCTCCCTTTTTGCCTTCTGTGGGAGGTACAGATATGATCTGTTTGGGTGGCTCTGGCTCTTTCTCAGGGCTGGTGACGTTAGAGGCTGATGTCCCTTCAAAACAGAGCAAAGGGAAGATAAGGATAACCTGGGAAAATAGAGTCTGACTCTAATCAGTGACCAGAAAATAACCCTAGTCAGGACATCAGACTTCAAATTAACATCAACATTAAAACAAACATCCAAGCAATTTAGACGGTATTTAAATTGAGACTATACCCCTGACATTAACTTCTACTGAAAATTAACAGGGACTAATAGCTCCAAACAAATACCAGCAATGATTATTCAAGAGATGCAGAGTCTCTTACAAGAAGAAATTAGCAATAATAATATATTCATCATTTTCTATATAGTATCCTTCAGGTAATGATCTAAAATCACAAATACCTCCCAGCCTAAGGAAGGCATTGAGTTCTCTGTCAGTAGTCATGGGACAGAGGGGAAGATGGACAGAATCATGTTGGGTTTAGTCAGTTAAACATTTTAGGACTATTTTCAATTGTATGATTTTAGTGGCATGACTAGGTTCATTCCCAGGAAAAGCTTTCATATACAGGACTATTTGTAAGAGAGAATCATACTTTTACTTAGCAACAGAAAGAAACAAACCAAAGACAATCTAGGGAAAACAGAAAACTGGTCAAAGCTCAAAACTTATTGATACATAAGGAAAGTTTAAAGGATGAATGATTGATTCACTACAGCTCTAACAGATCCTGTGCTGTACACAGCTTGGCAAAACCCCAGAGTCAGGCCTGGAAAAGAAACTTGAAGTCTAAGTAGAAGTAGTACAAAGATACAGTGTACAGGAATTTAAAACTATATACACCTGAGGATGGATTATTCAGATGAGATTAGGCTATAGTTAGGATGGGAAGAAATAAAGTACAAAAGTTCAAGATGCTCTGATATATGAGGTTGTCAAAATCTCCAAAGCAGGTGAATTCTTATCTCTTAAAATGCTCTTAAAACTGAGGTTGAAAAGGAGCCTGGAAATGCCCAGTGTGCACTAGGGGTGATATAAGGGCTTTCTACTCCCTGATAACATTTTCCTGGTCGTAGTTCTAAACTTTTATCTGGCACCTTTTATCAGCAATACATTTAACATTTTCTTAAAAATCCAAATTAATGTTTTATACATTGTACAGAAATAAACATAAGCCCAGATATTATTACATGGTAGTTCTTATCCTGCTGTTGTAACTGGTGATCTCAGAATCAAATGCGCCAGGCCTCTGTTTGCGTCTGAAATCAGACAACAGCTTTGTGTTCTTTTACTTGTACAAAGGCCAGGGAGTACCTGAACAAGCAGGAAGCCCAGTGTTTTTTGTGTAATCTGGGCTACTTGTGTGAGCCATGAGCCAGTGAACTGTGGGAGAGAAACCAAGCCATGGCACATCCAGGCACTGAGGCTGAAGAACAGCAATATGTGAAGAGCAGTAATGCCAGAAATGGGCATGTTCTGTTTAAGGTTTCTATCCGTTTTCTTCAATGCCACCCATGAATTCAGGCCTGAATGAAACCAGGTCTGAAAATAAAAACTCAGAACACTCAGGTATTCTTGTTAGTGTGTTAGACTGCTATGAAATCCCAAATTTTACAGGGTTTTAAAACTAGCTGTCCAACAGTCTGCAGGCCTTTAGTCAAAACTGACAGTCCCTTCATTCTGCAGGCAAGTCCCTGTATTGTTTTTTTTCCTCGCATGGTTTAACCTAGAAGTCTCAGAACTTAGCATAACTTCCCTTATTCAACCTACTTTTCAGGGTTTTTCATGACTTTTGCAACTTCCTGCATGTCAGACAAACAGGGCAGCACTGCAACTAAGGAACTGAGAGAAAACATCATTTTGGACATTCAGAAGTGGGACTAGAGAGTGCAAGAAACTGTCGAAGGGAGGTAGAACTCTTTGGGAAGTAATCTGCCAGCAAAATATCTCCGTTTGTGCTGTGTCTGATTCCTTTAAGTAGGAATTAATTGAATTATGGTGATGTAAGGACCACTTCGTTTTCTGAAGTGCCCAACAGAACAAGCAACATATCCTCTGTATCTGCCCAAGAGGGATCACCTGAGTAAGCATATTCAGATACAGAGAAAAGCTCAAAAAAAAAAAAGGTAACTGGCAGCAGCATAAGGGAAAGCAGGTAGTGCCCCTCATACCTACGCCAGGTACAAATAGTGCAAGCAGTGGCCATACTGACACCCCACAGGGAGCAAACCAGCCCCAGAGGGATGGCCAGTGTTCCCCTGCAGGGATGGTGGTTGGTTTGCCTGTGCTGTGTACGTGTTTCAGGGCTAACTGCTGGAATCTGCTCTTGGATTGGAAGCAATCCCGGCAGGGGCTGCAACATGCCATCTCTCTGGATGTGATCCAGTGCCAGGGGACCAGGCCTGAAGGGCAGGGACCCTTTGTGCAGCCTCTGTGTTCTCAAACCCTGTCTGATGTATAAAAGCACCAGCCCTGGTTTGGCCACAGCCCATCTTCCTGGCACCTGAAGGGTCCAAGATGGGCACCACAAAGATGGGGTGATGAGCTGCAGGGACCAGTGTGTCACCTCGTCCCTCGCACCACCAATTTTACTTGAGTGAGCAGAAAATCACCATCAGTGGAGATGATTTTAGAATTTGACACAGGATGTGACTTCTAACAAAAAGCTTCTTCAGCCAGCAAGGGAGATGTCCTAGGAGGGGCGTGGGTGCTGTGAGGAGCGGCACAGAGCTATGGGAGGAAGGGGCAGCTACTCACAGTCCAGGATGACCTGAGCTGCTCGGTAAAGCTGCAGCCCCTGCAGCAGGTCCAGGAGCTGCTGCACTGTCGCCAGCCTCACTCCCCACCACCACATCAGCTCCCTTGTGATGCTGATCCCTGTCTTCTCCATGCACTTGATTTTCCGTAGCTCTGTTTGATCAGTGATCACATAGGAGGCTGGTGGGAGAGAATGGATATTTATGTTTAAATATTAGAAAAAACAGGCAAGGGCAAGCAGAGCAAGCTAAGGTGTGAGACACAGTTTGCTTTTGCATTTGCATATCTTTAAAAGGAAAGATCACAATAAATTACCTATGTGGACATGAAGAAGTTTCTGTTCCTAAAGTAAAATATCCCTTTTCTTCCTTCAACTATTCTGGAAAAAATTTTGTTCTATCAGAGACACTTGAAAAGAAGACCCTCATACTTTTTAGCATATTTTCCCTGTAATCTTTCTCCTTAATACTTTGTACCAAAGTAAGGTTAGATTAAATTCCTGGGATGATTCTCCCAAAACAGGTGACAGCAGTCAGTGGAGTGGCTGCACTCCCACTTGCATTCCTAAATCCCTGTGCTGTGGTGAGCCAAACAATAACTGACTCACCTGGGTGTTAGTTACACTCCGATAAAGCTCTCAGGGAAATCAGCTATTTTCAGATCCTGTGCCAAAGCTGACCCTACACAATGTGTCCCGGTTCCTGACCGTGCCCGTCACCCCGCTGCGTTCTTCCCAGCTCTTTGACCCATCCAAAACCCACCGCCGCTCCCGTGTCCCCAGCTCCACCCCACACACCCGGACACCGCCCCAGAGCTGCAGGCTCAGAGGGGCTGTGCCTGAAGGAAAAAGGCTAGGGGCTGGGTGTTCCTGTGGAGACAAAGTTTCCCGAGTTCTCATCACGGCTGGCTTTGGAAGGACGTCAGAAATACAGCTTTATGCATCTGAAGGTAGTGGAGATGAATCCCACCCTACATCAGGAAGTTTAACTGGGGTAAGAGCTTATTCAGCACGCAGTTAGGGAAGTCATGCCAATTAAAGGAAGGCAGGTACTAAGAAAAGATTCAGCTTAGAATTGTTTGCACAGGGATACAGAAGAGTAAATAAATCAGGGACTATATTTTCTGTACTTACTGACTGTACACAGCCAGGACCGAGAAAACCAGGGGCAGAAATTATGAGGAAATATACATGAAGAGAAGGAGGAAAGAAAAAATAGAACATCTGAGCAGATGCGAGGGACGTTGTGGAAACAGGCAGTAAGAAGCGGCAGGAGATAGAGTGTGACTGGAGAGGGAAGTGGAGAGATTGCGGAGAGTGAGGGAAGTGGAGAGGTTGCGGAGAGAGGGGGGAAGGAGCCTGGCTGCCCAGGAAAAGCCAAGGGACCATAGAAGTTTGGGACTCCACCTGTGTTTGAAAAGCAAAACCAGCCTGGTGCCCGGGAATTCCCGGTTTACAGGATGTGCCCTGCCGAGCGCTGGGAAGCGTGGGGCCTCGCGTCCCTCCAGCACGTCCCGAACGCGCTGCTGTCCCCGCGGCCACCCACCCGCCCCATGCCCCCTCACCGAACCGCATCCAGTCGGAGTCGCTCAAGCAGTCCATCTTCTGGCAGAAGTCCTCCAGCACCCAGGCGGGCATGCTGTGGATGTAGAGCGGCGGGCCCGCGCCCGCTCTGGGCGGCGGCAGGGCCATGGCCGCGCGGCCCCTCTCCGGACAGCCCCTGGTCCCCGCCGCGGCCACCAGCAGCGCGTGCTGCGCGCCACGGCCACCGGCCTGGGCTCTCTTCCCCAGAGCTTCCCTTCCGCGCGGCTCAGAGCCTGTCCCAGCCGGCAGGCGGGCTCGCTGCCGGGGAACGAGCCCGCGGCACTGCCAGCGATCCCCGGCCGGCTGCGAGCGCCGCTTCCTGCTCCGGCTGACGTCAGGCCCCGGCCCCACAAAATGCTAATCACATTTTCCTTTCCATGACTGGCTATTGCTCCAGCTCGGTTGCCAAATTACGAGTTTCACGTGCTGGAAGCGAGAGCTGTTTTCCCGGGCGTTGCGCGGGTGCGGAGCGGAGCCCGCAGAGCCGCGTCCCGGCGCCGCGTGTCCCTGCGGAGGGGCTGTACGCACGGACCCGGCAGCGCGCTGGGCAGCCAGACACAGCTCGCAGCGGCTGGGAAGCACCGGCACCGCAGGGAAGGCACTGAAGAGCCGCGCAGGGACCCCCCGGGCAGGGCTCGCCGTCACGGCAGCACTCGGGAGATCACGCCTTACAGTATGTGCTACGGTAGGATATGCAGGGAGTGAAAACTAAAGAACACCATTAGAAGCGGTCAGGTCTTGCTTATCAAGGGTTAGGTTTAAAATAAGTCCTTAAAGTCAACAGTTTTTTCTGAGTTTTTTTGTTTAACCCGATTTCGATAAAATGTGTAATTAATCAATTTGCCAGTGTAAATATTACTTCTGACAAAAAGGAGAGCCTTCCTGCTAAAGACTGCCAGCAGATACCTAAGTGTAACCATCCATCCTTCTGCTCTTGTTAATACTTAGCCCTAGGTCTAAATCTGTATGAATTGAAGGAAGTGCTGTAAGTTTTGACAGCTTTTCATTCACTGTGTCTTTGTACTCTGCATAAATGTTACAGTACAGCTAACTCTTGTTTTCAGTATCAAACTTTGAAACTTTTGCAGTTTTCTACACTCCTGGCCTCAGAAATCATGAACTTATTAGATCTGCTGTGACAAGAAAAAACTGAGAAATGCAGTATTGTTATAGCTATAAGATCAAAGAAAAGGAAAAAATAAACAAAACTACCCAAATTGTATTTAAAATATGACAACTCAAAGACTGCCGTGGGATGAGCTGTTTTTCAGTAGTCCAGTTCAACAATAACAGTTGCATTTATGGGGTTTTCCCCTCCCTTTTCCCTGCTTACTGTCCCTCTGACACACACCTAAACGCTTTCACGATCTAACATCTCTGAAAGTGATGTAAGATGAGACTGAAATTGTGTTGCAAAGAACTACATAAAAGTAGGAAGGAGACTTCTTCCCCTTGGGTACTGGAAAAACTTGTGAAACCACTTGAACTACTTGCCTCGGCTGGAAACAAGGGGAAAGAACACACCCGACTGTGTGCATGGCTTCAGTTCTGCTCTGAATGTGACAGGTAACACAGAGTCTTACTGGGGAACTGAAACGGACTGAATAGACTGGAACAATCCTGTATATTCCTGCTGTTAGGCCTTCCCTTTCCGACTGGTGTGGGCAGGACTCTGCCCTGAGCTGCACAAGCCCAGCAGCATTTATTTCCCGGGGTTTGTCCCGTTCAGCCCAGCAGGGTCCCGGCACACCCCTGGGCTGGCCCTGCCGGCTGCTCTGCGGCTCCCGGGATGGCCAGTGAGGCCCTGCTGGACTGACCGAAACCACTCAGGGCTAACAGCTGCCACAAGGCAATGACAGCTTTCAGTCATTTCTAACCCATCTGAGGAACTACTGCATTTCCCAATGTGCACGTGCTAAAGCCAGCTGGGGTTTCTCCAATCTTTTATTCTGATCCAGAGGAGCGCTCCAGAACAGAAAAACACATTCTAATAAGAAATGTGAGGAATCACAGACCCCACCCAACTCAGAAATACCCAGAAGGTGTGTGCCATGCACAGACTGTTAAACCCAACCCCTAACACCAGCCAGGTCACAGGAACAGCTGCAGCCAGGCAGGCCAGCTTTCTGGCAGGGTCTGGCAGGGCTGCCATGCTAACTGCAGTGCACAGCCCCACGGACAGCAGGAGGGAACCTCCTCTCAGGCACGCTCAGGAGCAGAGTACAGCACTCCCCGGGGCACTGACACATGTCTGCTCCAGAGGCCTGCATGGGCTTACCTTCCCCTCAGAGATCTGTGAGAGGTGGTAAGAGCAGAACAGTAGCCCTGTTCCTGCCCAGACACTGCCTGAAGCTGTGCTGATAGCACATCAGAGCCACAACACAGCCCTGCAGCAACCGGCTGGGCAGGGGGACAGCCCAAAGGGTCTGTCTGCTGATCAACCACAATGACTGTCAGAGTATCACAGGAATACAGACACAGAGGCACTGGGGAGCTACCTGACAGAATCACAGTCAGAAAGGAAGCACGCATTTCCATTTTTATGTCAATTTCTTCCAATATGTAAGAAAAACAAGTTTACAAATAGGGAGACATTCCATACTTACAAAATACATTGAGATTCTCGGTTTCACAGCTACTCTCAGAATGTACAACTGGAGGGAAAGGTGTTCACAAAAATACCCTGCTGTAATCAACCTCCAACCAATCTGCTTCTAACCTGAGCTGCACCACATCTTGCTCGATGGACAATTCATGTAACACTCAACTATGCTGCTTTGAACTCTGTGTGCCTTCACACAAGAGCATATCCCATTGAGATGTGGGGAACAGAATACAGGCAAAGAAATATTATCTCTCTTTCTCCAGCCTGCCACTAAGCATGGCCCTGTTTGCGAGCTGGCTCTGTGAGCCAGTACAGCTCCCACTGGTCCTGAGAAGACACAGGCAGCTTGAGAGGCCCATGCTCCCTGAACAGGCCTCCTGCTACGACTGGGACTGCAGCACTGTGAGGGGAAAAGGCAGAACTTAAAGCATCTACCCCCTGTGAACCCTGTAACAGCTGCTGGGGAAGCAGCTGTGGGGGACTAGGGTGCCCCAAAACTAGGATCTGGTCTGTGTGGCTGAGATCAGCCAGGCAAGAATCATATGACAAAGGCAAATAAGGCATTTGAGGTATGATGACAGTAAAAACATGTCAGACCTAGAGCAGAGAGGACATGGCTTTGTACGTGGAAAGGCAAGAGGCAGAATGACCTCCAAGCATTTACACATCATCTCTCCACCAAGGTAATGTTTGTCAGACCCTCAGGCACTGCTGGAAACCCTCATGTACAAACCCCCCATGCTCTGTGACCCACAGGCACATTGAGGCGACATGTGAAAGGGAAATTGCATCAAAACAAATTACTCAAACAAAACCGATGACACTTACAACCATTAGTCTGGGCTAAATTAATCCTTGGTGTAATTTGCTTTCTAATACAATGAAAGTTACTTTGTATGAATTTTTCCATTTAGGTGCCCTAATCTTACCCTACAATTTGCAACACCTCTAATGAAGAAATGAACTGAACCATCAGAACCCAGCATGCCTCCCGGTGCTGTTCAGTCTTTGGGATTTGACTATCACCAATGTTACTGAGTTTATGTTTCAGAACTTTAAACAGAGGCATCAGTCCTTGGTGTGTTTCCTGGTGACTCTCACTGCTCAGACTCAGTGGTTTGCTACTGAGGAGTCTGAAGTGAGTAATCGTGTTATTCCACAATTTTGTTCCTCAGTGCTTCATTCCTCTCCAGGGAAAGCCGCCGAAGATCCTTCCAAATATCAGGATGATCCTCCAGCTCTTCATACAACGACTGAACAATGTCCAGTTTCCTGTAGTCCATGGGGCTGACCAGACTGCGCACAACCTGCAGACACCTCTCCTTCAGGGTGAACACTGCAGTTGAACACAAGCACAGCACAACCTTGTCACGGGGACACTCAGCTGCTGCTCCAGTGCCAACGCTGCTCTGAGCACGTGAGCACAGAGCACAGCCAGCAGCAGTGACCCACGACAGGCCGGGCTCTCCAGACAGGAGATAGACGTGGTTCCTGCCATGAGGCACCTACAAACACCCCTCAGAGACCCCTTTAAAGGAGAGGTCTGCCACTAGTTCCATCCAATACAACAGCTCTACCTAGAACCCCTCATCATCTCTTCCAGTGTCTGGGCAGGTTTAATTCCATGAGGATCTGATGTCTCGCTAATCCTAACAGGTCCAAAGAGACCAAGTTCAGAATTCCCTAGGCCACGTGCAGTCCTGTTCCTTACCTGGCAGTGTGATGTCAGCTTTGGTCACATTGGGGGCTGCCACGAACAGCTCCTGCTGGTTGACAAGCAACCCGTCATTGGTCCCTGCATCCCGGAACAGCCAGAGGTGCCCTGGCAGGGAACAAGGTGGGAATGCACCCATTACAGAACTTTTTACTGAGTGGCTCTGAGGAGCATCTGCTCACAAGGGACCAAGCTCTCCAGCTTAGCTCTGTGTGCACAGGCCACTGCCACGGCCCCAGACACTGGTATGGCTGGGGAGGGGAAAGGAAAAAGGGTAAAAGCAGAGAAAAAAGGGGCAAAAGGAAATGGGAAAATGAGAGGGGCAAAGGAAAAGAAAGAAGCGCAAAGGAAATGGAGAGAGGAAAAGGGAAAAGGAAGGGAAAGGTAAAAGTGGAAGGAGGAAAAAAGGAAGAG
>VXAX01003156.1:41555-62849 GCA_013399835.1 Leptocoma aspasia
CCCCCCCCCGGGCCCCCCCCCCCCCCGCCCCCGCCCCCCCCCGCCGTACCCACCCCGGTAGCTGCGCATGACGCGCCCGCTGCGCGGCTGCAGCACCGGGTAGCAGCGCGGCCGGCCCTCGAAGTCCAGCCAGACGGGCAGCACGCAGCGGGGGCTGTGGTTGTTGAACACGANGCCTCATTCTCACAAACGGATGGAAAATAACAACGGCGTTTGGCACGCCAGTGGTCACCTAGAGTTGTCAACTCTTTGTCGTGTCTTATCGCCCAGCAGCCTCACTTGACAGCTCTTGTGACCAAGGCACTGGGCTCACCAGGGCTGCCACAAAACAATTCTTCCTCAGCCAGTAACAATTACGCTCCCCATCTCTGGGTGCCAAAATATTCCTTTATCCTTCAGCTGTAGCTTTCTCACACACACATGAAAACAGGAAAATTTGAGAAAAATTAAGTAGATATTGGAAAATCTGGACCTGGACCAGAAAAATAACACAATTAAGACTCATCTCTATGCAAAACTTCTAAAACTTTAATATTTGTTAATTCATCTCTGAACACTTACACATACTTAGCATGAACACATTGTAATGGAAAAGGGCAAACCAGCAATGTGTTTTCAGCTTCTGATGGACAGATTAGGAGGCCTGAGAAATCATTGCATGGTCACAGAAGAAAAAAATATTTGCAACAATATTTTTGTGAATACTGTGGCAGCATAACAACATAAATTACCTAAGAAATTCAAACTGCCACATTGATGCACCCATGGTAGACACCAAACCATGAACTTTTTAATATAACTGCTAAAAGAATCTCTGTCCTCAAACAGTAACTACGGACTGTTTTATAAGGCTGTGTGTTACCCCCTCACCCATGGCAATGGAACACTAAACACAGATCAGACATTTACTGGTAATTAGCCCTAAGGTGAGGTAACAGGCAAGAGAACCAGTAGCACAGCATACTGTTTGCCTACTGGAATTTGCTTATCAGACCACAAAAACCAGATACTGGTTTATTATTAGTTTACATTTCAGCAATGGTTAAATTAGAAAACTACATTAGAGATACTACCTCTGAACCCTTTAAGGTGACTGTCTAAGTAGTACTGTTAGTCATTTGAAGATACAGCTTGGTAAATAAATTAACTGTTACACCCAGAGCTGCCTCAACATGTTTTCTACTGTAAGCAGAAGAAATAAACGTTTAACTGAAAAATACAAGAGAGGATTCAAGCCAAGGAAAGAATTACTAATTCCACTAATGAATTTCAGTTTGGGTGGAAAGGAGCAGAGGTGATTGAAATACTAAGGTTTCAGAACACACAGTAGAACTGGCAGCTCTCAGTTGATCCCTGGTTTAATATTTGTGCGACAATTTCTCCACAGGTTGTTTGGTTTTGAACAGACAGACCTATGCTCTCGGGTGTCTGCTTTACCAGCTGGCCACTGGACAACGCCTGGAGGTGTCTCTTGTCTCCTTCCAGGCAGTTCACCAGGAGGACCTTGTCTCCTCTGCCCTCTCCCAGGTGCGCCTCAGCAGGTAGACGGCAGCGTGGAGTCCCCCCACGTTCACCCACACGGTCTGAGCCCTGCGCCAGATGTGCCCCACGCGGGACAAGGCCTGCAGCCAGAAACACAGACTGGCATTAAGCCAATACTACTATTTCTTATTATTCTGTATCACATCTGATGGCGACATCAAAGGACCTCTCAGGTCCAAACTGAATTTAAGCATTACTAATTATTGCTCTATAAATTGAGTATCTTTTGTAATGACAGCTTACGATTTTTCCCTCAATGTATTCTCAAGCGTAAATAGGTTTGATTTTCTCTCACAGAACAAACCTTGGCAAAGCATTTCTTGTCCTGGGTGAGCAGCACAGCCCTGCCTGTCCCTGGGGTGCAGATCCGGCCCATCTCCATCAGGCAAGCTGGGTACAGATCCCAGTTCTTCTTCTTCGACCCTATCCTGCAAGATACATTCAGATCCCCGCTGCCATGGCTGGCACCGGCTCACCAATCTGCTCACTCAGGACCACAGCCCCTCCCAGCTCATTTCTAACACGGGGCTCATGGGTCCTTCCCCAGCAGGCCCGGCCCAGGCCAGCCCGGGGCCAGCACAGCTCACCTCTTCCCGAAGGGCATGTCTGTCACCACGATGTCCACGGAGCCCGTCCGCAGAGGCAGGTGGCAGATGTCCCACTGGACCACGTCCAGGGGCACGCCCAGGGCAGTGCTGCTGCAAGAGCAAAGGCAGTTCCCTCAGACATGAGCACTCACAAGGTTTTTACACTGGGGAGGTCTAGAACGTTGGCAATAAAATAAACAAGGAAATGTGAACGAGACACTCAAACGCATCAATGCAAAGTGGATTTCTGGGCATACAGCACTGCAGGAAAGGTAAATCCCTCAGGCTGCTCTCACCTGTCCATGCTTTCGTTTTTCCTCAGTAAGGAGCTGATGTTGTTTGCTGCTCTCTTCACTGCCTGAGGGCTGTTATCCCCTGCAATGTGGTAGCAGTGGGGCCATTCTGCAGCTCCCTGGGCGGGAAACGATAATAAGCAACATTAGCATCAACATTGCTTGAATGAAAAAAAACCCAGAATAATTTCTCAAACGTGACAGAATACAACAAAGCAACTGCAAGTGGATGGCAGGAAATTTAGAATTCTGTAACAGATAGCTGTATTTTGCTCCTTTAAAGCCCAAAATACTTTTGGATTTAGTCCCTTCCTGCTATGTCCTATGGAAGGACAACTAGGTCATTTACAAAAAGTGTATTTGCATCTGTTCAAAAACTGGTGAGACTGGAGCTTACTATTCAGTCATTACCAAGAAGATTTACACATATTATTCAGCTGCAGATACAGACAAGTTTAATTAAGTTTAAAAAATCAAGGAAGAATCACCTCTATTGGTATCGCACCTGTACCACACATGGGATCAACAATGATATCTGTGGGCTGGGGATCACAGAGTCTGAGGAACAGAAGAAAAGATATGATGAGAAATGTCTTAAAAACCTGAATTTCTGTAAATAAGGGAAAGTGAACTACTTTAATCACTCTGATTTTATCCTTCTTACAAAAAACTTGATGTAATTATTTTTTCCACTAGTTAAATTTTTTTTATAACCAGCAGTCCAGTGAAATTCTTTCAAGAATGTGGTATACTATTTTGAAACTTGGCTAATACAGCAAATGTTTACTTTCCTTGGCTGGGAAATACCCACTGTTATTACAAGACACATGGTGTCAGCAACTCCAGGGTTTTTAAACTTATTTTTCTTTACGAATTAACAGAAATGGCTTCTAATGAAGCAGTGGGGGAGATAAAAGGTTTAATTTCTGAAACAAAGGGAGTTGCTAACGGAGCATAATGCAAGGTAAGTGCCCCGACCTGAGCATGCCATAAGCCAGAGTGGAACGCAGCGTTGTGGGCCCGAAGTGTGTGATATTCCGTCTGTGGAGACTCTCCTCAGTTAATGCAATCCCCACCACCACCTCATTGTTGTGAATATTCAGAAGAACCTAAAGAAAAAACTTGCAAGTGAATTTCAGGAGTAACACAAGCTTCCAACAGAATACCTAGTAAATACTTACAGGAATCTTAGATGGTAATTCAAACTCCAGGAATGACATATAAAAAAGCTTTTCTTCTTGGAAGTAAAGCAAAGCACCATTTTAATAGGACAGAATTCAGGTGAGCATTCACACACTCATTCACACCAAATCTGTTGCACAAGACTTATCAAAGTGGTACAACCATTGCACTGGCTTCTTAAATGATTTGGTTTGTAAGTCCGGGGCAGAAGCCAGGTTAAGTCCTGCAAGACATAGTGAACCATCCTCAAAAGCAGCAACAGAAATAATTTTTGTGGTGGAGACTACATTAAGTAAGAAGGTGAAATCTTACTCCAGGGCAGTGGCCAGCCCTTAGTAAAGCTGCAAGAAAAACGTAGGTCTTTCTGCCCCTCAAAAACTGACAGGCCAGGGGTGCTAATTGTATGTTCCCAGCCTCTGCTCTCCCCTGACAGAAAATAAACACCTGACAGTTACTGTTAACTCCTTCTGTCCTCTTCACCCCAAAACCAGCTTCCCTTTGGAGCATTTCCTGGTAACTTAGACTGCTATTAAACAATGCTATTAGAGGAAAGATTTACTGAAGGTGAAAGCAAGGCAAGTGCTTGCATCAGAGGACACACATAACGTTGCCAGGGAAATGAACACTTCAGAGGAGGCCGATTTCAGCATCACCACTTTTCAGTTCCAGAGTCTCTGGAAGGCAGTTTGGGGACCTCTAAGCATCAGAAATAAGAACCGTACAGCAGAAATGTAGGTATTTCCAAGGCAGGCCACCATACCTCCACGTCAAAATTAGTCATGTCAGCTTTCCACTGGAAGTGCTCCTGCACAGCCCCACCGAAGTCCCTTGCGGCCTCGTTGGACGTGAAGCTGTGCTTGTCCCCAGCTCTGTTGCACGTCACCCGGAACCTCAGCACCTTCGCCTCTGCTCCGCCTGCCTGCCCGTCACCAGCCTTGCTCCCACTCTCAGAACTCGCCTGCACTTCAACTTGCACATCTGACTGCTCGTTATCTTCCTCCTCCTCCACCCCATTTCTGGATGTCACTCCTTGGGCGTTCTCTGTATCCTGGACACCAGTGGGTTCTGCAGCCGCAGGGTTTTGGGCACAGTCCTCCTGGTCATCAGTGTTATTTTGGTCTGCTCCCCCCTCTTCTCCACCACCACTCAGCTTCTCTCTGCTTGCAGGGCTCTGCAGACTGTGCTTTTTGCGTTTTGTCTTTTTCTTTTTCAGGCTGTTGTTCAACTCCCAAACTTTCAATGGATCAGTCCAGGGCAGCTTTTTAACCAAATCTTCCAAATCCTTCAGAGCATCTTCCTATAAAAGACAGAAAAAGTTGTGCTTTGAAGCTATTCCATCTTTTAAAAGGTTATCCTTTATTTTGAGGTCTCTCAAAGTAGTTCATTAAACATTAATCCACTACATGTTTAAGCAAAGCTTACAGGTTTTTGTCTGGTTTTTGCCATAACTAAATGGAATTACACTGAAAATCACGAGACACGCAGGATTTCATAATGTATCTTGTAAAACAGACAACTAACACTGTATTAAGTGGCCAAAGTGACACTTCACTGTCCTGTGTCTGTGACCTACAAACGTAGCATCAGCTCTTATCCCAGATTTTTCCAATGTAAAGTATTTAACTGAAGAAATTATGTTAGATGACATGGTCACACTTCCATTTACAAGCCAAAAAAAGGGAACTGGAATAACATCACAAATTAAAAACCTGTTAAACAAACAGAACACTTCGATACTAGTCTTAAATTAAAAACCCCAAACAACATTCCAAACCCCAGCACCAACAGAAAAAGGAGGAGTCACTCACCTTATTTTCTTTAAATTGATAGTCTTTGAACTCCTGAACAACAACAAATAAATTATCCACTGATCTCAGACGATGGACCTAGAAGAGATGAAAAGGTGACACATTACTAACCATGCCGTAGGGACTGTGTTTACTGCCGTTAGAATTTTGCCATCTTACATCGAGGTTTCAGAGACTACGGTTTTCCACCTGTAGTCCCCACGGGAGTCATCAGTTTACATCTCTGCACCGCTTTAACGTCCCCATCTACCATTCCATCTCCCCCTGAAACCCGGCGGGCACAGCTGCAGCGCCCAGCCCGGCCCTGCCCGGGTGCGGGATGCTGTCCGTACCAGCGGCCCCCGACACCGCAGCGTTCCGCTCGGAGGGGCTGGGACCCGCCGGACCGGACCGGACCGGACCGGACCGGACCGGACCGGACCGGACCGGACCGAACCGCCCCGGGGAACAGCGGCGGGCGGAGCGGGGAGCGGGCCGGGGAGCCGCACGGACCTGAGGCAGGCTCCGGGCCGGGACCTCGAAGTAGATCTTGCCCCGGTCCCTGCTGATCCTGGAGGCCGAGCCCAGCTTCTCCTGCACCTCCTCGGCCGCCGTCTGCTCGAACCCCGTGGGCACGGTGGCGCCGATCACGGCCGCCAGCTCCGCGCCTTCCGGGGCTGCGGCCGGGCCCAGCCCCGCGTCGCCGGCCGCCTCCGCCATGCCGGGCTGCCCGGGGAGGGNCCCCGCGGGTACCGGTGTCGATCCGGCTCCGCGGGTACCGGTGTCGGTCCGTCCGGCCCCGCGGGTACCGGTGTCGGGGCTCGGTGCGCGGCTCCGTGCGTGTTCCCACCCTGTGACAGGGTCATTCCTTTCCCTGGCGGGCCCGCGGTCAGTGCCCGGTGCCAGCCCAGCGCTCCGGGAGCGCGGGTGTCCCCGCAGCCCCTCGGGTCCCGGCGCTGGGCTCCCGAGCCGGGCTGCGGGGCTCTGGCTCCCGGGCACCCGCACGGCCGCCGCTGCTGCCGTAACCCCTGTGCCCTGGGTGGCGAACCATCGGGGGGCATTTCTCTTTTCGTTCCTTGTTGCTCAGTTTTCTCGATGGTTGGGCTTTTTCCTTTGGGGTGCTTACAGAATCAGAATTATTTTTTAAAGAAAAATCTAGTGGCTAAATGTCTTTTTTTCAGAAGAGACAGAAAGAGAGGCCACTCTATCTGCCATGGCCATGCCTCTGTCACTATGACCAAGAGTGAGCTGCATGAAGCTGAATATTTTCCCTCCTTATTTCAGGTCCTGGAGTCTTTACACCCAGTACTGGAATGATAAGTGTAAACACAACTTGTCCTTGCAACTTCTGCCTCCCCAGGTGCAGCACGTACTGTCAGCAGCACTGTTTGTGTTCATTTCCCCATGTGTCTTCTGGTTCTGCTGTCACATTTAATGTCCAACAGGAGGCCTGAGGCACTGCTCCTGCCATTGAACCTTCTGAAGCTTTGCTTTGCTTTCACATGAGAAGGATGAGGGAAGGTGTGGGTTGATTTGTGATTCAAGTCTGAAAATATAGGATGAAAACCATGGAATTTGGGTCATAAACATGCTGGAGAAAGTTTGTGAAATGGCTTTCAATGAGAATTTAAAAATAAGCTAAAGCTCACAAGATTGGCGTACAACTAAAGAACATTTGCCATACACTTCTCTTATTAAAACCAATAACTTCTCCTGTAATTAGGACCAGACCAGGTTTCTCCAAGCCCCATCCAGCCTGGCCTTGAACACTTCCAGGGGTGCAGCAGCCACAGCTTTTCTGGGCAACCTGGCGGCCTCACTACCCTTACAGAAAATAATTTCTTCCCAATATCTAATCTCATTACCTAATTTTTCTCAAGTTTTACTATTTTCATGTGTGTGAGAAAGATAATATAGTATGGTATTTGGGAATCTACAGCTGAAGGATAAAGGAATGTTATTTTGACACTGAGAGATTAGGAGAGAAGTGAATTAGCTGCTTAACAGTTACTGGATGGGGAAGAATTAGTCAGTGTTTGTGGCAGCTCTGGTGAGCCCAGGGCCTTAGTCACAAGAGCTGTGAACTGAGGCTGCTGGGTGACAAGAGAGGACACAGAGTTCACAAGTCTAAGCGAGGAACTGTGTGTCAAACCCTTGTTGCTGGAGATGTGTGGTTAACAGGGGACTGTCCTTCCTTTCCTGTCCCCAGCAGATTTTGCACAGGAGCAAATAAGCCACAATGGGCAACTTGTGCTGGGGCAGTGTGGGTGGCTGCAGAGCTGCTCTGGGAGGTCAGAGCAGTGAAAAGGCCACAGAGGATGAGTAGCTCATTCTACAAAATGTGAGAGGTGTGCAGAAAATGTCAGACTGCTCAGCCCTGCAATGTGCATTGTTGTATTTTTCTGTTACACCTGATTAGCTCCTACCCGAGTCCAAAATGCCACCGATGTTAAGAATGTACAGCCTTGGGAAGCTACCGGGCACTGCTGAGCATCTTCAGAGTCTGCAGCTGTGTTTTACTAATGCCTTTGATCTGAAGCTTTGTTTTCCTAACAGCTAATTTATTAGTGAGCAAATTGAGGCTTTTGCATATTAACAGACTTGCCAAGTATCACTTAGAGGCCAGAACAGAGGCTAATGGAATTATAAAGTCTCTTCTCCACACCCAAAAAACTGCTCCTCTTACAAAATCAATTGAATTATTCTCTAGGATGGAATGTACAAGATGCATAGTGTATTGCAATATCAGAAGGGCTCAGTTGATTTACCTCGGTTAACCTCTGTGTGACCCTGCTCTGGGGACTTGAGGATCTGTCACTCCTCTGGCTTTGGCTCAACATCCGTCCTGTTAAACCACACATTCAGAGGATGCGTTAACTGCTCGACACTCCTGCTATTGCTGATATGTTGAGCTGAGAAGAAATCAGTTTCAGGCTGTTTTCCCTAGAAGCAGGGTTCTGCATTCCAAGCAGTGGCACACAAGTGCTGTAACCCCCTTCCTTCTGAGTCAGTGTGACAAGCACCTGCCAGTGAGACCGCCTGTGCACAGGAGCTGCTGCTCAGGCCTTTGTTCCTGGCTGGTCGGTTGTTTCCAGCTGATCGGTAGTCGTTGCTGTGGGAGGAAAAGCACAATTGTTGCAGTGCTCAGTGGCCCTCAGTGGCAGGTGAGGTGCTGAGGTGACCATCACCGTGTCCTGCACGCAGCAGCTTGCACGGTGCCGGGAGCTCTGCTGGATTCCCTGGGAAATCCCAGCTCCTTAAACAGCAGAAGCTTGGCAGAAATTGGAGTGACCTTTGTGCCAATGACTCTGTTGGGAATTTTCTTAGCCTGCATGAGCCTGTATGGGCATTGCACCTGGATATTGTGGCCGACAGCTCAGCTGAATTGTCAGCTAATTTCTTCAAATATGTCCTGCACAGAAGATTTAAATTATGTTACTGAATGCAAATCCTTCTGTTGGGAATATTTGAAAGAAGACTGGCACACACACATTTAAAAAGACATTTCTGGGGACCCTGAGGGTTTGGGTTTTATTTTAAAATGTCTATCTACTAGTAAAAGTTCATTTCTGTTTTAAACATGCTTTTAAGTGGGAAGCCTGCACTGTCTTTTACCACGTGAAACAAACAATCTGATCACCTCCTTAAAGCCCGTTCTGCACAAACCAATGCCTGTGCTTGGGATTTCAAAGCGGGAGAGCTGCTCAGAGCGCCTGTGGAGGGAGTGGGGGACAGCACGGACAGGAAGGTGTCTCCGTGGGTGTCACTGCAAGGGGCTCTCCCGAAATGACCCGACTGAATCTCAGGTGTCTGCTGGGAGGCTGTGCAACACTGCAAACACACAAACCAGCTCCAGCACCTGCAGCGCAAGATCTGTCTACATCCATCTCTGCCTGCTTGCAGCTCCTCCTGGAAGTGCAGTGAAGGGAGCATCAATGTGAGAAGCAACGACGTGCGAACATTGCATTTCCTGCTACCTGTGCTGCCAAACCCAGCACCTCCTTCCAGCCCGGGGCTGGCACAGCTCACACGGGGCTCACAGGGAATTCTGTAAGTGTCACACTGCTGCGAGTGGATAGCCCCTCCTCTGCTAGGAAAGGGAGTATTCCTGGCTAACACATCTGCTTACTGCTGCACCTTCATCCTAAATAATTTTAAAAGGATGATGTCAGTAAGATGAAAACTCAGATTTGATAATTAAGTTTCCGTTCCAAACCTGCAGTCCCCAGCAGGGTCTTGTGAAGCACCACTGATCTGTATTAATTCTTCATGCAGTTACATGCTCTTCTGGGCCAGAGACAGCCCCCTGCATGTTCTGGTTCACATGTGAATTTCTGGGTATTACCCTGCTGTGATGAATGTTCTGTCTGAGCAGATATCTGACTGATTCCTTAACACATTCTGCAGCACTGGGTTTTTCAGAGGCTGAGGGGAGATGATTTCCAAGTTAGTGTCGAGCTCAATCTGTGAAGTCAGCCATGGGGAATCCAGGCTTCACTTGAAACCCAGCTCTTTGGCATTAAATCACAGAGATATTTTAAAGTGAAACTGGGAACGTTGTGCAACTCTGCAGAGAGCAGAGTCCAGAACAAACTCCAGGTTTAAATTTTCTCACTGTTTTCCTGCAATTTAGTGATTTGTTTGTTCTATATCCATGACTACATGGCTGCAGACATTATCATCAAATGTGGCTCATATGAAATACTTCCAGCCATGGCAATAATTCGAGGCTCATCAGTCTCCTGGGCTGTGGATGCCAATCTTCTGGCTAGGTTGTCCTGCTTGCTAGAGCTGCCCCTCCAGCGTGCCTCACCCTGGGCTGGAGGGAGCCCCTTCAGCAGGGATGGGATTTGACTGAGCTGTAAAACAGTGAAGTCAGAGAATCAAGGCTTGTAATTTTGGAATTCTGAAACACGATGATCTTCAAACTCATTTCATAGGGGTGTAGATAACCCTTTGTTGGAATGAATCCAACTTAAGCACTGACATGGGTCCCACCTGTGAGATTTTGGGTGGGAGGGTATGGAACTCCCTCCACAGCGCTGAACCCATGACCTCTGTGCATTCATTGCTCCTGTGGTGGGCCTTGGCAGCCAGCTCTGCTTGTGATGTGTCAGGTGTGTTGTGTGTAAGGGCTGTGATACACAGCACGTGCTGTGTGGCTCCTGCATGGGGATGACAGTATTTAATCCATTCAATCAGTTGTGCCTTATTTTGTGGGGTAAATCAGTAGGTGGAAGTGAGCGTTAGGGAGGTGCCAGTTGTCCCAAATTCCTGGTTTTCCTTATCTGGTGATTTCCCAGTGTTTCATGTCATAGGAGAGTGTGGAGGTGTCAGTCATATCTCTGCTGACCTGGTTCTTCTTTTTTGACCTGGATGTGCTGTGAACTGGAGCTGTTTTGGATGAGAAGTGACAGTTGAGGGAAGAGGGAGCAACAACTCATCCCCCTGTACCAACCTGAAGCACACTCACACAGCAACCCATTTGTGGATTAGTGGGATTCAGTTTAGTGCAAAATATGCCAGAGCAAAGATCTTGCAGTGTTGGTGCTGAGTTTTTGTCACAGTTTTGAAGCATTTGCAGGAGTGTTTCATGCTGCTCCCCCACGGTCTTGCTCAAGGTGATGATGAAACAGTGACCTTGTGGGTGGTTTGCTCAGGAAACGGGGCTCCCTCTGCTCTGGCCCAGCTCCCTGTGCATGCAGCAGCTTCCCTGCGAGCCTGCAGCAGGCTCTGGTGCTGGTGTCAGCTCAATTTCCTCCTCCTAAGAGCACACCAAGGCCTAGATCTCAAACAGTGGCAATGAAAGAGCTCTGGGAAGAACCTAGAGCAGGAGTGCAAGAGGACACGGGAGGGCTGCCAAGGCTACAGAAACAGGAGACAGCAAGTGCCCGGATGGTGCTCGGGCAGGACCTCAGCCTCCAGCGCTGCTTCCCTCAGCCCAGCAGAAAGGAAGGAGCTCTTAATGCTGGACACCACTGTTAGCCCTTTTCTGTAAATATTTCTGGGCAATCTGCACATCTACCTGGGGAAAAACTAGCCAAACCCCAGACAGACAGAGAAGGAGGTGAACAAACCTGAGGTGAGCATGCTGGGAGACCCCATGGAGCCCAGGTCATGCTGCCTGGCAGGTTTGGGACTAATTCCTAAAGAATGGGGATCTAGACCTTCAGCCAGAGACTGACAAGAGCTCTGCAGGTAGCTCTTTTGAGTTGAGGGAGTGAAAGGATGGAAAAATAATATCCTGAATGCAGGTAAATCAGCATCTTGTGATAAGATGAAATGCAGGTTTATATCTACAACTTGTCTGGCATTTGATGTGTCCTACAGAAAGTCAGACTGTGAGCTTTGGGGAAGCTGTGTCCTTTGGACTAACAAATTTAGGATTAAAACAACAGCAGCTCAGGATTTTGCTCGTCTTTGACATTTGAGACTTTACCATGCTCTTGGATTATATTTTTCAGGATTTTTCTCTGCAGCTTTGATGCAAGGGAGCTTAATTAAAACCTGAAACAAAAGGTCACTCCAGCCTTTATTTCAAATTAAAAACCCCCACAACATGTTGCCTCTCATACAAGTACTGGCTGTGAGTCCCTGGGAGCAAGCAGGCTGTGCTGTTTGTATTACAGTTGAGGTTGCCAGTTAGATCTGACAGTGTTTTACACCAATTCTGGGCACACAGACAGCTGGCACAGTGCAGCTGAGTTCCTGTTTTACACATGTGTTTTGCTCTGCTCCTCAGATCTGGGAGCTGCTGGATCCAGCTGCATCCCTGCAGTGCCAGTGCTTTGGAGCAGGAGCCCCAAAATGCAGGGTCATGTCCTCACTGGAGAGAAGCTGTGAGAGCTGACAGGTGTCACACCTCTGCAGAGATGCACAGCAGTGCCACCCTGGAGTCCTGCTGCAGGGAGCCAGGGTCACATGCAGCTCATTGAGCGGCATCACAGGAGGAGCTGGCCCATCCCAGCAGTGCAAGTTGGATGCTCAGCTCTGCTGGGCAGACCCACGGTGCCTTTGGGGGCTGCAGGAGCAGACCTGGGGCCACCAACAGCTGCTGCTTTGCCACCTCCACATTCCACAGGGCTGTGGGAGCAGCACAGTCAACACAGCATGAACTTAGAAAGAGGAGAAGGAGAAATCAAACATCAGGGTGTAGTTGAACAATAGCAGGGCTGCTATTTCTTTTGAAGCTCTTGGAGCCTCCCTGACAATTCCTTCCCGTGGCTGCAGCTCCAGTGACCACAGTGCTGTCATTGCAGGGTGCAGTTGTCCAGCTGGAGGGACCTGCTCACACACAATTGGTTTTACTGGTGTTGTTGAGAATTCTAGTTTTCTGAGCCTCCCCCTTACCGATAGCATATCTGTTACATGACACTCATCTGTGCTCTGAGGCTCTGCCAGCACCACAAGGCAGCTCGAGGCACACAGCAAATCTGCTTTAACTGCCTTGGAACAAAAGCCTAATGTAGTGTGCAAAATAGAGGGAGACAAAAAGGATAAAAATCAAATTAGATTCACTGTGCACACAAACTCTCAAACCCAAAGCACTGTGATGCTGGTCACAGAGGGAAGAAAAACAGCTTTAAAAACATGGCATAAAAGTGATTGCTGTCTTTGCCTCACTCTGGGAGTCTCTTTGTGTCCTGCAGGCACAGCCAGGCTGAGGTGCTGTGCTGGTTCAAGAGAGTTCCCTGCCTGGCCCGGGCAGCTGTTTTGTCCCCATGGTGCTGACTGGAGGGGACAAACCCGGTGCTGCCGGACCTCACTCCCTGCAGGGCAGCCCCAGGCGAGCCTAGCTGCAGCGAGTGCAGGTTCAGGATTCCCTGTGAGCTGCAGCAACATCCCTGTCCTACAGCTGAGGCAGGGCCTGGGGACCCTCCCAGAGGGTGGCAGCCTGGGCTTGGCCATGGGGGCACCTCACTGCTGCCGATGTGGCCCAAGCCCTCTGCAGGTCCAGGAGGGGCTTGGCCAGGTCCAGCCGTGCTGACACGGCTCATGTCAGCAAAGTGCTTATGCTGCTTCAGCTGTTCTGGGAAGGTTTGACTGATGCTGCTCCAGTAAACAGCCTTCATTCTCCAGGGAAGGTACATCTCCATCAGCAGATCTCCCTGGCTTCAGTGCTCCCTGCAGGGCAGTGCCCAGGTTATAGCCTGGAGCTGGCACTGATGGTGCAGAAGATGTGCACAGTGTGTTAAGTGGGCCCTGCACGAGTGTGAAGGCCTTGGTGTAGCCCTGGTCACTCCCTTGCGTGGGGGTGTTGTGCCAGTCCTCTCCTCTCCTCTCCTCTCCTCTCCTCTCCTGAACTTTTCTGAACTTTCCTNCTCTCCTCTCCTCTCCTCTCCTCTCCTCTCCTGGCTGGGTGTCACTGGGCCTGAGCAGAAGGCAGTGTCTGAGGACACACAACTCCAGAACCCAGGTGGTGCAGTGGGGCAGGCTCAGCAGTTTCCTGGCAAAGCCCCGGAGCCTTGAACACACAGGCCATTCCCCTCCTCTCTGGCTGTGATTATCCCAACCTACTTTGCATTCAGTGGAGTTGGTGGAGGAAATCAGAAAATCCCCGCCTGCTAAATTAGTGCTGGAGCCAAGAGCTTGGGAAGCAACTTGTATGTGGAAGTGCTGGTGTTCTCTTGTGTGTGCCCAGTGGTGGATAATCCATGGGATGGACAGTGATGAGTAGTGCACTGAACCCATTTCAGTGTGCGTAGCCCGAGTTCCTGAGAAAAGCTAAAAAATCCCTCTGGGTGGGCTCTAATAGTGACTGAGACCTGAGATAAGAAAATCAGACCTGAGTGTCCCTCCCAGTGCTGCTGTGGTGCACAGGCCGGGTCACTGGGTCTCTGTGCCGCTGCTGTGTCAGTGTGAAGGGCACTTAAAACACCCCAAAACTTTCCACTCTTTCAGGAAATAACACTTTCATGCTGGAATTTGCAATGAAGTTGTGAATGTGGCTGGAGCCCGGGGCTTCTCCAGGAAAAGGCCCCTTTGGCCAGCTGTATTCAGCTCTAATGAGAGAGCTGAATTCTCCCTCAAAGCTGTGTTTTCCATTTGGCCCCTTTTCCCTCATCAATCGCTGTCAGTTCAGACAGAGGCCCCACATGCAGCTTCCCTCGGGCCTGTGTGCAGCCCGGGGCTGCTGGGGAGGACAGCCTGCCCTACTAAACTGCATCTCTGACCAGGGAACAATAGCGCTTTGTGTGAGCACACAGTGCCAGCTCAGTTTCCCAGGCTTTTCCTTTTCTGCTGTCTCCTGTCCCGCTGGAAGCCCCCGGCAAGGCAGGGGCTGCTGGCACTGAACAAAGGGAGGGGGTGGGCCCCTCTGCCCCGGCTCCAGCTGCAGGTACTGGATCATTTTCCTCCAGTACAACAGACCTGAGTAATTTGAGCAAAAATGCACAGCAGGATGCAAGGGGGGCTCCAGCCACTGCTCCGGCAGGCAGTGCCCTCGCTGCAGCCCCGGAGACACGGTGATGGCACCAGGGGGGCTTTGGTGGGGGCACAGTGCTGCAGTGCCCGTGTGGCTTCGGTGAGGGCTCCCTGGCAACAGGTGATAGCAAGGCAAATGGAGATGATGGAGAGAGGAGAAACAGAGTGAAGCTTAAAAGAAATCAAACTAGGCTGAATCTCTGCAACAGGTTGATGGTGTCCCTTCACACAGGCAAGACTGCAGAGCCATCCCATCTGCACAAAGGGGATGTTCCTTTCTATCAGCAGCCACGAAAGCACCCCAGAAGGAAGCAGGAATGCTAACTCCACTTACAGACATGGAAATGGGGATGTGGGCAAGACCCTGGTGTCCCAGATCGGCCCGTTTCTGTCCCAGTGGGCCCGTGCCCACCCGCCTGCCCCTCCTGCCCCTCGCTGCTGCCAAGGGCTCGGGGTGCTGCTGGAAACGCTGGGCCCAGCAGGCACAGGCAGGAACGGGGCTCACCCTTAGTTCTGTGCCCTGCTGGCAAATCCAGTCAAGCACCACGTCAGGGACATGCTGGGATGTGCAGGGCCCCTGTTTTGGTGCAGGGATGTTCAGGGCCATGGTGGCCGGGCTTGCTGGCCCTGCTGGGCTGTGAAGGAGCCCTTCCACAGGGTACACAAGGAAAGCTCCTGCAGCTGCTTTCCAACCTGCTCCTGCACTTAGGAGTTCTGCATCCCAAAATGCCTAAAATTGCCCTTAGTGGATTTCACACTGTCGACGGAGAATCGGAGATCGTATGTGACTAAATTAATTGGGAACAACAAACAGCAGGGAGCCAGCTACTGGGAAACACTGACAGCCCAGCCACCACCGACGCTGGAGCTGCCTTTGTTTCAGCATGACCAACTGCATGCAGCTCTGTAGAGTGGACCTGAGGCTGCTGGCATCATTACCCTGGAGCTGCTGCCTTCTGCTGCCCCACAGCCTGTCCTTCCTGAGCTGCTGTGCTGTTGGCATCATCCAGAAAGGCAGTGGTGGGGAAAGCTGTCTCTTATTTATAGCTGCAGAGTCCCACACAGTTCTGATCTGCAGGGTGCAGAGCCCCCAGAGATGGAAATGGATCAAGGAATAGATGTATCTTGCATGTGACAAGAACGGGCTCAGTTCTACAGAAAAGCGTTGCCACCATGTGACCTGCAGAGAGAGGAGCTGAGAACACCATTGTGTGTGTGACAGGTGTAATACCTGCAGGCTCTGGCCTTGTGTCATTGATACCTCAGGAAGCAATTGATTGGCCATAAACAGTAATTCAGGGACGGTAAAGAGATGTTGTTAAAAGAGCAGCAAGCTCCTCCTCTTGTACAAGTTCTTTTTTTGGTCTGTTGCTACAGCAACTCTCTACCAAGAACAAAGATGACAGCAAGATATTAAATTTTGCAGCAACTCAATTGACTCCTTATTTCCCTTCTTTCTTTGCCTTTGGTAACTGAATCCTGCTGCACTAATTGTGTTAGATTTCGGATGGAAATCGTGTGACAAGAATTCCTGTGTTGATCTTTCCTCCTTCCCCCAGAAACCAATTAAATCAATTTATTTAAATCCAGTGAGTGATTATAAACACTGGCTTTATTTCTTTTGCATGTGAACATCATATATTTTACCCACAAATCATATTCTGCACCAAAATCCCCAAAGCCTTGATATTCTTTAAAAAGAAACAAACACTTCTTGGCAAGTACTGTTTCGGCAAAGTTCAACGTATTCCAGTGGCACAGACCAGAAATGTAAAATCTGAGAAACTGCAAGAGAGGTCATCTGGATTTGGAAATGTTAAAATTGGTTTTAAAGCACTGCTGCATTTCAGTTGTCCCTCCCCACAGGCTGTGTTTCTTGTGGGGCAGACCCCGAGGAGACCATGGACCTGCGTCTCTGGGGCCTGCACTCGCAGAAGCCCTGGGTCCGGTGGGGCAGAGCCTGACAAGGACCTGCCTCGTGTCAGGGCCTGTCAGAGCCCTCATGTGTCACCTTCAGAGCCCTGACCCTTGGCTCTGGAGGTCCAGAGCTCCTGGGGGACGGTCACAGCCCCGAGCCCTTGGAGCAGATGCTCTGTCACTTTGTGTTTGACTGTCACCTGTGTGTGCCAGGTACAACAGGGCTGCTCCAGGCAGGGCTGAGGGAGCTCAGCAAAGCAGGGAATGGGTATGAGGGGGAGAAAGGCCAGTGGAGTTAGTCTGAGATGACACAAAACACGACTGCTTCTGGCACTGGGATGATCTCCTGGGAGCACGTAACCAGGAGAGAACAGCACCATCCTACGAGAGCAAAGCATAACCAAACTGCAAATCCAGCTGCACCAAACAGCAGAGGTTTGTACCCTGCCTTGAAGAGAACTGTGCCGGTGTGGTGGAAGAGGAGATGGTGAGACCATGCTGACTGGTGGAGCCACAGCTCCCAGAGCACAGGGTGGGGCATCCTCACTCCTGGGAAGGGAGAGAATGGGGGAAAATGGATGCAAAGACAAACATATGGAGAAAGGGGGATGACTGATGCACATGAATTATTACATATTTAGCTTTCCTCTGAATCAGTGGGAGTATAATTAACGATCAGGTTCTGGCAGCTTCAGCTTCAGCACGGTGTGCACAGGAGGGATGGGCCCAGGAGGAGTCTGGGCCATCCTGGGTTTAGCACAAGATCAAAGCTGTGGAAACGGCCCAACAGAGTAAACAGCTCCTGTTGCTTTTCCTGGAGAGCTGTGTGCAAAAGCACTTCTTTGGGGGCCTGCGTAGTACAGGGCAAAGGGCTGCGAGCCACCCCGTGGGCAAGGCTTCAGCAGGCTTGGGTTTCAGATGCACACCTTGGATACCAGCACACAAGGGCCAGCATTGTGCAGGGGGTGTCCTTCCTGAAGGGCCTGGGCATGGATGCTGAGTGCCCACTCCCTAAAGCAGTGACAGCTGAAGCTGCTGCTTGCACGAAAGTGCAGCTTTGGTCACAGAGTGTGGGCAATCTCCCTGAGGAAACGGAGGTAGCAGATCTCTGTCAGGAAACTGCTCACAAGAGCCCTTCACCACTGAAAAGCACCGTGCCTGTGACCATGGCCTCGTGCAGTTACAGCAGGCTCTGGGCACATTGTGGCTCTAATGCCTTTTACAGGAGAATTAGAGCTACTGGGAAGAATTGCTGTTGCTTGCCAAGTTGTTTATCATAATTCTTCATGCATTTAGTCACAGATAAATATTCCCATTTCTTATAGGGACTTGAATTATTGACCGGTGTAAAGCTGAATTCTACTGGTACCACAAGGGCTTAAGATGGCAACAGTTGAAAAGGCTGGGATCAAGATGGGTGTGTATTTTAGGATGCTCTTTTTCTTCTCTGCATATTCATGGTCTCAAGGATACTACACATGTATTTTTGCAAGATACCTTTCTACTTACAACTGAGCTGTTGGAGACCTGAATAAAATAAAAATCAAAAGCAAACTTCTGGGATGCTTTACCTGGAAAAACAACATGCATTTCCACATACAAAAATCTTTGGCTGCAGTTATTTTGGGTGCAAAGGCAGGGCCCATTGATACAGCTCTGTCACTGCCAAGCTACAACTGCACTTCACTACAGAGATAAAAAAGGAACAGAGTGAGAAGTAGTTCTCTGTTAATATGACAAGGTAACAGCACTTTGCTGGCAGGAAAGAAGATGTAAGGTTCAAAAAACAAAGGTGATGTAGTGCAGCACCAACAGCTGCTATGTTGTCTCCAACTGGTTTACTCTTACACTGGGGAATGTGTGTATGGAAGCCTTTCCCCAGCAGTCCAGCACGCTGTGTCAGAGCCATGCCATTCCCACAGAGGGGACAGTCAGCAGGGATGGCTTCTGCTGCCCCAGCTGATATAGATTTTGTTCCCCAGCTGACCCTGCTGCAGCTGAGTGCTCTCCTGCATGGGCAATCTCTCCCAGTCTGGCTGGTTTACTGCAGGTCTCGTGAGCCTGAGGCAGAGCCCACACCTCCTAGGGACCCTCGAGCCTGGACTGGAAAAGTTTCCATCACCAAGTAGGGATTTACAGCAACTTCCCAGAGAGGCTGCAGAGGGGTTAGCCACATAGCAATGGCCAAAGCCATCTCCCTTCCCCAGCTTCATCAACCCAAGGCATGGCACAAGGGATTCTGCCCTTCGGAGGCCTCAGGAAGGCAGAAAGACCAAGGGAGGGTTGGGGTCATGTCACAAGCTGCCTGACTCTGGGACGAGAAACTGGCAGCAGTGCTGCAGCTCTGGCACTTGCATAAGGCTGTGAAGGGTTTCATCAAACAGCTTGGTGTCCACGTCACCTGTGGCTTGGTGTGGCCTCTGGCCTGGCTCCAGCCTTCTCTGGCAAAGCTTCACTGGTGTGACAGTGGGTATGATGGATATTCCATCTCTGAAAGTATTCAAGGCAAGGCTGGACAGTGCTTGGAGCAACCTGGTCTACTGGAAGGTGGCCCTGCCCATGGCGGGGGGTTGGAATGAGATGAGCCTCAAGCTCCCTTCCAACCCAAACCAGTCTGTGAATCCATGACAGAGGGTCTGCCCAGCTCAGGGTGACGTAGGTGAGCGTCTCTGGAAGCAGCAGGACACTCTGCTGAGGCTGCTGTGTCTGTGTGCAGCACATCGGGAAACACTTACAGTTTGAAGCTGAAAACAAAGAGTGCAAGACATTCCTTAATTTAGGAATTGCTTTAAGCCAACATTACCTCTGCTTCCTGAGCACACACAAGGCTACTGCCCTGGAAATAATCTGCATTAGCCTTACTGGAGTGACCACGTTGCCATAGCTACTGTTGGTTTCTCTATACCTCAAGCTTGAAGTGTTTATTATGATTAAATACCATCCCATCCCATTCTTCATTAAAAAATTCTGGGTTGAGAGTGTCACAAAGTGAATTACAATGTAATCCTTCCTTTTAAGAAGATGTTTCAAGTAGAAATTCCACAAAGTATCTTAGACATTGATATTTATTAAAGATCATTAATTCATGATTGGATTATTTTTCTTCAGCCATCACTGCTTCTTTATTCTTCATGATATCTGAGCTGCAGAAACCCCTGTCGCTGTTGGATCATTTCATGACTGGGATTTTTCTTTCACCACTATATTGCGGACCGCTCTGAGAAAAGATGCTTAACACCCTCAGACACTCAGCTTTGACCTCAGAGCTGGCCTCACAGGTTTGAACCAATTTGGCAAGAAAATAAAAATCTGTCTTATGGCACAGGTGGTTATCAGGAATGCTGGTCTTTGCTCTCTGAATCCCTGTGGGTGTTGCAAGTCGAAGTGACTGCTGCTAGGATGAATCCTTTATCAAATGGCCTATGCTTCTGTTTCCTTGCTTAGTTTGGTTTTTTTCTTTGTGGAGAGTGAGCTCAGAACCGTAAGGTCCCTCCAGGGTGTTCTTGGCTCTGAAGGAACACAACATGGGCATCCCTGGGCTTTTCTGGTCATTGTGTGAATTGGCTTTTCCTTGCTTTGGGGGATGATACACCATTGGTGTACAGCAACCATTTCACACCCCAGTGGCACCCTCTCCAGAGACCTGATGTTCCTGGAGGATCACTCTTTAACGCTTTGGCACCTCTTGACTCGGTGTTGCCTTTCCAGCCTGGCTCCAAGTCCAGCTTAGGGCAGTCACACACAGCATCCCAGCCCAGCCCTGTCCCGGATTCCCTGGCAGGGGATGCAGAAACTCAGCCTAGGGACTGGTACATGCTCTGGCTGCTCCTGCCCTGCCACAAAACACTGACCCACGCTCACAGCCACTGTCCCTGTGCCTTCCCTGCGGTCCCTGTCCTCTGCCTCTCTATGCTGAGGGGGTCTAGCACAGTTTTTGCTTTCCCTGAGACTCTGAGCCCCTTGGTCCACCTGGAGTTGGGGTAACACTGCTCAGCCCTGAGCCTGTGCCTCACACTCTGCTGTGGCTGCGTTTCCCCGGAAGGGCTCGTTTTTTCTCCCTCCTCCCCAGGCCTTTCCACAGCCACTGAGATGCAGAATGCTCCTCTGTGCCGCCCGCTTGCACTAGGTAAATTATTTGTGTAATGGGCTGGGGTTATTTTTTAAAGTTGGCAGAGTAACTGTGAATCATCAAATCTCCCTGAATTCGCTCCTCACAAGACACCCATAAAAGACCCCATTGTGTGGAGCAGTGATGGGAGCGTAGCCGGGGCGGACAGAGGACCCACTCAGCTGATTGTGGATCTGCAGGGGCAGGATCCGCGCACCGAGGGCTCGGATGCCGCACACGCTGCTGGCGGGCGCCTGAGGACTCACGGGCTGGGTCCCAAGCGCGCAGCTAAGACCCCTGACAAAGTGCCTTAACCTCTGATGTTCCTTCTGCTGGAACGAACACTTTCTCCTTTTTTCCTCAATTTTAACAAGAAGTGATAAATCTGCTCCAGTGCACCCGCGCTGTCCCAGCGGCGACCGGGTGGTGCCGGAGCCCCGGGCTGCGGAGGGGCG
>VXAX01003156.1:63239-146674 GCA_013399835.1 Leptocoma aspasia
CCGCGGGAGCGGCGGCTGAGGGAGCCCCGGGGCCGTGCGGGGTCGGGAGCGCTGCCCGCGGCCTCCCGGTGCGGAGCGCATCGGTCCTGCGGTCCTTATGTAAGGAAGTTCGCCTTGGTGCTCCGGCCCCTCGCCTCCGGGCCCGCAGTCATTATTATGCAAGTGCCGGCAGTGGTGCGGGGTGCGGAGCTGTGCGGCAGTCGCTGCGTTCCTGGGTGCTGGAGAGGAATAAAACTAGAGGTTTTGTCTGTCGAGACCACTGAGCAGCAAATCCCAGGCTCCAAGTTAATTCTTGTTTCGAAGGAAAGTTGGTACCCTGTGGCACATGGCAGCTCCGCAGCCCAGGGAAGGGCTGAGCGGGTTGGAGGCAGAGGGAGATGAGCCGGTGTAACCTTCTGTCTATTGCGCGCCCAGGGATTTTCGTGTTGGTACCAGACTGTATTAATGGGCATTTCTGGATAACTTAATAAATCTACTCCTTATTGCGATAATTGCTAATTCTGTTAGCTGATGACAGTTCCTGTTCCCACCTTCAGACAGAGGATACTCTCAGCTGTTTAATTCATGCCTTTTCCGTGCATTGCCTCCTTCAGTCCCCCCACTACTATATAAAACCAGCTCTACTCTCCCTTCACTCGGTTGTTTTATATGGATATTTGTCAGCACTTCATTATATTTAAGTCTAGGACACGGTTAATTAAAAGTGTAAAATAGCTCTCCTGCAGATTAACTTGTGCTTGTGCAAACTCCAGAGCTTCCATTTTTCTCGCGATCCCAGCTCAGCTGGGTGATGGCTGGTCTGCACAGACTCGGCTTGGAAAAGTCTCTGCCCAACTGCGGCAGCGCGATGCCAGAGGGAGGGATTCTGGGGAAGGGGCTGGCTGTTGGTTTCGTGCCATTGTTTACTTTCGTGAATTTCAGTCTTTTGTAGCTGGCCTCGAAGAGTGACGGAACAGTCACAACACGCCCTGCTCGGTGCCAATTACCTTTCTGCTTGTGTGTAATTTGGGCAAATTGATGTTATTGCACCCTGCAGTTAAGCAGATGAAATATTCCTTTAGTCTGTGGTATTGTTCATTTTATGGGAGGGGATTTGCATTTATTCCTAGAGACTGTCCCATGGTTTCATGGTTTATTCTCAAAGGTGTCCTGGGCTGGGTGATTCCTGCTTCTCCAGTGCTGAGGGGTCACTGGGGGCAGGACTGGTTCTGAGCTGTTCCAAAAGCTTTGCTGTGGATGTCTCCAGTTTTTTTCTGATTGTTGTTTGTGACTGGAGTGCTCACGGGCCATGATAATTCTTGGCCTGGCTTCTGTAGCCTCATGGTTTCCATATGTGAGGCAGTTAATGCTGGAGTCTGTGTGAGGGTGTTACATTACACCACAGCGATCACGTTTGGGCAGCTGTAATGCAGACAGTTTGCTGATGGGCCAGTAATAATTTCCTTGGTACTGTTCTGTGCACAATTACACCTCCAGGAATGTCTGATTCCTGATAATAGGGTACTTGGTCTGTGTTTTCAGCTGAATAAAGGCTCATTCCTGTGTTGACAGGGTGTGCCTGTAGCTGGGGGAGCTGGGCAGAGTCACACCCCAGGGCCCGCTGCCTCTGGGGAGGTGGCAGCTCCATCCCTGGACACACTGAGTCTCTTACAGGGCCAGGGTGGTCTTGGGGCGACCATGGTGAGATGTGGGAGCCCACAGCTGTGACTGGTTAGCCGTCACTTGCTGTCACCTCTCTGTGGGGACCAGCGTGGTTCTGATCTTCCCACCTTGCTACTCTTTTGGAGGAGGATCGCCATCTGAGCTCGGAGGGGTTGGTGCAGAGCTCTGCTGTCGCCTGTGCCTCCTCACTGCACAGGAGCAGTGTGAACAAACGTGCCTGAGCAGGCAGGACAGCAGCTGGTCAGTGCCTTTGTGGGACCCAGGGAGGGCTGGTGGCCAAGGGTGCACTGCAGAAGGAGCGGGCTTTGCTCAGTTGTGTGTTGAGTGTGCCAGCCCGACATAGGCCAGGGTTTGTGATCATCTAAACCTTCTCTGAGGCTGTGACAGGACCATGAACACCCACCTCCACTTGTGCAGAGTCTGATCTCTCCTGCCTTGACTGAAGGATTGGATGTAGGCTACTTCATTATCCCAGATATCCTGTTTATTTTCTTCAGGGATTGAGTCATTATGGTATTCATATCTAATCCCTTGCTACCCTTGTGAAGACAGATGCCCAAACCTCCAGAGAAAGACTAAAATGGAAGAGAAACAGGGATAAAGAAGAGGGGAAGTGATGGCAAGGGGGACTAACAACCAAAGTGTTAATACAGAAAGGCTGAAATATGAAGATGATAATAAATGAAAATCTGAAGCATGGATCTCATACTACAGAGGGTGGGCCTGGAATCTGAACAGGGCACAGTGCTTGTCCCCATGGCATGGACAGGAAGATGGAAGGGAGAAAGGTGGAAAACCCTGCATGTGGTCTGCAGGGTGTGTATCAGCATGGCTGGAAGAGAAGTAACCCCAGCAAAGCTGTGCTGGAAAGCATTTGAAGGTGAGGTCAGAGGGTTGGAAGTGGGCAGGGTGCTGCTGTTGTGAGGTGTCAGCCAGTGCTGGGTGAGGCAGTGGTCTTCCAGCAGTGCCTTGGGTGTGTAAAACCAGAGAGAGGAGTGACAGGACACCTGGAGTGACACGGACAGGGGAAAAGTTACTGAGGCTGATTTCAGGGGAGTTTTGCCGAAGCCTCTAGCTCTGGCTGTTGGGAATTAGAGCAAAGGCTGGGGTGGTTTGGGATGGCTGTCAGCAGCTGCAGGGTGGGAGCCCAGCCCTGCCCGACCCTCGGGTGCTGCAGCCCCGGGTCCAGCAATCGAGGAGCCCAGCGCCGTGTGGGGAGTGAGATTGGAAGGGGGAGCCTTGAACTGGGGGATTATCTTCCTGCACAGGGTGATTTATTGGCCGTGATGGCTCTGTATCTCCCTTCCTTCCCTGGAGAACTGTCCGCTCCTCTCATGGTGGGAAGGAGCTGCCCTGAGAATGCTTGGAAAGATAGCGGGGGTGTGTGGGATGCTGTGGGTCTGCTCGAGTGCCCTGCTGTTCCTGGGTGTCTCGGGGGCTGGGGTTGGCCACAGGGGCTGGCAGTGGCAGGGTCTGTGAGGCTCTGGGTCGGTGCCACTCTGCTCTTGGGAGTGGGAGCAGGTGCTGGCTGCAGTCCGTGGCGGCTGCAGGCGCAGCTCCTGCAGCTCTGCAGCGTGTTTGCTTGCTGCCTGCCCGTGCATGGAGACCTCGCTCACCTCTCCTGCACGCACGCAGCGCTGGCAGGCTCCTGCCCACGGTATGCTCTCTCCTGTCAGCTATCCACGGGCTGTCCTTCTGGTCTCTCCTGTCAGCTATCCAGGGGCTGTCCTTCTCTGCTGCTGCTGCTTTGCACCCTCCAGCTGTCAGGAGAGGGGAGAGCTGGCCCCAGCACAGGCAGGAGATGCTGGGTGGATGGTACCCAAAAGAAAATATTTAGGAATACTTTTAGGAGGCAGGTTTTCTTACTTGCCTTAGCCTTGCAGACAGGAGTGGTGGTGTTAAAAATAAACACCAATGGAGATATGGCTGCAGATTTACAACTGCCACATGACAGCTGCCTGCGGAATACAGAACGCAGCAGATCCTTGGATGCACAATTTAAAGTGTGTGTTTTCAGATGTATGGCTTTAATTGGTCTATCTGGCCAGTAATCTAAATAAATGTCTCTCCCTCATTATGGTCACATGCCTGATTTGTGGCTTTAATGCAGCAAAACGAACCAGTTTTAATTATGCAGATGCAACTGCCTATGGTCCAGCATTGGCAATCTTGCAGAAAATTGCGCATTATGTTGATTGGCTGTTTAATTTTGTATTGCTTCCTGCAGTTTTGCCTTAACCCTGGCAGAACTCAGGTCCCTGTGTGATCCCTCTGGCTGCTGCTGGCAGGAGACTGCTGTGAGGCAGTAGCATCTTGTGTCGTGTGACTGGCAGGTGACATGATCCTCTGTGATCCTGGAGGTGGAGCTCTCCAAATGGTGCATCTGGCTGCAGAGTGGCAAAGAGATGATTCCTTGACTTCTGGAACTCTTAGTTGCTGTGTAAATTGAAAATACAACTAGAGTTTTGATGGTTTTAGCATGTAAAAACACTAAAAATATTTGCAGACTTGGGCCACAGAAAATGAATGTATTCTTTCCCGTTTTCATAAAGTTTAGGTTAATTTATCATTGCCCATTAGCTTCCTGTGACTTCTTCTATTGCAGTAGCTGCATCCCTTCTTTTGTGTCTGTTTTCTTTTTCTACCTCTTGCTCTCTTTCCACTTTGCTCAGAAAATGTTGGGAAAATTCCCATGCCAAATAATTTTCTAGCATACTGGTTTGCTCAGGGGAGGAGCTTTGCTTCCCAACGACGAGAGGCATCAAGGCTTGAACTTGACAGCTCATTCAATGAAACGGTTCTGTGCAAGAGAGAAAGCTGTAACCCTTTGTGGGGGCTGGAGGGAAACTGCTACGTATTAATCACAGAAACAGACAGAAAATGTCTGTTGGCTTAATTGTTGTGCTTAACAAAATGTGGGGAAGCGGCACCCAGGGGCACCAGGTGCCTGGCATAGCTCAGCTGGTTCTGGTGGGGCAGCAGGTAGTGGATCCTGATGAGTCTGATCTGGTTTCTGCTGTGGAACTTGGGGAGAGCTGCTCCACGCTGCTCCTGTTGTTACCCCCCCTTCCCTGCTGTGCTTCCTCCGTGGGTCTGGCAGCAGGGTTTTACAGAGCCCTCTGTGTGTCGGCACCGGGTGAGCCGTGTGCAGGGGTAGCAGGGAGCTTAGGTGTGATTCCTAATAGAGATCAATTGTCAGTTTCTAATGGAAACACTTTGAATTTGTCAGAGATGTTCCTGCAAAGTGCAAGTCCTGAGTGCTTCAGCAGAGGCTGGGATGGTTCAGCTGAGTCAGCAGCTCCTGCGTGTGACTGACCCCACCAGCTCTGTGCAGCTGCTGGTGGGATGCTCCATCCATCCTCAGCAGCTCCTCCTGCCTGTCTGCATGACCTGAGGTCAGAACTGCTGAGCGATATGTTTGGGGTGCTGGCTTGTCCCAGGGCAGGGATCTGGTGCCAGGAGCTGGGGTCCTGCCATGCTCTGAGGTGATTTAGATACAAAAGAAGGGTGTTTTCATCCTGTAAGCCTGGCTGTATTCTTCCCTGATAGCTGGCAGGTGCCTGGGTGTGCAGCTGGTGTTATTTGTCAGTCTACCTCTCCTCCTGATAACAATTAAACCCTCTTGCAACACTTATTCAAGGCCTGTAGCTAGTCCTCGTTCCAGGTGAAGAGTTTTAAGGGCTGGTAGAGTGTGGCACCAAATGCCCTTCAGGTGCTTAGCAGGTATTTATAAGCGCTGTAAGGTGCAATGTTGTGAGTTCTGTGTGCAGTTTCAGCCCCTGTCGGGAGCAGGATTTACTCTCCCTTTTGCTGGCCTGTGGAAGACGCAGGGAACCCTCCCCCTTGAGCTCTCACATTTTCTGCTGCCTGGCTTTGGCTTGGTTTCAGAAGCTGTTTGTCAAGCTACCACGCATGGCAGCTCTGTCACCTCCTGAAATGCTCTTCCTGCCCTGGGAGGTGGCCGTGCTCCTGGCAAGGATGGGACAGGTCACACAGGTCACACCTGCTCGGGGCTGCAGAGGTGTGTGCAGGTGTGTGCCACTCTCCAGCACAACTGGTGTGAAGTAATCTCCCCTTTCTTACAGGCTGGGTGGCTCTGTAGTCCTGGCTGTTGATTTAATCCCAGGAGGCTTTTGCTGAGCTGCCAGCAAGCTCTCCTCCTGAAAAGGTGAATATTCCTCACTAATAACGAATGTGCTGTGTGTGCCCCACCTCTGAGTGCTAGTGGTGTGTGCCATAGCAGTGACAGAGGACAGGAGGCGGGTGAACAGCGTGGGCCATGGGGTGATGGTGGGTTGTACCTGTCACTGCTGGCCTCCTTAGGGCTGCCAGCCCTGCCCCGTGCTCCTGCTCTGGGCCTGTGGTTATTGCGTGCACTTTACACCGTTCACGTCTTCAAGAGCCTGATTTGTAAACTTTTCCCTGACAAACTGGCCTGAGATAACTTATTTTAGCCTCTCTTTCCTCTCTGTAAGGCAGTTGCAGTGGTTTGGACAGAGGCACCCACTGAACAGTGTATTGCAACATGCAATTTTAAGAGAGGAAGTGGAGTATCAAACTAAAATTAGCGAGGGAGTTGGTGTGGCTATGGTGTGTTCCCTGGGCTGGACCCAGTCGGTGTGATGGGGGTGTGTGTTCCTTACTGCCAGGGTGCTGTGGGGGTGTTTAATGTCTCTGATTTTCCAGCAGCTTGGCTTTAGGGTTCACGTGAGGAATGGCCCCATCGCAGGGCAGCAGCCAGGGCCAGGGACACGCAGCCCTGCTGTTTATCCCAAGGCTGTGCTGTTTCTCCCAGGGTTGTTGGTACTCAGCAGTGAGGAGACAGCTCGTCAGATGGCCATGGTAGGGAAGGAGAGATTTTAAAGCCTCCTTAATTTAAATATTCCCCTTTGTGTTACCAACAAAGACACGTAAAAAAGGTGTGGTAACATAATCCCAGAGTGGAAGTTGGTGCTTCCCAGCCTCCGGTGGCAATGGGTCCCCAAAGTCAGCTCTGCAGTGCCTCTGGCTGGTGTTCATGTGGCTGTGGAGTGTCTGTCTGTCTGTACTAGGTGGGTTCCCCAGTTTAGGAACCTCTGGCCTGGGAGGGGACCAGAGAGCTGCAAACTGGGAGAAAGCTACTGCTCTCAGAGTCTCTTGCTCACACATCTTGTGCTGTTGAGCTGCCTTAAACAATGTGCCTCCCAGAAGTGTTTCTTTTAGCTTTCCAAATGTGCTTTCCTGGCTGTAAAGCTCTGCTGATGTTCAAGGAGGTTCTCTGTGTGGTGCTGCAGATTTTAGTCTGGAAACTGCAGAGTTTGGGAAAATTACACAGCCACACTGTGTCTGGCAGCTTCCAAGAAGAATTTGCATTAGTATTGGTCACTGTTCTTGCCTTTGAAGTTGGAGAATAGTTTTGAAGAGGGCAAAAATACCCCCAACTTTTTCACCTCAGCCTTTGGGAGGGACAGTTGTGTCTGTGGCAAGAGGTGGCAGTCACTGGAATGTGTCTGGCTTCCCAAAGTAGCTCTGGAGGACATTGCTCCATCTTGCAGCAGTGGCAGGTGTGCAGGACAGCTTGCTGCTAGGAGTGTGGAGTTAAATGGTCTCAGTGTCTGCATCAGCTGGGAGAGGAGAGGAGGTTGCTCCTTGGTTGAGCATCTCTGATGTCCTGCCTCAGGCAGAGGAGAGGGAGTGCTGCTCTTGGGATTCTGTTCATCCTGCTGCTTCTGGGAATGCTCAGGGCTGCAGCCCTCCAGGGCAGCAGGGAATTCATCCGTGTGGCTTATGCTCTGGTTATTACTGGAGACAGCAAACGAGCTGCAATGGTGGGGTGAAGCTGGGGCTGTTTTACTCAGGCTTGTATTTTAAGTGTAAATATTTAGGAAGAGGGAAGGTTGCAGACATGTAATTGACCAGAGTTCAAGAGATGGAGGACTGACTTTAATGATTGCCATTAAGGCAAGAGGAAATCTGTTTTTCCATGGCTTTTCTTCATCTGTTAGTCCAACCTCGTGGACCAGTGTTGCACACAGCAGGACTGCAGCAGAAGGCCCTGTCATGGACTTGCTGAAGCAGTGGCTTCTCCTTCACCCTGACAGAGCCCAGAGATCCGTGTTCTTCTTGCTGCTGTAGTGTCGCTGCTTTGTTTGTTTGAAGAGTCGTTTGTGGTATCACTGCTTTGTTTGTTTGAAGAGTTGTTTGTGGTCTCCAGGCACTTCAGTGGCATGGTGAGAGCCCGAGGGGATGTTGTGTTTGGAACTTTAAGAGGAGATGATCTCGAGAACAGATCTAAGCTCGAGATCATCAGTTTGATAATTTTAGGTTGCTGGCCTCCTGTGTGTGCAAAGTTTTTTATCTCTGTCAAATGTGCAGATAAATCAGTAGTTGCTTCATAGGAGTAACACGGGTGTTGGTAAGGATTGAAAATGCTTCCCCTGCCACTCTACTTGTGGTGCAAGCTGGGTACCCAGATCAGCTGAATGCTTTCCAGAAACTTTCTGTGTGTGTAACCTTGTGGCTGCCAGCAGCTGGGATCCAAGGGAGCTCACACAGTGAGTGCTTTGGAACGTCACTGTCGGTGTAAAGCTCTGGCTCAGGGCCTGGCTGCAATAGGTAGCACTGGCTGTCCACCCCTAGTGACCTAATGGCTCTAAATGGACTGGGTTTGGAAAGGAGTCTGTGTTTAAATCTCCACTCCCTTCTTTTTTACTTCATGGAAATTGGACTCTTATGATGCTTTAATCATTGAGATTATGGAACTCATGGAAGAATGAGGACAAGAGATCAGACTGTTGGTGTGGCAGCCTGAAGCTTTTGTGTTGGCAAAGGCTTCAGAGACAATTGAAGATTTTCCCTGTGTGGAAACAGGTTAATCGATCTTTGGGAAAAGCCTAAATGATGTTTCATTCAAGAGAGCTTGTTAGTGCTGGGAATGTTAAAGATAAAGACTTGCATCTGAGCTGGAGAGAGGGAAATCCTGCTGCCATTTTGCAGTATTGGCAGCACAGAGGGACTGAAGCTGCAGGAGAGCTTGAAGATGGGAGCTGGGTTGCCAGAGGGTGATGGTCAGGAGGCAAAGTCTTGTGCAGACAAGTCCTGTTTTGGGATGTTGGCCTGGAATGGAATGCTGTGTGGATCAGGGGGCTGTGGCTTAGGACAAGATGGGAATGGTGTGAAAAACGCCGTGTTTAGCTGCTCGGTTAATGCAGGAGGAAACGCTGCTGGCAAGATTATCCTGCCAACAGCAGAGAGTATATTTAGCTTTTTCTTCAAATCCCCATCTAGTGCTCCTGCCTGCCCTCAGAAGCTGATTAATCACTCCAGACTATGCTGGTGCTGAGCGGGTGAGCCGTGGTTACTGTGGAGCTGGCTCTCTGGACCTTGTAACCCGGATGGGGATGTCTGTTCAGGGATGTCTCTGGAAGGCTGCTGTGGGCCACTGACCAGCAGTGGCTTCCACTGGAAGGAGATATGCCCCCAGCTGATGAAGATGTATTGGGCCTTCTAAGAAAATGTTATTGCAGGCACCTGTTCTTGCTCCTCTGTTGTTTGGGAGAGTGTGCTGTTTCCTCTGGATGGACAGTATGCCCTAAATGACCCTTAAGTGGTGGGGAAGTCCTGCTCTGGCCAAAAGACAGAGAGTTTAATTTGAAAATATGCTCAGCTGCTGTCAGCCAAGTCACTGTGGGTTTAAGAAAGTCCTCTTGAGTGGGTGGGATGTCTCCCATGGACTGTTGCCTGTGGTGGTTCATGCCCTTGGGGTCATGTGCCAAAACCCCTGCTCACATGAGGGATCATGCAGTGTTAGTAAAGAGTTAGGTGATCTTCACCTTGCTCTTCATCCTGCGGTGGCTGAAGCCTGTCCATACCCACCCCTCCAGCAGGACCCGCCAGGGGAAACTCCTCCTTTGTCATGTCCCTTCCTGTAGGTGAAAATCCTTGTTGGTTTTCATGCTGATGACCTCAGTAGTAAGGTGTATGCCCCTGGGTGCTCCGTGCTCACCAGGAGGGGTTTGTGCATTGCAACTCAGTGCAGTCACAGTCTCCTGCTACAGGCTGGAGGACTGTGGGCTGGTTTTGTTTTGCTTTTTGTTTTTGCTTTGTCTAATGGCTATTTCTCTTCTGGAGTGGGCATGTTTTCCAAAAGGCTGAGTACTTTTACCATCAATATTATGTACAGTGAAGCATGCTGAGGCCAGCACAAGTGAGTATCTTGCTTCAGGGTGGAATGTGATTGCTGGAGAGATCAGAAAGCAAATTTCCCTGTGCAGAGTACACAATTGGCTGGATAAGTTGGAGTTTCACCTGCAGCATTGAAGCAATGCTCTGCTCAGTGGATTAAGTTACCCCGGCATGGCTGCAAATACCTGTGTAATAGCTTCAGAACAGTGGAGAGTGTTAATGTCTGTGTTTTCCCGGTGCTTCCAAGAGGCAGGCAGGATGGGGGGCAGGAGGCAGTCCTGGGGGCAGGACAGCAGTGGGGTCCCTGCCTGTGCCCCGTGTGGGGGCTGAGAGTGACCGTGCTGTGGCCGGGCAGTGTGTGGTGTGAGCCCCACGAGCCCCACGGGCCCTGGGCTGGGCTGTGGGCACGGGTCACTGCGGTCCTGCTGCTGTCCCAGCTCAGCTGCTGCTTCCCGGGGCAGGACAGCGTTCCTCTGTCTGTGGGGCAGAAGCAGAGGGACCTTCCCCAGCATGGTGCGTACCTGCACGTGGTGGAGGTGCGCTGCAGGCTGCAGGGAACCAAACCTTTTGTGGTGTCACGCCTTGGGGAAGGTGAGCTGTGTGTGTGGACGGGGCTGGGCAGCACCAGGAGCTGGAGAAGCCACTGAGCAGCAGCAGGTGGCCAGTGAGGCTGCGAGGCCTGCGTGCCCTCCGTGCTGCACCCAGGCAAGGGCGACTGCTCGGGCCACTTGGAATTGACTGCTGCAGTCACAGACAGAAACTTTGTATTTTGCCAGCTTTTCCTTGATTTTATTTTCCGTTAAATACATTAAATGTTTTGTAAGGGATTTCCTATTGCCCTGTTCTTTTTTACCACTAAAGTGAATGGGACTTCTACTCTGGTAATAAATGAACGTGGAAATCAGGATCTTCACTGTAATTGGATTTTTCAAATAGCTCAGGAAGAGCCTGAGGAAGTATGGTAAAAAAGAGTTTTAATTTGGAATAGATCAAATAACCTGGGAATCAGACTCTCAGTAGGTTCTTTCAAAGCATTTTTTGTTTCTTTAATATCCTTGCTGGATCGTGTTCTGAGTGACTCATGGCTTTAAAAGCATTTTTCCTGCATGTTTTTTCCTGCTTGTGCGCTCTTGACCTACTCTTGCTAAAATTCCTAAAGAAATACTAAGTAAACATATTGTAAGTGAAAATGTCATATTCTAAACCCCTGGAAGTGAAATCATTACAAAGAGTACTCACATAGTCATTGTTCTGCAGGATGGCAGTGTGAGATGCACTGTTGAAATAACAATAATCTGTTCCGTGGGAGAGGTCAGCTCCAAACTAAGAGGGAGTGGGAAGAAGAGGAAAAAAGAAATGCACACTCTTTGCCTCTCCTGATCACACAGCATGTACTTGTGCATCCCTGGGACTGTGTTATTGATGTAGCTGCCTACTGCTTTTAGATGCCTGTCCAGGGCACTGAGGAGACATCTGTGTTGCATGGGAGAGGAGCCTGGAGCAGATGGTGTACCTTTCTTAAGGCTCTGGATGGAAGGAAGTAATTTTGCAGGTCACAAAGCCAGAGAGTAACTGCAGAATTAAACCTTCATTGGGGGTTTAGTGGTGGTTGGTCATGGGAATAGTTACAGGTTGTGTCCCCGGGATTCCCTGACCGTGTGAGAGCTGGGTGCAAACCCTGGCTACCCCGCTGGTTTCTGGTGTGTGTGGTCTTGTCAGTGTGCCAAGAATTCACCTGGAGGCTGGTCACGTTGTCACTGTACGTTTGCTGCAGTGTCCTTGTCTGTGGACATCACAGTGACAATGAAAAAGACATTTATGGTCACCAAGTTAACTACTGAGCCTGCAGCAATTCATGGTGGCAGTAAACCTTTGGAAGAAAGAAAAAAATCTTCAGCATCTTCTTCTTTCACTGTTTTGGGGTCTTCACCAGGCTGCATGTGTCCAGAGTTTGTTGGGAAGAGCTCTTTGTCCTCAGTCTTTGTGTGAAGTCTCAAGTTTCCCAGTAGCTTATCTGCTCTTTGTCAGCCTGGGTCCAGATGACTTGCCAGGACAGAAGGACAGCTGGCCCGTGCAGGCTCTGAACTGCCAGGGTGTTAGCTGTGGCTCCAGCTGGAGCTTCAATGGCCACCCAGCATCCTCGACTTCTGGGATCACCCTGGCAGTGCTGCTGAGCTTTCCCCTTCTCCTGCATTGCAAGGCCCATCCCAGGTGAAGCCATCCGTGTGTCTTGGATGGCACTGCCCCTTGGATGGCACTGCTGTCACTCCCCTTTGCTGTTGTCCCGAAGTGCTGCCTGCCCCGTGTGTCCCTGTGGGTCCCTGTGCTCTTTAATTGTTGTTTGTCATCGTGGGAATTGCTTCTTCTAAAACCAATTCCAACCTGACAAAAGCGATCTGCCTTATTTACAAATAGATCCATCTGGTCGTGGATTGCCTGGTGGTGCTGCCAGAACAATGTGAGGCCTTGATTGCTGCTGCTGAGTTACCAAAGGGCTCCTGTGCCAGCATCACGGGTGTCTGTGGGACAGTGACTGAGTGACAAGTGCTGTGTAGGGCAGGCAGGGGTGGAGCAGTGTGTGCTGTGTCCTGGCCCCAGCACCTGCTGCATGGGGCAGCAGGAGGAGCTGGGTGAGTCTGCCCTGCTCCCAGGGCAGCTGGGCAGGAGGAGGATGCACACACTGGGGTCAGCTCTGCCCTGCTCCCAGGGCAGCTGGGCAGGAGGATGCACACGCTGTGCTGGAGCTGGGAAGCTGGAATCTGGGCTGGGTGTTCTGTGCCCTTTGGCTGCTGCAGCAGCTCTGGGAATCCAGGTTGCAGGATCCCCTCCTGAGGGAAGTTTGTAGATTCCTGATCTTCCAGAAACCTGTTTGATAATTGAGGCAGACCAGATTCCTCCGTGGAAGCTACAGTCTCAAAGGAAGGTTCATGCAGGCAAGAGGAGGTGGCAATGCCTGGAGTGCCAGACTGATTTCTGTGTGTCCCTGGAACGCAGCTTTGAAAAGGCTCAGAAAAGGAGAAAAATGAATGGCTGGTGTCAGGACATTGGAGATAAAAACCATCACATCCGATAGCTGAAACTGTTTCAGACTATTTTAGTTTTCCTATGAATGTTCAGTTGCAGCTTAAAAAAGAACTGAGACATATGAGTCAGTTCTGATTTCACCCTTGGGCCAGCAGTTCAAAGCTGAATATAGTGAATTTCAGAAGCCTTCACTAACAGCCTCTGTTCCTTGTTTACTCTGTGTGTGGCCCACAGAGGGGAGGAGACATACAGACATACGTATGTTTGTTTACATACATACGTAAACAAATATAGCATGAGGAAAACAGGGAAGAGTTGCCCCCCTAAAATAAGTAATTGAGATTAGTGTGTCTGGGTTTTGACAAGTAACTGGAGGTGAGCAAATTAGTTATTGTGAATAATTGAATGAGAAATTCAGACCTATTTTTGTTTGCAATTTATCTAGGAATGAACTTTAACTTTTATATTTATGAATAATCACTCAGTTTTCTCTGGGTGGCTGAATAACTGAAAATTCATAAATTGGGATTAACTGGCAGTACAGAATACTGCAATCTGTATATGAAAGCCTGTGTTTACATGGATCTAAGTTTTTTTCGATTCCCTGTCACCATAGTAACAAAAGATTTTCCATAAGGGTGAGCTGGTCTGGCAATGGGAGTGAGGTAGGACATTCCCATTTTACCTCCAGATCTCTGAACGTTCTTTGACCTCTTAGCTCAGATTTTTAGTACCACATTAATGTGGGCTTTTGGTGATGGGATTTTTGTAACTGGTGACTGTTACCCTGCTGAAGCTGGGGTTTGTGTTATAACCCACGGCTTCCTCGATCCTCAGCAGTGCCTGTTTCCTGTTAACAGGTTTTTCATAAGAATTTTTCTGAAATTCATTAGAGACAAATAACATCCCTTTGGTTTTCCTCTCCTTTTTTCTCCTAGTACCAGACTGTAGTTTACAGCTGAAAATTCTCCCAGGGTTTGTGGGCAGTCTGGGGCTGTCCCAGTGGCTGCTGAGGGGGTGCTGGCTTTGGCCAGGTCCCTCATGTCCCCACCATCCAGGGTGTGCTGCTGCAGCCAGCTGTGGAGATGCTCCAGGGGAGTCTGGGATTGTACAGTGCTGTTCACATGGGGACTGGTTTTGTTCACTAGTTGTAAATCCAAATAGAAAATCGTATCCCTGTTGATGGTCTTCTCCTTGAAACATAATTTTAGCTCTGTATAATGCAGCTGTTCCTTATCTCAGTAAAATGTCCTGGCTGGAAGCAGCTTATTGGACATAATTTATGAGCAAAGGCATCTTGTGACATTTTCTTGGGAGAGAGAAAATAATCCATTAAAATTTACAGCAAAATTGTTAGGATAAACCCTGTGAATTTAAAAAAAGATCATTTGCTTATAGTTACTAATGAAATCTATGGCTAAATTTAGGTGAGTTCTTTACACATTCCTTAGTTGGGACAACTTCTCTGCTTTGTTTTATTTAGTTTCAGTGTTCATTTTGAATGAAAAGCTCCTAAGTTAAAGGGAGATTTTTTCACTGAACTAATTCTGCTGAGTTTGGAATTACCCAATAAGAGACAGTCACAGAATATATAGACATTATTTCAGGGAAATATTAATATGTAGCCTTCCATCTTTTTCAGTGAAGTGATGGTGATTTTATTTATAATTTACATTTTAAAACTTACAGTAAAAGTATAAATCTCGAGTTTGATCTTAAAAGTTCCAGCATGTTAGAAATACACAATTATTGTAAGGGTCTTGGATGTTTTCTTCCCTGTACTTTGCCTTGCAGTCAATCATTCCATAGCCTGTGCCTTCCTCAGCTCCAACCTGTCCTCCTTAATGAGTTTCCCAAAGGAAAACTGTGATTTTTCCCGAGCAGGGAGTTGGCACAAGGCCACCATGGTATCTGTGTGCTGGATAAACGAGATTCCCTTTCTCCCAGAGCAGCACATGGCTCCTGGGGGAAGTTCCACGTGTGTTGCACTGAAATATCTCCAGCTGTACCCTTTTTGTAGCAGTAAGTGTGGTTTTGGGGATTTCTGTGCAGATGTGCAGCGTGGCCCGGCTGGGAGGGCAGGAAGGCAGCGACATCCCCTTGGCTCTGTGGGAAGGGTGCTCAGCCAAAAAGCTTAACTAATGCCTCTCTTCTGTATCTCTGTGTCTTCCTGGCAGAGCAGACGTCTTTGACAGATGCTCCTCTAGTCTGTTGATAAAATCCTGCCGTGCTGGGAGATCTGACATCCTCCTTGGGTAGTCTGTTAACTGATTTGATACTTTTTTCCCAGTACTGAAAATAAATTTTATTTTGCATGAAGGGGGTGACTCGTTCCTGCGTTTTCCTTGGTGCTTGTGAAATGGGATTCTCTGAGGAGAAGACTGCTTCAGAGAAATCATGCCATGTTTGTGGGAGCCCAGCTGTGTCCTGGGTGAAGCAGGCAGTGCCCCTGGCAGCCTGCAGCTGGACTGGGCACTCAGGAGCTGCTGTGTGTTCTGAGGCATCCTGCTGCTGCTCAGGGGGACCTCGGCAGCCAGCAGGAGCCTCCTGAAGTTCAGCAAGGCAAGGGCCAAGTCTTGCAAGTCTTTTTTCCCCAAAAGATGGGGAAATAGCCCTCTTAGACTCACTGTACCGTTACAAGTTATATTTCTTAAAAAGCACACTAATAAAATAATGGTAGGCTGGTCTCTAACTGGATTTAAAATGGTTCTTGTAATTCACTAATGCATTTCCCATCATGTTGCCAGAACGTATGCTGTGACTTTGAGGAGGCAGCAAATGCAATTTGCAGAGAATTCTGAACAGCCATTTATTTTAAGCAGGATCTTAGTTCTCACTTGGAGCTTCCTGCCATTGCTGAGAAGGCTTAAACGTTTCTCCTTGTTCTTGTGTGCTGTTTAATCCCCTGAGTGTGCTGGAGGCCCCCATAAATGGTGCTGTGTGGAGCCATTCAGTTCAGTACAGTTTATTGGAGGTGATAAATGCTGGGTGCTTGCCTGGGGCACAGCCTGTGGGGCTGAGGGACACTGAGGGACCCGGGGTGTGCTGGCACCAAGCTCTGCCTGGCCAGCAGGGAAGCAGCACACTGAGAGTTGATGACAAATCCTTACACAACCCTCTGCTTGCATCCTCTTGTTGGCAATATCTTTTGTCTTTGTCTTTTTCTTCTTGGTAATACCTTCTTCCTCTTTCTGTAGTATCCCATATCTTTATTAATATACATTCCTATAGAATTTTGCTAAGAGCAGGCCAGCCAGTCTTTGGCAAGATGGTGCTTTAGACAAAGAGCAGGAGCTGTGCTTCTGTGTGCTTCTTTTGCTGAGCAGAGTAACTCTGTACTCCTGCAGGAAGGACACAGCTGTCCTCCCTGTCCCCTTTATCAGGGACTGTCATCAATAGGAACAGTCAGTGCTGGTGAAACTTAGCTTTTTTGTCCTATTTTTGCATTTATTAGCATACACTGATTATTCATAGGAATAATTACCCTTTACCAATTCACATTAATTTAGATGGCTTTTGAAAAGCAATCAAGAAGAGTGGGAATGATAATGCATCAAAGGCATATGGCACAGAAGAAATAGGGTGCATTTTATGTAAGTGACCATGTCAAGACACTGTCAGCTTTTCCCTTCAGGCTGCAGTCATTGGAACCCAGTTTGATGGTTGTGGCTAAAGGCCACAATGTGCTCCCTACCTCAAGTTGATTCGTGCTCTTTGTCTCACTTCTACGTCCCTTCAGAAAGGAACAACATCATTTTGGGAGGGACAGCGTGAAAACAGACAAAACCATGTACTAGGTCATTTCACCATTCCCAAGTGCCTTGCCTATCCCTGCACAGGTAGGGTTAAATTCTCAAGTCCTTTTATCATCAGGGAGCACATGAAGCTTGGAGGATACAGCAGATTCTTGCCTGCCCTGAGCCACAGGGAAGAGCACTGGAGTCTTCTCCATGGCCAGGGCCAGCGTGTTTCTTTTGCAGGGGAGAAGGGCTTGCAGTCCAGTCAGATCTTGGGTGTGTTTAGAGGGTCACACACCTGTGCAGGGCTGGGGGGTGTTACTTGTGTTACAAGTGTCTCCTGATCCTGGTGAGTCCTCTCTGACTTTGAACCAGGCAAGGGAGATGAAGATCCCAGTGTCACGTGGGACTCGTGGCCTAAAAGTACTGACTGTGTTCTTTTGCTCTGGGTTACAGATGCTGCTCTGATCCCTGGCAGCAGCTTGATGAAATGAGAGTGCCTTGGTAGACAGGGATGTGGAGTGAGGAATCCTTAGAGAAGGGCAGGAAAAGGCAGGGTTGAGTTCAGGTCAGAGGCCAGGCTGAGCAGTGGAGGGGAGATGGGGCTCCAGCGGTCACACACGTATTGGAGGAGGGGAGCAGCAAGCAAGGCTTGGTGTTCGTGGTGCTTCAGTGGTTAAAACCTTGTTTTCTCAATTGTTTTCTCAATTCAGGGAGATGTATTCTTCTGTTTTTGGAATGAGCTTGAAGCTGCTCCTGTGCAGATTGGTACAAGTGTTGATCAGCTGGTGCTGCTCGGCAGGAGCAGCTCCGCAGCCAGTGTGGTTCCAGTCAATATTGGCTGCTTGCAGTGAGCACAAGTCATCCCTCACTGGGACTGTCTCACAGAAGGAATGGCTCTTGCACAGAAAACAAACACTAGTGAGCTGTGGCAGATATAGCTCCAGGATTATTTTGCTGACATTGTCAGAATTATAGTAACTGAGAAGAAATCTCCATTAAGGAACATTTGCAGGGAGTTGGTTACACACTTCATGTGCAGGGAGGGGTGGGTGTCAGTTCTATTAGTCTGAATAATGTGTTGTCAGGAGATATGAAACTGGGATGCTGCTGAGGCTGGCTCTGTGGATTCTGCTGCACGTCATTCATGCACTGTTCTGCATTCCACGTGCATTATTTTCAGCTAAATAAGTGAGCCCCTGAGTTCATCACTGCTTCAGCTTTGTGCTGTCAGATTGGAATGAGGACACACTCTGAATCTGTGTGATAGAGTGGGACTTGTTCCACCAGAGGCTTGTGTTAAAGGAGAAACACAGTTACTGCAGGATTGGAGACTTCTGTTTATTCTTGGCACTGATGGCAGGATGTAATCATAAAATTAGGAATTCGTGTGAGGAACAGTGACAGCATGCTGCCACCTTTATTTGTTTGAAATTTTATATCTAAAAGAATCTGTTTACACCATAAGGAGATGAGAAAAATACAATTTTCTACCAGAAGTGCTTTTCATTTGATTTATAAATTATTTGATAAGCATGGATGTGCAACAGCAAAGAATACTTCTAAACAAAAAGATGGTGAATGTTTTCTTTCACTTTGGGATCTGAACTCATGAGATCCCCTATCTGGGACCTCAAGAATTCCTTGGACTATGCCATGCTTACCCCTTGGCAGCAGTAGGTGCAGTTCCAGGGGGGATTTCAGTCCATAAAGTGCTACTGAACGTTGGTGGCGAGCTGCTCACACGGGCACGTTTGTCTGGTTTGTGCCAAGATGGGCAGAGACGGTTTTGGAGCAGGGAGGAAACATGTCCCCAGTGTGTCTGAGATGCCCTGCTGTGCTCAGGTCGTCTGGGCTGAATCCCAAATGTGCTGGGGCCGACTCCTGCCCGGGTGCAGGGAGAGAGAACAGCCCCATGCCTGCCTTTCCAGGCTGCCTTTGTCTGCTCACACACCCGCTTTGCTCAGCTTGCTCCAGAGACCAGGGGAGGCATTTTACCCTGGGGAGGTTTAGGCTCCAGTTCAGGTCTAGCTGAGTGAAGAGATGGTGCTGAACATAGCTCAGAATCACGTAAATAGGCAATTTGATGTGTGGGAGAGGATGAGAATAACAGATGGGCAAAGGAAGGAAAGGCTGGCTCAGCCCAGGGGACTCCAGCTCTTCAGAGAGTTCATCCAGGCGGGTGGTGAGGGGTGTCCCAGAGGTTAAAGGTGCCTCTGAAGGAGCTGCTGAGCTCCCCGTGAGAAAGGAGTGGCCCCTTTGTGATGCTGTTCCCGGGATAAATGAGGGATACCAGGGGGAGCACAAAGGGAGCCTGGTGCTGGGCAGCTGCACTTGGAGAAGCTCTGGTGCATGTTCTGCCATTTTAAGGGGTAAGATTGTGGCTGATGCCTTCAAAACGCAGGAGGGTTGGAGCAGGAGAGAGAGCGTGTGTTTGGAATGCTCCCAAGGTGTAACATATTGCACATGCATTATGTAGGCTTGGGAAATGATGTTTAAAGTAGCTGAGCCCACAGGCTACTTAGACAAAGCAAATATCAAGACCATCAAGTTCTCCTCTTGCTAAGCTTGGCTTGTCCTTGTTATTAAGGTCATTTCAGTGCGTATTTTGATAACTGTGGGGTTCTTGTGTAACAACTTTGTGCTTGAAATTTTTTTAATTCAGTTAGAAAACATTTTGCCAGATTTTTGTCAAGCTGTCAGTGAGGGCTTTGTTACATGCAGGAGTGATAGAGAAACACTTTTGAAAGTAATTTTTCTTCTTTTTCAGTTGTAGGCTGACAAATCAGGAGAAGCAGCTTTTCTGGTCATGCAGGTCAAGCAGAGCAAGGGAATAGTTCTCAGAGGGACTGCAGGTGTGGTGCTGGGTTGGAGGGGTTGAGAGCCTGTCAGTCACTGCAGGGAGTGCACAGGGAGCATCAGTTCCGTGTGTTTTTATAAGCTTGTTCCAAAGTCAAACCGTCTCCTAAAAATGTGCTAAAATTGCCTGAGGGTATTGACCCCTCAAGATGATCCCAGGGGCAGGGGAAGTTCAAGATTCCTGCTCAGAGAAACTCAGCATTTCAAAAGGGTATTTTGGGAGGGCTGGGGTAGAAAGACTTGCATGTGGAATACAGACTGAACACGTTAAAAGATGGTGAAGTGTGTAAGGCACTGCTGCTGCCTACACGCTCTCTGTTTTAGTGTATTTATACCAGCCTGTAGCAAATCCTTCCTCTCCCTTTGTAACTAATTGCTTGCTGTAATCTCTTTCCAACTAGCCGGAGTTAGTGTTGGCAATGTTAGCATGGTGTGGATGGACATCCTAAGGCCGGATGGAAGGACACCCAGGGGCAGGGGGCTGGGGAGAAGCTGCCCACGAGCTCAGAGGGAGGAGCAGCAGCTCAGCTGCCCTCACCTCAGACCAGACATCCTGACCTGACTGCATCTCAGCTCTTCTGCCAAACTCAGAGTGTTTCTATCAGATTTTTCCAGGTTCTGTTCCTCTGAACTCCTGAAGTCAGGAGAAGGAAAGAAAGTGGAAGGCGAGGAAATTCTGGACATCCCCCGCCCATCCGCACGGAGAGGCAGAGGATGTCTCTTCTGTATCAGTTCTGGAAGGGCAAAGTGTCAAAATTACACGAGAGGGTGATAAATGTGACACTGTCAAAAGCAAATGTAGTTAAAGCAGCTTCTAAATAAGCCAGGAGCAGTAGTGAGTCAGCAGAGAGGGGCTATAAATACCAGAGCTGATGCAGCAGCTGCAGCTGGGAGGGCCACCAGGGGAGAAGGGAGCGTAGAGGCTCTGGGGTGTACCAGGATCCACATGTGTTTTGAGAAGCTGTCAGAGAGAAGAGAACCAGAACTGGTAATTACAAGGTGCTCTCCAGATCCTTAGTCTAGAGATAAATGGTTGGTTTTCATAGGTCCTCCCTTAGAGGAACAAAAAACCAGAAATGGTGACTCAGGGGAGCTTGTGCAGGTGTACAGACACTTCACCTGCACTGGAGCAAACACTGCTTTTGCATGTGCATCTGTATTCCCAGCACTCCGGAGGGAGAGTTCACAGTAAACAAACCTTTAATTTAACAGAGGTTTAAAACAAAGTCTGTGTTAACTGTCTCTGCATGGTGTTTTTGGGAGATACAGAAGCAGGGAGCAGTGCCTGCATGCTGCAGGTCGGGGGTGTGCATGGAAGTGGCATGGTCACAGCTGACAATTCAGAAAGATCAAGACCAAAATAATGTTCTGATGTGCTTCTGCTGTTGAAGATTATCTGGTGATAAAGTCATGAGATGTTTATTTGTGGGGAGGTTTGTATATGTAATTGCTTCCTTTTACACCTTGGACATCTGCAACCATGTATTTTTCAAATGAATGGTAGAAACCAGGGGCTGACAGGTTTAATTTTTAATTCCTCTCTGCACTCCCACTCCTGCAGGGCTGTGCCCACTGACATGCTCCCCTCTGCTGTCCCCACTTGCCAGACTGATGCAGTGCTTCTTGTGCTTCCATTTAGTCTTTGTTTTCAGTCCTTAGTTTAGATAGAAATCCATGGCTTTATTTGGAACAGTCCCCTGTACTCCCTGCTCTCCCTGTTCCCAGATGGGGTGGCAGTGGCATGGTGAGGGTTGCCAGTGGCTCATTCCATCCTTGTGTCTCCTGTGTTTTGCTCAAGTCTGAATTTCAGGTGGGCGGGCAGTTCATTACTCTTTCTGCAGCATTTATGCAGATTGCGGTCTGAGCTTATTTTAGAAGAGCAAAATCAGGAGCAATTAGCAATCTGCTCAGGAAGGAGCTAGGAAAGAGGCAGACACCAGCTCTGTGGCATGGGAAGGACTGGGCTCTTTGCTGAGCTGGGCCAGTGCTGTCCCCACGGTAGCCCATGGGCTTGTACATCAGTGTGGCCTTTGTGGGTGGGCACTCCTGCAGGCAGCCAGCAGCAGGAATAGAGCCACTGCAGGTGATAAATGCAGCAATTCCTGGTGTGCTGTGCATGCAAGGTGCAGTCTCACGGGCTCAGATGGATGCAGGGGAACGTGGCAGCAGTGCTGGACAGGAGAGGCAGGTGTGTCCATAGCCCAGGGTTCAAGCATGGCTACCAAACCCCACAAGGGGCACGGGCTGCCCCAGGACATCCCACGGTGCCTCCTCACCCAGCACCCCTGGGCAGCTGAGCTGGGTCAGGCCGTGGCACATGCCAGCTGACCCTGTTGGGGACATCTGCACAAGGGCTAGGTCTGCCCCTCAGTAACAGTTCACATAAATAAACAAATGCCAGTCTTTATTTGCTCCCCCCACCAGGATGACACATTACTTCATTTTTTAAGTGATTGCTGTTAACCTGGCTGGTATCTCAGCCAAGCTGCAAGCCCTGTACTTTTGCCTTGTATGAAGGGATGCGAATTCAGAGAATTGGAGAACTCTGCACGTCAGACTGGGAGCAGAAGAGGGGATTTTTTTTAAGAAAACAGTGCCTTGACAGAAGGAATGCTGGAATGTTTACATCTTTATCTTGTCTTCTGTGTGCGTGTGACACAAGGCAAGTGTGGCAGGAGAGTCCTGCAGGAGCAGTGCTGCAGCAGCTCTGTTCTGCTTGCCAAGGAAATCAAGTGAAATATTTGAGGGATTATTTTCAGGAAGCGATGGACACCTGCAGTGACAGCTGATTTTAGCCAGAGCTGTAGCTGGAGGAGCCCTTTCTGTCCTGATAACACTTCAGGAAAAGCTGTGCACACTGGTGCACATGGATTGCACTTGTCTGCTGGCTCGCTTCCCCTGGAGCTGCACAAGTACCTTTAATGCTCTTTCTTGTTTCTGGGGGGGAATTCAACACTCCTGTACTACACCAGGCTATTTCTGTGTTTTCTTTGGTATTGTTTATCTATAACCATCTGGTTCTGCACCCACTAATAAATGGGATGCTGGGGAAGATGGTGAGAGCAGACAATATGCTTTATGCTGATTTACCCTTCTTTAGAAGGCAGGAACAGAATCACTTTGTGATTACTGAAGAAATGAAGCAAGCGAGGGCGATAATCTCTGCTTTGTGGGTGGCAGCTGCACAACCCAGTGATCCCAATGTAGAACATATTATTAGCCTCAAGCTAAGCTGTCTGCAGTCTGGAACTTGCTCCAGGTCTATAGCAGATGATGAATTCATGAGGAGGTTGTGAAGTATTGGGCTGCATCCTGTCTGATATGGAAAGCCCTTTGGAGACAGTGTCCCCACAGCTGTTGGATTCTGCATTGCATGTTTGTTACCTTCTGATTATCCACGTGGTCCTTCTGCACTGCAGTGGTGAGGTTCTGCAGGTCTTTATTCACCCTGGAACCTGGCTGGTGCTGCCTGAGGCTGCGTTTGCAGCCGCTGGGGAGGGTTGTGCTGGTTCCTGGGGAGGTGAAATCCCTCCCTAGGTTTGTGCTTCCTGTCTGCAAGTTCCAGGCTGGCTGGATCCGGTGACAGATTATGTACTTTCATTGGTCACAGCACAGCTTTCCCGTGCTATTCCAATATTGTGCTTTTTCTGGGAAGGAGGAGGAGTGAAGAGCAGTGTCAGCCTTGGGCTTTGCTGATCTCTGAGGCAGAGGCTCTGAGGGAAGCAGCACCACTGATTTCCCTGGCAGCAGCTGAGGCTTTCCTGGTCAGTGCTGATGAAGGCAGTGAGCAGAGCATCTGCACTTGCCTTTGGCCAGGTCCTCTGTGCTGAAATTGAAAAAGCACGGTGCAGATAGTTAGCCAAGAGGACATGGAAGAGCAGCATTTCTGGGTGATGAGGACATGCTCCAAATGAAGCGTGATCAGGCTCCAGGAATGCTCAGGAGGCTTTGGTCTGGAGGCACAGCAGGGAGCTGGATCAGGCCCTGGAGGTGCCCAGGAGGTGTCCAGGAGGTTTTGGTCAGAGGCACAGTGGGAAGCTGGCCACGCCAGGTACAGGCCTCAGGGAGCCAGCTGCCCTTGGCATTTTTAGGAACATTAAATCAAACAAATAAAAGAAATTGGGCAACTGCTGCTGTTGGACTTGCTGATTCCTACAGGCTCCTCCGTTTGAGTCTACTGCTTTGGAATTAGTTTTTCTTGTAGTTTTCTGTGTCCCTTCAGACTGGGAGCAGTTTGGTCTTGAAATGAAGTTCAGGCCCATCTCCACCACAGAAAGGCACAGTGGGAAACAGCAATGGCAGAGATGCCCAAGGAAAGACTTGTTTTATCCTATCTGTAAAATTAGGTTGTAATCCATCCCTCTTTGTTGAAGATGTTGAGGCTTATAGGATACTTTGAGATGTGAGATGAAAAGTTCTTAAAAGGAATTATCCCATATTTTTAATGCATGTCAGATATTACTCTGGAAGAGAATTGGTTCAGTGGATCCATGAATGCACAGATTTTTCAGGCCAGAAGGCACTGCTGGGTAATCTGATCTGACTTGTGTGTATATTATTTGATCCTGTTAGGGCTGTACAGAAGTTGGGGAACTTGCACAGATACAGGGGGCTGGCTCTAGGAACTGTCTGCAAAGCTCTGCTCTCTTAATGATCTGTGAAACCTTTCCATGCCCGGATTAAGGAATGTCAGGTGCTGAAGTGAACCGTTTAATGATCTTCTCCTTTATTCCATCTCAGTGGCTCAGGGCAGGATTCACATTCTCGTTCAGCGCTTTCTTTTCCACTTTGAATACATTCTGCTTTGCATCTTAATAGCCCCAAGCCCAGCGTTACATCATTTCAGGGCTTGCAGTTGTGAAAGCCTTTCTCCAGCCGATCCCGGTGCCTCCCAAGTGGGCAGATGAGGGATCTGGAGCTCATGCTGGCCGGGCAGGAGGGCAGTCAGAAGAGCTGTTTTCTCTGGGGAAAAAGCCACCATCTGTTTTTGTGAAGCTTCCTTTGCTCTTCTTAAATCCTGAACAAACACAAGAGATCTGTTTGGCTCTTTCTATTTAATGCTTTTTTGCATCCCTTGTATTCCTAACAGGCAGAAAGGAGGCACAAACTCAGCAAAAGCAGCTGTCTGCCTTCCCCCTTCTCTTCCTGCTCCTGCTTGGGAAGCAGCTGGGGACAGAGCTCACTTGGGCAGAAATGCTGGCTGTGGGGAACAAGGGGTTCCCCAAAAGACACAGGCAGCAAGCAGGGGATTGCCAGGGATCTTGGAATGCTGGAGGTTTGGAGTGGACCTCTTTGAAGTTTGGTTTCTTTAATATAACACCAAAAACCCCAAAACAAACAAACAAAAAAACCCAAATCCAAACCCCAAACAACAAAACCAACCCCGACTTCCTCCAAGTCTTTTTTAATGACCATTTCTGGGCTCTCGCTCCACCTTCAGTCCCGTAAATTCTCCTTCCCATTGATCAGCATGATCAGTGCAGGGCCACATAGCCCAGACAACAGGGTGTAGGGGCAGTAAATGAGATTTACTCCCTCGGTGCTGCTCGCAGTCAGACAAAAGTGGCAGCAGATGTGACCAGTTCAGGCTGTGAATTACAAGTGGACAAGTCTCTGTTCCCAAGGAGACGGAGCAGTGCCAGGGGCTGTGGGAAAAGGAGCAGGAGGATGCTGCAGCCCAGGCCAGGGGCTTCCCCCATGCCCAGCCCTCTCAGTGGGGCTGGTGTCCCCGTGCAGTGTCCCCGTGCAGTGTCCCCGTGCCCACCTTGCAGGCAGGGGCTGTACCTGTGACAGGGGCCATGGAGACATCCAGGGTGACACTGCCAGCAGGGCCGTCCCTGGCTATAGCCTGCTGTGCTGCTTGCTGGGCTCTGTGCCAGGCAGGAGAAAACATGAAAATATGCACTTCTGCTGCCTAAATTTAGCCCCCGAAGCTTGTCTAGTCCCAGCGGCGACTCCTGTGGTAAACCACAGCTCCAAAGTGAGGATCAGCCCCATCTCCAGTGTCTGACAAGGATGTGGGTCAATACCTGCTACCAGGCTCCAGCTCTTCACAGAGAGAGGCAGGGAAAAGGACCACTTTGGGTCAGTCTGGCTCGTTTCTCTGAGTGGTGCAGAGTGAAACAAACCAGCTCCCATGCTGAGTGGGGATTTCTTCTGCAAGCAGGGCTGTCTTCTCCTTAGTCTCAGAGAGGAAGGACCGTGGCATCCCTGGACAACACTGTCCAGGAGATGAGAGAGCACCTGGAGAGGCAGCTGCCCAGCTGTTCCCAGAGCCAGGGAAGCTGTGGTTGGCATTGGTGCCTGGTCTGGGCACTCTCTGGCCAGCTCTCTCTTCCCATCTGGCACACATGGTGTGTGGTTTGAAGTGCTGTTTCTGTTCTTAAATTGGACATAATTGCAACACACCATTATATCTGTTCTCACTCTTGATCTGTGGGAAGTTTGGCCTTGAGGCTCAGCTGAAGTTAACAATAAACACTGTTTGGATTCCTTTGGTTGGTTTTTTTGGTTCCTTCTGGGCTGTCATGCAGGCAGTGCTGCCTGTGGAAGGGAACTGGGTGCTCTGCTTCTCCCAAATCAGTTGTTCCCTGCTGCCTCCTCACGAGCCAGGCTGGCTGCTTTCAGATCTGCATTCAGAGACAGATTTTAAGGGAAGTCTGCTGTCAGTAGCTCCTGTGGATTTGGAGTATGAAAGTATGTGACGAATGGCACTGCCTTGGCAGCAGCAGTGGCCACCATCACGTGCAAGGACAGGAGAGGGAAGGGGACGGTGTGAGGAGCAGCAGGATGCAGCATGTGTGCCTGTGGGATCTGCTGTTGCTGTGCCTCTCGGTGGCAGAGCTTTGCCACCTTCTTCTTGTGCTTGCTAAGCTTATTATTAATAATTTCAAGGCTTCATTGTCACCATATCAGCTGTGATATTTCTTCTTGGACATTGAGGGGCTGTTCTCATCTTCCTTTGCATTAAAGGAGAGGCTGCTCCAGGGCAGGGGTTTCCCAGGAGAGAAGTCACTGGGTTCAAGATACAATTTCTTACACTTTCACTTCCCTTCTGAGTGGTTGCAGATGAAGATGTTGCCTCATGGCCCAACAGGTCACAGTGTGGGTACGAGGGAAAACTGGGGCTGTGCACGTGAAGTGCTGATGCTCAGGCACAGGCTGGGGGTTACAGACACACATGAAAAAACCTGAAAAATGCCAGTGCCACAGGAGTTGTTTTCATACTGGAGAGAAGTGTTTTCCTTTCTCTTTTTTTTTTTTTTTCACCGGGAACACTGTTTCAGATAAAAGGCTTGTCTTGTTCTTTGTTTTACCAGGAGCCATATCTCTTGTCTTTGTCTAGGCAGTGATGTTACTAATCACACGGAAGGAAGGAGAGGGGAGGCTTGTTGGCTTGCTTTGGGCTGTTTGCTTTCACTGCAGGTCCCCTCCTGCTGGCTCCACAGGGACCCTTGCAGCAGAGGGATGCACCCCTGGCATTCCTGTCTGTGGATGCTCCAGGCCGGGGACCCTGCAGCTCCTTGGCTGTTCAGGCTCAGTACTGTCACTGCTGGGACCTGACAAAGCCTCTTCTGGATGTGGCCCTCACAAGGAAGGTGGATGGTTCTCTGGCAGCCCCATCCCTTGCATCCCTCTGCTGCTGCTCCCAGCCCCTGGTCAGTGTTGGGAGCTTCCTGTAAGGAGAGCAGAGCCAGAGGTGTTCCCTGTGCAGGGAGAGCAGAGCCAGAGGTGATGGCTGTGCAGGGAGAGCAGAGCCAGAGGTGATTGTAGGGAGAGCAGAGCCAGAGGAGATGGCTGTGCAGGGAGAGCAGTGCCAGAGGTGATGGCTGTGCAGGGAGAGCAGAGCCAGAGGTGTTCCCTGTGCAGGGAGAGCAGAGCCAGAGGTGATGGCTGTGCAGGGAGAGCAGAGCCAGAGGTGTTCCCTGTGCAGGGAGAGCAGAGCCAGAGGTGTTCCCTGTGCAGGGAGAGCAGTGCCAGAGGTGTTCCCTGTGCAGGGAGAGCAGAGCCAGAGGTGTTCCCTGTGCAGGTAGAGCAGTGCCACAGGTGCTGGCAGCGGGAGTGTCCCACAGACACGTGTGGGCTCTCAAGACTGCCCTGCCCACATCCCCTGGCTGGGACTGAGTCCGGCTCCTTGGCATCGCACAGAGGGTCTGGCTGCTCCTGGGGCTGTGCTGGCAACACCTGCCCGCAGCTGGGCCTTTCCTGGTGGAACAGCTGGCTGGTGTTTCATAATGGATCCAGGCTTGGGTTGCATTAGCTCTGTGTGTTCGTGAGAGCTCTCCCAGGGGACACAGTGTGTGCTGGTGAGACATGGGATGACAAAGCACTGGAAAATACATCCGAGGTATTTCTGTTGTGGAGAGGGATGGACTTTTAGGGAAGGCAGCACATGGATGCTCTGAAGGGGGCATAAAATCAATTGAGAGTCAAATGGCCTTGTTAGTGTATTCTGTATTTGTATAAGAATTGGATCCTCCCTGAGTCCAGCTTGCTGTGCTATATTTGCAATGAACTATTGGGTCTAATCCCAGTTGTGAGAAAATAATGGCTTTTGTTGCCAAGCACATTTTCTCACTTGTCACAAATCAGTGGGGTGAAGCATATGTTAGAGGAGTGGCTGTCTCAGGCTGCCCGGCGGGAGGATCCGTGACAACACTGTTCTCCTGGATGGATAATTCAGATAATTCAGCGCGGTGGAGCAGCCAGCCGGGGGTGGGTGGCTGCAGCCGGAGCTCGGTGCTGGGCTCTTGGCAGCAGGGCTTTGTCCTGCTGGCCGCGGCAGGGGAGGGGCAGGAGGCTCGGGCAGCTGTGTCCCGGCCCGTTGCTACAGAAACCTTTGCCTTTGTCTGTCCCTGTCTGAGCGGCCCGAGCGCGGCTGGGGCTGGGGGCGGTGTGCCAAAACCGGCATCTCCTGCAGGAGCGGGAGGAGCAGGAGGGTGCCCGGTGTGCGGCTGCTGGGCGGGGCCGTGCGGGGCTCTGCTGGGCTGTGCGGGGCTCTGCTGGGCTGGGCAGGGCTCTGCGGGTCCGTGCGGGGCTCTGCTGGGCCGTGCGGGGCTCTGCTGGGCCGTGCGGGGCTCTGCGGGTCCGTGCGGGGCTCTGCTGCCCGGAGCAGCACCGGTTCCCGGCTGCGGGCTCCCGGTGCTGGGGCACGCCTGGCTCCCGTGCCCTCTCCTGTGCCAGCTTAGGCTCCAGCCTTTGCAAGTCTTAACTGTCCAGGATTTCCCACTGCCTGCTCTTCACCAGTGTTTGCCTGTGTAGAATTGGGTTTATTTAATAACCCATCCTGAGCTTCACACGTGTTGCCTGTCCATGGATCCTGCAGGATATCCTGCTGTCCTTCTGCTGGGTTTGGCTTCCGTGGTGGCTGATGCCAGTTGAGGAACCAAAGGTAAAGTTTTGGGGTTTGGTGCTGAAGAGAGGATCATCTAACGTGGAAAGCATAATTGGCAGTTGGAATTCCAGGCCTGTGAATCCCCCCACAGTGGAGAGGATGGATGTTGCATGGCTGCAGTGCAGGAGCTGTCCCTGGGAGCACTGAGCAATGTCCTTCTCTCTGCTACCATGCCTGTCTTTGCATTGATGATGCCAGCAGCTTTCCATTTTGTTTTCTACACAAACCCTTCCCATTTAGCATGCAGCAGCAGCCCCTGGGGTCAGTGCCCATCTCCTCTGTTGGTGTGATGGCTTGTCACTGGGTGGCTTTAGGGTCACAGCTGGCAGCTCTCTGTGCCCACGGAGCCTGTCCTTTGCCTCTTCGTGCTGGGCTGGCACTGACCTGAGTGAACTCCTGCAAGGAAACTTAGAAGTGTCAAATCAACATGTTACAGGCATAGGAAAAACAAAGAAGGTCTGTAAACAAAGGTCAAAGTGTGCCGGGGACAGAGAAGAGCTGGACTCCAGCAAACTGGGAACAGAGAGGATAAAGACTGAGGCAGATACCAGTTGTTGTGAGACCTTGTTTGCAATTTAGTTTCCTTTCCTGCATTCTTTTAGCAGAGAATTTAACGTTTAAAGGTATCTCTAGCATTCTCTGTGGAGTGGGATTGTCCTTCATTTTGGAGTTTCTAGTGAGGGCTGATGTCTATACCTGTGCAGCAGATGCTCAGAGTCCCAGGGAAGGCCCTGTCTGGGCAGAGGCAGCAGTTGTGCTGAGCATCCCTGCTCTGCCTCACCCGTCCTCCTCTGCCAGGGGCCTTGGCAGGTGAGCAAAGTGAGAAAAATAGACCTACTTGCAAACCTTAGGGAAGGCAAAGGACATCTTGTGTGTTATGGATTGCTTATACAACTATGAGGAGCGTGAAAGAGGCTGTTTCTGCAGGTGCACTAAAATGGCTACAGGTGCTGTGGCTGGTCTGGGCACTGTCATGAGGGGAAGAAAGTGAAGGGTCTCAAGGTGGGCAGATGCAGGAGCTGCCTCACCTCAGCTGTGCCCACCTGCCCTCTGCCAGGGGTGTGTGGGTGGGGAGCTGGGGGCTGCTCTCCCCTCTCCTGAGGGTTCTGGGAGAAGGGAGACAGCACATGGACCCCTGCCATTCCAACTCCTCTGATCCCTCTGCCGTGCAGCTGCCCCCTGCAGCCAGCTCAGCCCAATTGTTCTCCCTTTGAATAGATTTTCCTACCGTCTAGTCCCATTTTTCCTCTCCTTTCAGTTCTGCACACGCCCTCCCTGTCCCTCTGGGCAGAGCTCAGCTGCTGCTCCAAGAAGAGCGAGCAGCTCCTGCACAGGCTCCTGGCCAGGTGCACTTCACAGAGCTGCAGAAACCCTGCCCGGGGTTGGCAAGAGCTGGGGAGGTGTATTTCCATCACGTCGTGTGCCACAGGCTTCTCTTGCCTGTGAGCAGCACTCCCCCTTCCCCACTGCCTGCCTGTCTTCCTGGGATCAGAATCCCCCGTGTGGTGGATTTGCAGCCAAGGTGGTGGGTTCTGGCAGTGCCAGGGCAGGGCCAGCACTGGAGACCAGCTCTGTCTGCTGTTCCTGTGGTGCCTGTTCCCTGCAGGGGACATCAGCTGCCCAAAGAGCCATCCCCACACTCCACAGGCACCTCCAGGCACTGCTGAGCCCACCTTGGGAAAGGTCACAGGGGGCTGCAGTGTCTGTCCCGGTGTCTGAAGGTCCTCAGGGGAAAGGAAATAAGCATGTACCAGATGAAACCTTTGGTGTTTTTGAGCTGGGATTTGGAGGGTGTGAAAGACTTTTTAAGCCTTTGAGCCAAAGCTGGGTTGGATTTGTTGGTAGACCCAGCAGTGCAAGGGGATGGGGTGAGAGCAGGGTGCATGCCAGTGCCAGCTTCTTAAGGACAGTGCTGGCCATCCTGGAGGTATTCACATGGACATTTATCAAGAAATAAAACGTTAGTTCGTAGAATAGTGTGTGATTTCAGGTAATACCAGATAGATAGAAGTATCGTTTTCTGGTTTCAAAAGGCAGTTTAGAGCTCTGAGGTTGGTCTCAGTGTGGTAAGACTGTTTTGACAAAGAGTAAGGTTTGCTGTGAGGCTGGTGGATGGCACTGTTCTGCTCTCTCTCAGGAAGCAGATGCTTTGGCCTTACTGAGCCCTGAATTCACCCCAGGGCTTGGAGGGAGCTCCAGCAGAGCTGTGCTGTTTGCTCTGGGACAAGGGAGGACAACCTTCCTGGCCAGTGTCTGTAGCTGATCCTTTTGCCCTTTTTGTGTCCCGTGTGCCTGCAGAAATCCGCACGCAGCTGGTGGAGCAGTTCAAATGCCTGGAGCAGCAGTCGGAGTCGCGGCTGCAGCTGCTGCAGGACCTGCAGGAGTTCTTCCGCAGGAAGGCCGAGATCGAGCTGGAGTACTCCCGCAGCCTGGAGAAGCTGGCTGAGCGCTTCTCCTCCAAGATCCGCAGCTCCAGGGAGCACCAGTTCAAGTAAGTGGGTGTTCCCAGGGGCAAGCTGGTGGGCAGAGGCTGCTGTGAGCACTGGAGGTTGGTTTGTACATCACAGTCCTAAAGTGGAGTAGAGTCCATCGTGTCAGTCCCTCGTCTGTCCCATCCCTGTGTGGGGCTCACAGAGGAAGCTGGACACGTCTCTTTCCAAGACTTCCACCACAGCATCACTGGCCTGTGCTGCGTGAATTAGACTTACTGTGCACTTCTTGGGGAACCCAATAAAAATAGGAACTGGGGACTAGGAAGGAGTCAAACCCCTTGATTTTTTGAAGGGTCTTGAATTCAGCTATGATTTGATTGTGCAAATAGTGGTGGGCCTGGTCTATAGCTCTGGTTTCTGTGTGTAGCCCAGTCATCAGCTGTCCAGGTGCTGTGTGTTCATGCAGGCTCACTGGCTGCTCAGTCTTGGAAGCTGTTTCTGGAAATGGAGTTTACTGCACTTTATTTGCAATAAAGTATGAGTTTTTTCTGTGCTTAGCTGTATGGTGTCGGCGGGAGGCAGATCCTTAGTGGAAATATTGTGAAATAAAGCTTTGAAGTAGGAAATATGAACTGAGTCCTGGGATTGTGTGAGAATCAAACCAGTGATGCAATTGTGAAATCCATGAATATGTAAATATGTGTTTTCAAAAGCAGCTTCTTTTCAGTTTAACCACACTTGTGAGCTTGGCTAAAACAGAAAATATCTGAAAAAAATAGAAAGAGAAACAACCTTGACTCAGAATTTCATTTTGGAGGTGACTGCTTTGTGGTGAGGACACTGGCTTGTGCCATTCAGCTCAAGGCTCTGTGGAGGCCACTGCCCGTTGCAGCTGGGGGCTGGTCCCTGCTCCCTGTGTGTGTGCCAGGCCAGAGGTGTCTGGCTGGGCTCTGTGGGGCCACGCTTGGTGCTCGTCCTGGGTGTTGGCAGCTGCTCTGGGCCGTTGTGTCCCCTGCCACAGCCAGCTCTGCTGGCCGTATCGGGGGCGCGGGGTCTCGCTGGGCAGCACGAGCGGTGCCAGGGCTGTGCCTGGCAGGGGCTGTGCCCTGTGCCTGGCAGGGGCTGTGCCTGGCAGGAGATGTGCCCAGCAGGATGCGTGCCCTGTGCCCGGCAGGATGCGTGCCCTGTGCCCGGCAGGGGCTGTGTGTCCTGTGCCCAGAAGGGGCTGTGTCCTGTGCCCGGCAGGAGCTGTGCCTGGCAGGGACTGTGCCCGGCAGGATGTGTGTCCTGTGCCTGGCAGGGACTGTGCCCGGCAGGATGTGTGCCCTGTGCCCGGCAGGAGCTGTGCCCAGCAGGAGCTGTGCCCCGTGGCCATGTGGCAGCACCAGCAGCATGCAGCCAGGTGCTGGTCCTGGCTGCTCTCCTTGCAGCACCTCAGCCTGAGCTCTCCACCTTTTCCTCCCTGGGCCATGGTGTTTGTCCATGTCTCTTCTTCTGCCAGCGGTATCTGTGAAGGTCTCTCAGCTGGAATTGTGCCCTTTGTTCCAGAGGAAGCTCGTGTCATTCAGTTCAGTGGCCAAAGACTGCAGCTGCTGTTCACAGAGAGCCTGGGCTTTGCCTGCTTGCTGCCCTTCTCCTCGCCAGCCCCAGGCTCTTCACAGTCTGTTTCTTCCTCTAACCCCTGGTGATTTTTTTCCTGTTTCAACTGCAAGAGCAGTGATTTTTGCTGTTACATTACTAAATCCTATTTATTCCATATTACTAAATCCCATTTAATCTGTTTACTCGGTCTCTCTGGTATGAGGCTTTACTGCTGCCTTATGCCAAGCTCTGCTGATGATGAGTTGCTGTTCAGATCCTCTCTGTCCTTTTGGCATCTGACTGTTGTGTGGTGCTGGGTGCTGCAGTGTGCACCAAGGAGGTGGCCAGTAAGGAGCTCTGGTTCAGAGAAGGAGCCTGCAGAGGTTCAGGGAGTCTTTGGCCTCACCCATTAGCTCAGAGCAGTGTTAGGGCTTTCCATTGCTTACAGTTCTAGAAGCTGCTGCTGTGCAGTGTCCACAGGTGACAAGTGGTTCTCCATTGTCCTAAAGGACCTGGGCACAGGTGCTGGTGTTGGTGGTGTTAATTGGGTCAGCTTGATTTCAGTGCTTTCTCCTGCTGAGTCCTCACTGTCCGTTCCATGTCCAGAGACTCCCTTAATACATTTTTATCTTCCAGACTGCTCTGTACCTGCCCTCACCAGGCTCATCTGCACCACTTCCCCAGCTGCTCATGTGTGTCATTATTCTGATGAGGCTGTGAACTCTCCATGGTCCTCTCAGTGCTCCTTTGTCCCCATGTAGCCACATGCAGCGGGCTGTGCCCAGCCCTGGCTCTGGCAGTGGCCACAGTGCCGTGGCTCACGGTGGCTCCAGGTCCAGACTCATCCCAAGTCTGTGTGCAGGGTTCTGTCTGTGTGTGCATGCAGAGCTGTCTGCAGTCTCCACGCTGTCCCCTGCAGCATACCTGAGTGTGTTCATGCTGTGCACAGACACTCTGAGGTAATGTTGGTAAGGTAAATGCAGAGCCCTTTCGTGAGCAGTTTTTTGTGGACTAAAACCAGCACAGTGTGTTGGGTGGCAAAGGGCCCTTCTGCAGTGGAGTGACAGCTGTATTCATAGTGGAAGTGGAAAGAATGAGCAAAACTCTCTCCCTTCCCAGGGGTGTCTCTTCTCCTGTGCCATCTTCCAGAGCTTCCAGTTTGGGAAGGGGCTGGCTGGGGGCCTGGTGTGGTACAGGTGCTTGTGTGCCACTGGACATCCCTGCATGGCACTGCAGGTACAGCTGGAAGAAGAGCTCATGCCCCCAGTCCCAGTGACTGTGTGCACGGGAGGGAGGTGATGTGCTGACACATTTGAAAATGTGTGCCTTTTTGACACGTTCACCTGACCTTTTTGATTTTTTTTCCACAATTCTGTAGGAAGGATCAGCACCTCCTTTCCCCTGTGAACTGCTGGTACCTGGTTCTGACGCAGACCCGTCGGGAGAGCCGAGACCACGCCACCCTGAATGACATCTTCATGAACAATGTCATCGTGCGGCTGTCGCAGATCAGTGAGGATGTCATCAGGCTCTTCAAAAAGGTAGCCTGGGCAGCCGTGCTTCATGAGCGTCCATCCTGGCATTTTAGTCTGAAATAGAATGGTCATAAATGTTGCAGAGCAAATCTTGCAAGGGACTATCACTGAAAGTCTCTCCAGGTAGTATTTATCTTAGAGTTTTAAAGAAACTGAGATCTAGACAAGTCTAGAGTGTGAGGTGTGACCTGGTGCTCAGAAATGAGAGGTGGAAATGTGATGACTTTTTTTGCAGACTCTTTGGAGGGCTTCAGAGAGCAGGTCAGAACAGGCTTGTTGGGTGGAACCTTGCTCAAGAGCAGGATGACAGCTATGAGGCAGGTACAAGAAAGGAGTCAGTGTGGCCTCCTGAAGTGAAGAGTCACGCCTCAGGAATTGGTGGAGGTATTTCCAGGAGCCAGAGATCATGTCATTAGCTGGTTGCAGGGCCTTCACTGGAAAAGGGCCTTAGCTGAAATTCTTGAAGAGCTGTTAAAGAGAACCGTTATTTTCTGGATTAATGATTAGTTAAAATACAAGAAAAAAGGAAAGGAGACTTCCAATGCAGTTCATAGTAAATTATTTGGAAAAAGCTTGAACAGTAAGATGACAAAATCTGCTGATGATACAGAATTATTAATGATAACCAAATTAAAAAGGAGCATGAGAGACTTCTGAGAATCACACAGTCAGGTGGACCAGGAGTGTTCACTGAAGGTGTGGAGTGTGGTAAGAGCACCAGGAGTCCCAGCAGAGGGTAGGCTCTGTGGCCTTGTTTTCATCAGGGGCAGCTGGGGACTGTAGTGAGGGAGCAGGGTGGGCCACAGGGCACCTGCCTCTCCAGCAGGAGAAGGCTCATAATCAGGGCTTATCTTGAAATTTCAGCCTGACTGGAGAATAAATTTCATGTGATATTTTTATGGCCAGTTTCCTCTAGTTTATAGATCTGACCTTAAAATTAAACTGCAAGGTCGGGTTTGTGTTGGCTGATTTGATGTGGGATACCATCCCTTTTCCTGTTCTCCTGCCCTCCAGAAATGGAGATATTTGGTATATGTCAGTTAGTCCAGTTCTGTCTCAAAATGTTCCTCCCATTTGCATTTTGCTCCAAACTGATTTTTGAGATTTATATTTAAACTATCCTTCTGCTTTCCCTGCCCATGTCTGTGGATGGTGTGTCTTGTTTGGAAACACAGGACAAATTCAGCCAGCTTGCAAACGTTTTGAGTGTTCTCCTGTTGTATGTCAACCCTCAGCCAGGACAGGATGGTGAAGTGTTTCATCCATTCAGCAGAATTATTTCTTTGTGTTTGGTGTTCTTCCATCTCCCCTCATTTTTGAACTTAAATTTCAACTTCTAAGCTCAACATTTAAATTCAATAGAAATGGTTGCTCCTTGTTTCTGCCTCCTCCATCTCCTGCCAGGAGAGCTGGTGTGGCTCTCTCTGCAGCCTGCCAGAGCCAGCCCCTGCTTTGCATCCAGAGGAGCCTTCACAGTTGTGGGCATCTGTGATTTCACAGGGTTTGTTCCTTGGACTTACCTGTCCCTGGAAATAATGTTCAGCTAAATCAGGGAAAAGACTTAACTTTGTGTCAACGTTTGCCTTTCACGTGGACAGGGAGGCTACCACTTTTGGGCATATTCAGGTTATTTATTTTTCTCAGCCTATGGCACGCCTTGTGTGAAGGGATCTGAGGCTGCACTTCACTTCACAGCAGTGCTCAGTGGGAACCGTGGGCACCTGTGTGGAAACAGGAGCGTGCTGGTAAATGGATTTTGAAGATCCAGCCTTGCAGCATAGAGGCTGCTCAGAGGAGGGATCCCTGACTGTGGCGTCCAGTCTGGCTCTGAGTGTGGTGGGCAAAGGGCTCCAAGCCCTCCTGCAGGGGGGCCAGGCTGTGCGAGCCTGCTGGCAGATAACCCGGCTCCAGAAGGGTTAAAGCACCCACTGTCGTGGTTCAGCTGCTGGCTGTGCTGGAGATTGCTCTTTGATGGTAAATTAGGGTAACATTTTTTCCCAGAAATGTCACTTCTAATTCTTCCCATCTAGAGTTTATTAATGGCCTGTGACATGCTGCGGGGACAGAAGGAACCCGGAGGTTTTGTGTTTCCTGCGCTCATTATGTAAATGTAAACAATTCCGGGGAGGGCTGGGCTGCAGGGGCAGCGTGGCTAAGGAGCCATTGCTCAGCAGTGGTCATCTGCCTGGAAAGATGGGGGTGCTGAGCTGGGGTGCTGAGCTGCCATCCCTCGGCTTCCCTGGGCAGCCTGGCAAGGTGGGGTCACCTGTCACTGTCCTGGGTGCTGTGTTTGTCCCTCCCCACCCAGGTGTCCTGCCCCCAGCATGCCTCCTCTGTGTCTGGCTGGGAACCCTTCCAACCCAAACCATCCTGGCATTCTGTGAGCAAAGCAGAAGAAGAAAACTGAATCGGGCAAATTTCCTGTGGAGCTTCCGGTGTGAGTCACGTTCCGGATGCAGGAGGGGATGATCAAGGGAGTGTGTTGAGGTTGCTAATTGGCAGCAATCAGTGGAGATGCTGGGATGTGTCCCTGCAGAGATCTGGCTGGCTCTGCTGTCAGGGCCAGTCTGTCACCCTGAAACCTCACAGCATGTCCTGGCAGACTCAAACCCAGGGTGAGGGACCCATTGCCAGGCAGGTGTTTGCTCCACTCTAACCTCCTGCTGTGGCAGAAGGAAGGAACTTTGATGCTTCCTCCAGGTATGGGATACAGGAAATTACACATTTGAGACAGAGCATTGCTATGTCCAAAATAAGGGTGCTGGGTTATTCCCCAGTGTGGGATTTAATTACGTGCTGTGACAGTGAATTTAATTACAGCCTGTGCTGCATTGTCCTGGATGGAGGTTGGGTGAAGAAGCAGTGTCTGGATGGGAGCTTTTGTCTTTGTCTTGAGAATAAGTGTTCTCTGTTGTCAGAGAACATCCGTGCTGCTGCTGCCTCATACTTTGTCAGCAGTGGCAGGAATTTTAATAAATTGCTAACTTGAAGCCATTGCTGTCTCAGTGAGCAACTGTGGGTTTTAGGAGGAATGTGAGGCATAAAGGAAGCAGCTAAATTTTAGTTCAGGTTTTGTGGATGGTCCCAGGGAACTGGAATGATGTTTTGGTGTTGTCTCCTGTAAGCACACAAATACAATTTCTCTATTGGAGAAAGGGAAGGCAGCAGGCTTGGAGGAGAGGCAAGTCCTTCAGCTGCTTGCTTGCCTGTGCTTGAAAAAGGCTCCAGCATCCTCCCTCTGGACACTGCCCTCTTGGATGCTGAGTGTTTGGGCTAGTGTCTGTAAGCAAATGGCTCTTTAACTGTGCTCCCCACCTGTGGGGAGCCTGTGGTTGCCTGTGCAGGTGTAGCTCATGGAACAAAACACTGAGCCACTTTGTGTTGCTCTGTTTTGGAGTCTAAAATTGGATTTGAAAATTACAGCTTTGTGGCCTTGCCCTGTGCCACACAGGAAATCCAGGGCAGAGGCAGGAGCTGCAGCTCAGCCTGGGCCATGGTTCTGCCACCAGCCTGTCCTGTCCTCTTCCCCAGGCGTTTGGGAAGCCTTGGTTTGGGGAGTGGCCTGTGACTGTGGCAGCAGGGATGGCTGGAGGGGCACATGTGACTTGGCTCCTGCAGGCTCTGGGCTCCAAGCCCCCTGTTTGTAGAGCTTGACTGTAATAACTCATATGAGAATCACAGAATGGTTTAGGTTGGAAAAGCTCTCTGAGACCATGGAGTCCAACCCTTCCCCCAGCAGTGCCAAGGCCACCACTAACCCATGTCCCCAAGTGCCACATCCACACAGCTTTTCAATTCCTCCGGGAATGAAGAAGAAATTTTTTCCTAATATTCAACCTAAACCACCCTGGCACAACTTGAGGCTGTTTACTCTTGTCCTGTCCCTTGGTCCCTGGGAGCAGAACCTGACCCCCACCTGGAGCTGCAGAGAGTGAGAAGGTCCCCAAGCATCTTTGGGCGTTGTCTGGGGGGATGCACACCTATCATGGCCCTGCTGTGAATTAGCAAGTCCCAGTGAGATTTTTGAGAGCAATGATGACCATCACTTGGTGGCAGGGGACAGGGACTGGGCTCCTGTCCAGATGAGGGTTCCTGGTGCCCCTGGGCCTCAACTGAGCACCTTCTGGTCATTGGCATCACCCCTTGTACCCGTGGGAGTGGGACCAGTGTGCATCAGTGGGGCCTCTGCGGATGGGACTGTCCCAGGTACCCTGACACTAATTTACAGACGTACTGTGGTTACTGCGTGGGACTTTCACCCTTTAGACTCCTTGCTTCAGGCTTTGCTTTCAGTCTAACTTCTAATAATCTAGATTAAACTTTCAAAGTATGTAGCTTGTCCCATTGACTGGAATTAGAGGACCTTTCCATGCTGAGGGCTTCTCTCATCACCCAGCTTGATGGAATGTTGTTTTCTCTGCCCACGTGCACAGAACTTCCTGGAGTTATTTGAGGAAACCTGGAAGAAACTGCTCAGTTTTGTTTTGGTTTGGTTTAGGGGAGGGAGGAGCCGGGTGTCTATACTTAGTTTAAACACATCTTCAAGCTACACTAAGTATTTCCTAGCCAAGAAGATTCCACGGACAGATTTGTGGTGTAATTACAGGCAGGCAGGAGAGCAGTGTGAGCACATCCCAGCACCCCCAGCTGCTGGGTTGCAGTAGGAGTTGGTTTGATCTGCAGCCAATGCTGGGCAGCTCCCCAGGCTGTGGCCTCTCCATGAAGGGCTGGAGACTGCATCTGCCTCATCCTGCCTGGCAAGGAAAGGGAAAACACAGGCTGATAATGGGATTTCAGCAGACAGGAGGATGCCAGGAGTTCCTCACTGGCACTGTCTCCTCAGCTGGCTGAACTTTGGCTGCTGCTGTTGTGAAACTGGAAACTTTATTATATAACTGTGGTGTAGCTATTTTGTAATGTCTTTTTTCAGAGATGCTTTGGTTTACTAGGGTCAGAATAGTGAAAATGAGCTACTGAGGAGAAGCTGAGGGCGTGGGTCATGGCCAAGGGAAACATAAACCTGAGATGCCAGTGCTGGGGAGCCCTGATAGCTCTGAAATACCAGCATTGGCTGGAAATTGCAGGTCCAGCAGCAGATGTGTTTAATCACAGAGCAGCAGAGATGAAGACAGATTGACAGGTGATGCTGTGGAGCTGGAGAATGCCAGTCTAGGGAACTGCAAACCCACAAATGGCTACTGGATGATTTATACCCTGCCAGTCTCAAAGTGAGTCTCTGCCAGTCCCCAAAGTGGGGGAGAGTGTTGTGTGTTATACCTAAATGGGCAGTTGACTGTGGGCTGGGAATGAATTCTACCAGTGGAAGGGCAGAGCAGTATTGCCTGTAATTTTAGATTCATCTGTTTTGCAGGGTAAATAAGTCAAATTATGTGAAATTCCTCCTCATGGTCTCTGAAACCCAGTTTGGGTGATCCATGGGCAAACATCAACCTCAAATGAATACGCAGCCATTCTGAAAGTGAGACTTTGCTGCACTGTGTAGTCATGTTTATGATCCCTCTGAAATGTATTTTCATTTTAGAACTGCATGTTTTGAGCATAACAGTCTCATCTCTTCTTGTTTTTGTCTTGCAGAGCAAGGAGATTGGCCTCCAGATGCACGAAGAGCTCCTGAAAGTCACCAACGAGCTCTACACGGTGAGCAGTGAGCTGATCCCCATTCCCCAGCCTGGGGACATTTGTTAGAGCCAGCCCAGGAGGCTCTGCCCTGGATGTCCTGCAGCAGGGCCCATTCCTTCCCCTGGCATCCTGGGGAGAGCCCTGCTCCTCGCTGGGGTGGTGGCAGGGCTGGAGGGCGTTCCAGCAGGGCCAAGGGCTGGGTCCTGCTGCCCAGCTGCTTCCCTTGGGCGTGGCTGGGGGGGTTTGGGTGTGAGCCAGTGGGATCCTGTGCCTGTAAGCACACTCACCTGCCAGGGCTCGGGCCCCACGGTGCCTTCTGGCCCTGCTCAGACGCTGGCTTGGTGATTTCCAGGCACCAGTGGCTCTGAGCTGGCCGTGCTTGTCTGTTGGACACCTCCCTGCCCCTGTGAGCCCGTGGCCTGGGGGGTGGCTGAACATGACCTTCTTCTGGAGAATACAGAAAAGTTCTGGCTCGCAGAGGCTCAGCTCTGTCTTGTGCCCTGAGGAGCACTTTGGCTGCAGAGTTGTCTGTGCCTCCCAGTGAGATCATGTGCTGTTAGTCAGGACATGGCTCTTCAAGCAGGTTTTCATAGCAGGGTAGTAAAAGTCTTCATGTTGCTTCTGCCTCTTGCCCTGTAGCAAGAGGTTTTTTTTAAAATTTATTTTGTTTGTGGTTTAGGAGCAACAAAACCATATAAAGTCTACCCTTTGTTGGAAAATAGAGATAATATATTTGCTCTCTTTGGTTGTATCTGTAACTGGTACATAAATAATACTGCAGTAGGTTTATTCCTAAACAATCATTCTATTTCATCTTTTTGAAAAACAGGCCTAAACAACAGAGCATGAATGATTGTATTTGAAATTTCTGCCATAAATCTCCTCCTAACAGGTTTGTTCTTGCATTGGCTGTTGAAGGATTTGATTGTTGAGAGACCTGCAGTGTGGGTGGACAGCAGATCAGATTAAAAAGCTTGTGTGAGATTTGGGAGTGCATTGCTGATGGTTGAATGTCACAAGCTGTGTTAGGGGTGGTGACTAATTAAGATTAATTACAGCAGCAGCATGACAGATGCAAAACAAGGAAAGACTAACAAGGGCTGGGCTGACCTGAAAGGCTGTGGACCAGTATGCTCTGAAGCCAGCCACAGGACAGGGCTGTCCCCGAGGGACACTGGGGTCACTGGGGGGGTCAGCAGTGTCCTGAGGTCCCCTGTGCAAGCAGTGGCCAAGGAGGAGCATGGAGGGTGATTCTGCTCATCCTCACAGGAGCTGAGATTTCTCCCATTCACTGTTTTGCTCCACGTGCTGAGCAGAATGGGCTTGAATGGTGAAGCACACTGGTTTGAATGGTGAAACTGGGACAGCTGGAGGAGCTCTGTGTTTGCATTCAGCCTTGCTGCTAAGATAGCAAACTGCTTGTGTCGTGCAGCCAGGAAGGAGCAGGGAAGGGACATACTGGCTTCAAAAGCATGAAGAAAAAGCCTGTGGGGCAATCAGGGTCACCTGACATCTGCTTGGTGCCTCAGTGAGTTCTGTCCTTGCGCCATCAGGTGAAAGGGGCCCAGCTGCCCCCCTGGCTCACGGGTGCTGGGGGTGGCTGGGGACGTCTTTGGGGCTGAGCTGCTGTTGGTGTGTTCTGTGCTGATGGCAAAACCAGACACGGCGTAAGGAGCTGGCTCACAGGACAGCAGGCTGCTGCTCCTTGAGAAATGTCACTTGTCTGCTGTCAGCACAGGGAAGTCAATTTTCTTGCCTCTGGCCAGGCCTTTACCCACAGCTCATCCGTGCCCTGGCAAGGCTGCTTTTTAAGCCTCTCCAAGGGGAATTCTGTGCGCTGGGTGGAAACTTTTTTACAGGCTTCTCAGGCATTCACTGTCCCAAACCTAAGCCAAAACAGCCGCATTGATTTTAACTCAGCCTTGTTGCTGTTCTGATGCAAGTCACCCTGTGCACTCCGTGTGGGGAGAACCAAAGCCACACTGATTTCAATCAAAACGGAAGTGGATGACTTTCATTCTGAAGTGGAGATGCTTGTGAATGGTTTTGTGCAGAAATAGTTCAGCTGTGAGTTAAAACCAGCTTGGTTCCTCCTTGTGGATTCCAGCAGAGAGGTACCAGCTGGAGCTGTAAAGGGAGAAGGCTGAGGGGGCCTGAGCCTGTACCTGACACGATCACCCCATTTCTGCTCTGGCTCCTCTGCTGGGTCAGGGCCTTGGGGATGAGCTGTTGAGGAGAACAAAGCCCTCGTAGCTGGAGACTGCCAGCAGTGCCATTTATGGCTGGTATTTTGGCAACAGCCTTTATCCAGAACATGTAATTAATATGGAAAACACAACTTGTGTTGTTAAATAACTAATGAACATTGGAACATATTTTTCCTCCTTTGCTGCAGCTAATTAACTGATTTGCAGGAAAGATCCCCGGGACACAGCTGTGGCAGTTTGTCTTTGTGTCACAGCAATGCAAGCCAGGGACAGCGTGAGTTGATTGCAGGCACCGAGATGGCACGAGGGAATTGCAGATCAGGGGCTGATTGCTGCAGTGCAGGTTGGCCCGGGCCAAAATTAAAGCAGATATTAAACAGAAGTATCCTCTGAATTTCTAAGAGCGAGCTGTGTGGCAGGGCAGCTGGTGAGGAGCACAGTGAGCTGTTTAAGGTGTCTATTTTGGTTGGGTAACTGTCCCATAACCTTTAGATTTCACAAAAATCTGCAGTTTGGAGCCCTGGTACTCGTTGGGCTTCTCTGTCGTGTTGTGTCAGGGCCTCTCTGAGTGCTGTAGAAACCTTTCCTCTTACTGCCCAAAGCCCTGTTATGCAGCACTTTGCTTTTTCATTTCCCTCTGCCTGCTTCACAAAAAGATGTAGATGGTGAGGATGAGGAGGGCTCAGTGAAACCCTCTGGTCTTTCTCTTTAGGAAAATCCCAGGAATTGTCTGGTTTATGTGTGTCCTGTGACACTGACTGCAGAAAAGGCAGTTTGAAATATGTGGCTGGAATCTGTATTAAGAATTTGCAGGGTGTGGAAATGCAGCAGCCTTTGCTCACTGCCCCTTGCCTGTGCCTGCAGTGGGATCTCCCTGCAGCAGGTTTGTGCTGGGAGCCTGCTTCAGCTGAGGGCTGTGCTTGGCAGGAGGAGGGATCCCGCAGCTCAGCCTGACCTGCTCCCAGTCAAACACTCCTGGGTCCTGCTGTCATCTGCAGCTGAGCAAAACTGCTTTTTCTTCACTAAGCCGTGTGTAAAAATCTCCTGCATTTTTGGGTTCCTGCTCTGTTTTAACCCTTGGGCCTCAGGCAGTCCATCCCAGGGTGTCCCAGGGTGTCCCAGCCCTGCTGAGGCTGATTGCAGTGAGCAGTTGGGCACTGTGGGCCGTGTCAAGGCAATGTGAAATAAACCATCCACATCCCAAAGGGAGATGATAGAAGGGGACAGTGTGACTAAAGGCATAAAGAGAGAGGAGCAGATGTGTCCCTCTTGCCAGCTCCATTAAAATGATCCAGTGTGCCCTTTGGGCTCTTGTTTCTGAAAGGAAAGGATGTGGTGGAAGTTTTGCCTGTAGAGTGTTCCAGGATCAGTGCCATCCCTCCTGGATCTGGAATGTGAAGGACAAGGTGCTGCTGCACCTATCCTGGCACTGCCTGTGCCTGCTGGCAGCAGCAAGGGGAGGATGAGGTGGTGATAGGAGACAAACCCCATTTCTGCCTGGGCATTGCAGCTCTTCCACTTCCAGAGGGTTCTGCTGTCTGGGTGGCAGAGCACCCAGACAGCAGAACTGTCACAGGCTGTGTGATGGCTTAGCAAGTCCAAGTGTAGGAACAGAGGGGTTAGGTCAAAAGGGAGTTCAGAGTGACAAGTGCCGCAGTCACTTGTCATGGAGACCCTTATCCCAGCTGCAGAGCTCTGGGGTTATTCCTTATTTCCCTGTTGGCAGGCATACAGCGCTCTTTGACTGCAGATGTGTGCTGGGTCATGTCCCCACAGTGGGACTGAGTGTCATCACAGCTCTTAGACCAGCCTGGAGCCTCTCTAAATACGGCTGGGATTAATCTCTCACGCCTTCCTCCCTTTGTTCCTTAATGCCACAGTGGCCCCCCAGCCCCTCTGCGCTGCCCAGGGCTGTCCTGCTCCGGTGCTGTGGGTGACCATGGGAAGGTGGCTCATGGCCTCCTGTGTCTGCAGGTGATGAAGACCTACCACATGTACCATGCAGAGAGCATCAGTGCCGAGAGCAAGCTGAAGGAGGCAGAGAAGCAGGAAGAAAAGCAGTTCAACAAGTCAGGGGACATCAGTGTGAACCTGCTGCGACACGAGGACCGGCCTCAGCGGCGCAGCTCCGTCAAGAAGATTGAGAAGATGAAGGAGAAGGTGGGTGAGAGGGAAGGAGGAGGGAGCTGGGCTGGGGTAGGGGCTCCCTGCAGGCAGGGGGGTTGTCTTCAGCCTTGTCTTTGTCTGTGAGGCTGTTCCTGTATCTCTGGGAAGGGGATAGGAAGGCTGGTGTCTCGTGTGCATGTTCTGCTGAAAGGCAACCCAAGGAGGCCATCACAAGTGTCTTCCCTGCTCCTGGCTGTGGAGAAGGGCCAAGACCAAGCTTCTAGAGAAGGTTTGACTCAGAGTCAGGATGGAGTGACAGGGACAGGCAGTGCAGCCTTGGATAGGTGGTGGACCTGCACAGGAGCCACATGGCCACCCGTGGCACCTTCCTGGCTGTCTCTCTGGAGGGAGAGCCAAGACAGGCAGCTGGAGGGGGCTTGGGCGCCATGGCTCCTGGAGCACAGGACAGGGAGGGGTGGTGGGAGCTGCTTCTCCACCAGCAGCCCAGGCCACAGCGTGCTGGGGGCTGTGCTGTGCCAGCTGGGGCCCGAGAGGCTGTGCTGAGGAGGGCAGTGCCCCGGGGTGCCTGGCTCGGCGTGCTGACACATCCTGGTTGGACACCAGACCCTGCTCTGGGAGTCTGGGGTTTGTCTGTGATGTGTTCTTTAAAGATGCTTTTAAAAGTGAACAACAGCCTTGGGTTTGCTCAGGCACTGACTCCTGGTAGCAAAAAAATAGTTGGATCTATAAAATACCAGTGTTCTTCTTCTGTAGACTGTCTGAGAGTGAGAGTGCAGTATTTAGATGGATTTGCTAGGCAAAACACTTTGTGCCATTCTGGCCTCAGCAAATCCCCTTGGCCTCAGGATCTCCACAAGTTTTTGTGTTTATTTTGGAGAAAAGGGAATAGCTTCCCCAGCCGGGATGCATTTGCTTGCTGGCTCACCCAGCCCTGGGATGTTTCTAGCAGTGAACTTCTCGGAAGGGTTAATCTTTTGATTCAGCCTTCAGAGCAGGGATCTGCCCGAGCAGATGTCCCAGATCTGGAGCACATCTGCTTTCCTACAGTTTTGAATTCTGGGTCCTGTTCTGAATTGTGTAGCTTGGGCCTCTGGGCCAGATTCCACTTTGATACAGCTGCACACATCTGGAGCAAGTCCAAACGTATGTCAGCATTTCTGGGGGGGGAAATTTGGCGCTCTGGTTTTGACTGATGCCAAAATCCCCAGCAGCAGCTGTGCTCAGGGGCTCCAAGTACCTCTGAGCAGGATGCACTCATCATGGCTGGCTGGCACTGCAGGGGGTGTTCAGATGGGATCTTCTCCACCCTGGCAAGGTCCCTGTTTTCATACCAGATACCAAGTTCTGGTAATTACCTCGTGACACCCAGGCTGCAGGGTGCTGTGGGGCTCTGTGGCAGGAGAAACTGTGCCAATACCATCCCGTTTGTGCTCTGACACTCCATTCTGCTTTTCCAGAGACAAGCCAAGTATTCTGAAAACAAGCTGAAGTGTACAAAAGCCAGGAATGACTTCCTGCTGAACCTGGCAGCCACCAACGCAGCCGTCAGCAAATACTACATCCACGACGTCTCCGACCTCATCGACGTGAGTGCCTTCCCTGGGCCCCCCAGCCTGGCTCAGCTCTTAGTTGCCCTCCTGTGTGGTGGTCCAGGGGTGTCTGGGGGGCTTTAGGAGATTCTTAACTGGGGCTGAAGATGTCCTGTGGATTGGATTTGCCTTGGGGTGAGCCAGGTGAGACTGGGGTTTCTCCTTGGCCCATTGGTTATTCTGTGTATGAGACAGAAATGCTTCCCAAGGTCAGACACAGCCCTGGTTCTGGTGCTGAAACAGAGGGGTTTTTTCTTTCTACTGCTTGGTGACTTTGGTGGGGATTCAGCACATGTGGCAGTGCTGTCCTGGCTGGGGAAGGCACCTTTGTGGCTTTGTCCTGGTGCTCCCTGCAGGGAATAGCCTCAGGGCAGGAACTGCTGCAGGCAGCTTCATGGCAATGGCAGGAACTGAACACCGGTGACTCCTGCAAACTGCTTTGAGATGATTCAAAGAAGGGATTTACCCAGAGAAGGGATTTCTGCTTCTTCCTTTTTCGGGCATCCCACAGTGTGTAGATGGCACAGTGCAGTTTCTTCCTGCTGGAGTTGCCTCAGTGAGTGCATAAATAGCTGAGCTTGAAGCACGAAGTTACCATCATTACCTAAATGTACAATTTAAAAAGCTGCTTGAGTGCTTACCTCCTTTCCTAGCCCATTAGCATGTAGTTACACTTCTGAGAATTAAAGTAAGTCTGATGCAAAACCCCTGATGACTTCAAGATTTTGATATATGATAAAATACTCTTCATTATGTTCCTTTTGTTCTCTGTATTATTGAAGATGTGCTAAAAAAACAAGTAAGTTGATCGTGGAGACGTTTGAATGGCAAGGTGTGAGAACACCTTGATTTATCTGCAGGCTTTCTGCTTTTGCAGTGTATATTCTCTCTTTCCTTTAATTACGTTTTAAGCAAGAATGACTTACTTTTATGGAACTTTTTGAACTTTGATTTTCTGGAGATTTGCTGAGGTCCATTTTAGCTCTGTCTGTTTATATTATTCTTCCCAACTTTTATTTCCTCACTGACACTTCCACTGGAGTCAGCAGACGGCATTTCTCCCGTGCTCCAGGAATCCCTTCAGGGACTTTAGCTAAGGCATCTTTAACATGGAGCAATGAAATCTCCCTAATTATAAAGTCTGTTCACCAAAGAAACAAAATATTAGATGTGTGAGCTGAGCATGGGTGTCCTATATCCTCAAAGGCAGAGCAGTTTGTCTGAACAGGCTTTTTTACGAGTTCAGTGTATTTTGGAAGGGTGAGGCAAGAAGGGCTTCGGCACCTCCAGAAGAAATGAATCCAAGTCACCGGATCCTGGTGGTGCTGGAGGGGCTGTGCAGGGCAGGGGGGGTCTGTGCAGGGCAGGGGGGGTCTGTGCAGGGCAGGGGGGGGCTGTGCAGGGCAGGGNCCACGCTCTGAGCCCGGGGCAGCTCCGGGCCCGGCTGGCCACGCTCTGAGCCCAGCTGGCCACGCTTGGAGCCCAGGGCAGCTCCGGGCCCAGCTGGCCACGCTCTGAGCCCAGCTGGCCACGCTTGGAGCCCAGGGCAGCTCCGGGCCCAGCTGGCCACACTCCCGTGGCTCCTGCTGGCTCCTCCACCCTGCTCCTCCGGGAACGGTGAGGGGTACACCGGGCTGGCTCTCAGGGACACGGGAGAGGCGAGGGGACACGCTCCATCTCCAGCACAAATTTCACACAGATCCAAACCGCCAGGACACCAATTTACCAGCGCTTCCCCCAAATCCCAGCTGCCCCAGTGTCATCCCTTAGGCACAGCCTTGACATTGCTTGCTCCCTGGGCATCCCTGCAGAGCGGTGGCTGGTGACAAAGCCGTGCTGGACTCCCCTGCTCTGGCGAGGCAGAGGGCCCAGCTGCCCCGGGAGGGTGCAGGGCTGCAGCTTTAATGAGAGCTGCAAAGCCCGTCAGAGGAGCCCTGAAGGGGCACAGAGCTGCCTGCCCTCTGTCTCCAGTGGCCTTGTTGTTTTGTCCTAGAAAGGAAGGGAAGAATATAGAGACAGATCAAATTAGCCTTGGACTGGCAGTGCACCGTGGGGCGTCCTCCTCGGATGACACGTGTGTCTGTTTGAGTGCCTGGGCTTGTCTCTTTTCTGTCATTAACTCTGTGACCAAGTTAATCTTTTTGGCCACGTATGTGAAGAGGAGATAAAGCTGCTTATCCATCCCTCTGGAGTTCTGTGGGAAATGGCTGCAAGATAGTTTGAAATGGTCACATGAAAGATATCACTGGATTCAGCAGAGAAAATGGAGCAGTTGGTGTCCATACAAACTGATCTGCCAAAACGTGTGCAGCCTCCTCTGAGTCCTTCTGGAACAGCAACTCGCTTCCCTACGGATTAGTGATTGCTGTATCTGAGACAAACAAGCCAGGAAAGGAGGGGAACTCTGAGGAAATTCAACATTACATGGAACTGTCAAATTGCTTGGACCCTGGAAAAATTAGCTGAGTCAAGTCAGGGAACAGAAACAGCAGCTGAAATAATTATGCCAAAAATCCTCAGTTGGGTTTACTGGCCTGGTTGAACAGGAGCAACCCGGGCTAGTGGAAGGTGTCCCTGTTCATGGCAGGGTAGTTGAAATTGAATAAGCTTTAAGGTCTCTCCCAACATAAACCATTCTGGGGTTCTGTGATTTACTTGCCACGCAGTACAGCTCTGGATTTTGCGGCAACATCAACAGAGTAGAGGCCAGAAATTAAAATAGGCATATAATTATTATGCATATAATAAAAATTAATGCAGAATATTTTTTTTAAAAACTGATAAGGAAAAAAATGCAGACGGAGGGAACAGAGCAGAGCAAATGAGTTGGGCTCTTGGTTTGCAGGCAGTGCTGCTCCTGTGGAGGCAGGGGCATTACTGCTCTGCCTGGGAGGTTAGGGGGTGGTTGCAGGGCACCCAGGTGCTCAGGTGTCACTCCAGGGTTCCACTTGCTCAGGTGAGACATGGGCCTGGCTGAGCTCTGTCATGTGCAGGTTCAGGCTCCCAGATAACAGAGGGACTGGAAGTTGCTGGAGGCCCAGACCACTGTGTGCATTTCCTTTTCCTGGAGCCCAGGGCTGCTCCCAGGGCAGCTCTGGGGTGGGCAGTGGGAGGCACACAGGTATTTGGCTGCCTCCGCAGTGTTTTGGCCAAACGTGCTTGCTTGAGCTCCAGGAGCTGGTTTGTTTCTCAAGCTGAACACTGGGATATTTCCACCCCTTGCAGGGTGTTACCAGGCGTGATGAATTAATGCTTGGGGAGCTCTGAGCTTGGCAGATGAAAGGCGTTGCAGAAGGGCTGGGGATTGTCATTTGTGGTTCTAATTTATTTGCCATCAAAGGGATGAGAGGGGTGAGAAAATGCCATTTGTTCTGGGGCTGGGAGCATCAGTTTGAAGTCTTTTTTTTTCCTTCCTTTTTCTTTTCCCCTCCCCATTGTGTGTTCCTCTGGGAATTGTGTGGAAGTCCCCGCTCTGTCTTTTCTTCTCTGGGCATCCGTGTGTGACTGGTCCCCAGGGCCTGCAAGGGCTGCAGTGTGTGCAGGAAGTGCCTGCCCTGGATTTCAGGAGCAGCTCATTTCTGGGCACTGCGAATCACCGCCGGCTTCAGTGAGAGTCCAGCAGCAAAAAAAGGGAAACATTTCACATGGAATTTTGTCCTAAAAGCAGCTGGCAATGCCCTGAGCTCCTCTCCTTGGGTTCTGTGCCACTGAGTGCTTTGCGTTGTAGTGGCTCGGTTTTGTGTGCTTTGGGAATTCTCACCCTTGAACAGTGGCAGATATTTCCTCCCGGTACTGTTTCTTGTAGCAAAGCAGCTGTGATTTCAGGGGCTGGGAGGTGCTGGGAACGCACAGTGCATTCCCAGGGCACAGGGCTGTGGCCAGCTGGTCAGGGCAGGAGGGCTGGTCCTCCCCCAGTGCTGGCACAGGGGTCCCAGCCCTGGTCCCTGCCCCATCTGTGGCAGCCCCTTGGCTGCATTGTTCCAGCTCTGGGGTTTCTATACAACCTGGAGTGGTCGTACTGGTGTTCATGCTGAAACTGTCTCACAGGAGAGACTTGCAGCACAGAATGAGGTTTTGCCCCAAGCAGCAAATGGAAATTCACCCCTTATCTTTTTTGTGGTGCTTGTTGATTTTTTTAAGGCAGGTCCATGCCAGTCCATAACTGCCCCTACTCTCAGTTAATGTGATGAGAAGCTAAACAGAAGCAGGATAAATGGAGGGCTGTGACAATTCCATAGCTTTTACAAAACTCCTCATTATTGCACATGGGGTTTCGCAGCTTTTACAGACTCGGAGGGACAGTGGGGCTGGGAATCAGCCCAGTGTAGCTTTGCTGCTGCTGGTTTTAGCAGAGGCTGAAGCAAGCACAGCCCTGCAGTGATGTGATCTGAGCTGAGTGGTGTCTCCTCACATCGGCACCGAGCATGAGATGCCTTCTTGGGTTGGAGCTGCTTGTGGCACCAACGGAGTTTTCGGATTTCACTTCAAGTTTATCAATATGAATTTCAGGAAGTATTTCTTCACAGAAAGGGTTGTAGGACACTGGAACAGGCAGCCCAGGGAAATGGTGGAGTTTCCATCCCTGGAGGTGTTCAAGGAATAGCTGGATGTGGCATTCGGTGCTCTGGGCTGGCTGACAGGGTGGGGATTGGTCACAGGTTGGACTTGCTCAGCTCTGATGCAGCTTTCAGGGCAGCAAATCCCTGTGCTTGACGTGCCAAATTCAGTTATACTGAGCACAGTGTTTAAAACTAGTTTTTTTTCTTAAGTACAGTCTTTTGGCAGCAATTAACTCCAAGTTTTACCATTTTCCCCAAGACAGACATAAGAGTGATCAGCAGCATGAGGAGCTGCTCCTGTGGGAGGCAGACAGCTGCCCAGGACAGAGCAGGATGTGCACACACTGCAGGGCATGGTGCCCACTGCCACACCTTGCTTCAACGTCCATCCCTGTTTGAGGACCTTGCAAAATGGTTTGGGAGCGTTTGTGTGACCAGGCCCTCCTTTGTGTTTGTCAGTGCTGTGATCTGGGATTCCACGCCAGCCTTGCTCGGACCTTCAGGACATACCTGTCTGCTGAGTACAACCTGGAGACGTCCCGCCACGAGGGCCTGGACATCATCGAGAACGCCGTGGACAGCCTGGACGCGCGGAGCGACAAGCACACCATCATGGACATGTGCAACCAGGTCTTCTGCCCGCCCCTCAAGTTCGAGTTCCAGCCACACATGGGGGATGAGGTAACGTGCTCACCTGGGGGCTGCAGAGGGGCCTGGCCTGGCCTGGTGCTCCTCTGAACCATCGCTGTGAAGTTGTTCCTGACTCCTTACCCCTCTCTGCTGCCTTCACACACTGCTGTTCATGTTTCCTAATGAGACTCCTGGCTCGTTAGGGCTCCTCCTTTCAGGCTGCCTCCTGCTCCATGTCTGTCCCAATTAGGGAGCCCGTGGTTTGGCTCTCTCTGCCCCACAGATCTGCACAGGGGAGCTGTGATTAACCTGCTGTAATTGGGAGATGGCAGAAGCACTCGGTGCTGGCCTGGGTCCAGGGCACTGCTCGTGGGACACATGGCAACACAACCTCTCTGAAGGCTGCCAGGAGCTTGTGGGGGCTGGAGGGAGTTGTGTGGGTATGGAAACGTGTGTCTGGTCCGTGCCTGACCCGTGGAATGTCTCCTGTCTCAGGTGTGCCAGGTGAGCGCCCAGCAGCCTGTGCAGACCGAGCTGCTGATGCGGTACCACCAGCTGCAGTCCCGGCTGGCCACCCTCAAGATAGAGAATGAAGAGGTGAGAGGTGGGGTCTGTGGGCAGCACTGCTGAGCCTTTCTTCCACTGGAGGTTTCCTGGTGTGCTCAGGTGTGGAGCCCTCCTATGGCAGAGCTGGAAGTGCCCACAGACCGCAGCCAGTGCTAGCCCAGGGCTCAGGAGCTGCCTGTGGAGTGGTTGTTTTGGCTCAAGATGTGTCCTTTTCCCAGTCTGCCTCAAACCCACACTGTCCTGTTTCTGACAGGTACGGAAAACGCTGGATGCCACAATGCAGACCTTGCAGGACATGCTGACAGTGGAAGATTTTGATGTTTCAGATGCCTTCCAGCACAGCCGCTCCACTGAGTCAGTCAAGTCAGCTGCATCAGAGACCTACATGAGCAAAATCAACATTGCCAAGAGGAGAGCCAACCAGCAGGAGACTGAAATGTTCTATTTCACTGTGAGTCTCAGCTCAGGCCATACAGGACACGAAGCATTAATTGCCAGGGCTGAGGCCCAGTTAAGTGCTCATTAGTGAAGAGCAAGAACCAATTCAGTCTCTTTAAGTACTTGTCTTCTGTCAGATTTGGGTCTGGAATGCATTTCAGTGGCAGGGCACTACATAGGGACTGACAATCCAGTGCCTGCCTTGTTTTTCTCTTTGAAGGAACAACTGGAGCAGCCAGATGAGATTGAAAACTTACTGAGTGGAGTAGGAGAGGGTCAGAGCAGGGTGCAGACTCCAGATGGCCTCAGCATGGGCCACCATCCAGGGCCTTCAGGAAGGCCTTCAGGACTGTGAACTATGAGCCAAGTCTTCCTCTCTAGCCTAAACAGCTTAAATTTGCCCTTGGCCCACGGAGGACCTGAAGCCAGTCACATGCCAAGGAAGGCACAAAAGCTGGGCTGTGGTGGGTGTGCCTGCCCTGCAGCTCTCATGCTGCACTCCCAGGCATAGCTCAGGTCTCTGTTCTGGTACCTGAAATACAGGCAACAGCCATGAGTTCACCAGAAGTCTCCCTCATTTCAGTGTGGGTCATAGCCTATGGTTAACAGCATCTTGTGATGTATTACATATGCATAGAAGAGCTTCTACTTTCTCTTAATAGTATTATTGTAAACCTGGGCGGGGGGGGTGGGTGGGAATTGAAATTTTCATTTGGAATTGTGCTTGGGATTACTTTAATGGTTTTTGCAGAGATTTGATCTTTCCCATTCTCGGTCTTCCGTTTTCCATCTCTTGTCTCCCTGTCTCCTCTCAGCTGTGTAGTGCCTTGCTCTGGAGTGCTCCTGGGTGTCCCACAGCCTGACTGTGGGATGGGCAGCTGTGCTGCAGGGGGCTCCTGGCAGTCCCTGCCTGGGAGGGCTCAGGCACTGGGAGCTCTTGCTTGGCATTGTTGGTTTGCACAGAGGCGAAGCCTTGGCAGTGCAGGGAAAGCTGCTTTGATTTCCTAGGCTGTTCCCAGAAGCCTGAGAAAAGAAAGCCAGCTTTGAACTCTTTGTCCCTGCCTGCATTCTCAGGCAGGAGGGGCAGCTCCAAGGAGACCAGGCTAATAAGACCATCAAGGCAGTGGCTGGAGCAGGGAGAAGTGATTAGCCCCCGCTGAGCCCTGCGGCACAGCTGGCACAGCCTGCAGCCTCCTGAGCCCCCACAGGCAGCAGTGAACGTCCCTTAGGGGCTGTGGTGCTTAACCCACCCCGTTTGTTCTTTAATTCCAGAAATTTAAGGAGTATCTGAATGGCAGTAACCTCATCACGAAGCTCCAGGCTAAACACGACCTGCTGAAGCAAACTCTGGGAGAAGGTGAGTGGGGGTCAGGTCCAGGGAGGATCCTCCCGTCACCTGAGAGGGTTCAAACCATGTGTCCTGCCAGCCTCACTGTGTGTGTTCTCCTGAGTGATGGTTCTGTGCCTGGCTGCTGCTGCTCAGGCTAACCAGTGACATGCAAAATCCTTATTTCCTTGGATTACTCCTCCCACTTTTCTTTGGGAGTGCACATAGAGAAATCTCATAGAATCTGATACTGTGTGCTGAAGTGCTGGGTTACTTCAGCAGCAGAGATTGCCACTCACCACCACCCTCTGCCTCTTTCCTTCATCTCTCTCTTCTCCCCCAGAAGGTTCTAATCTTTTCCCTCCAGATTTCTAATCTGTCTTTTAATGGTGGGGGCACCAGATGGGCATCTCTCCTCCCCAAATGCAGCTTCTCTCTGCTGGGAGCTATTCCTTGGGGTGTAGGAACCAGCAGTGAGGGTGTGAGCAGCTGTGCTCTGCAGTCCTTTGGTGGTGGCTGATGTGGAGGGATGATGGGAACTTGTGTTTCTTACAGGTGAAAGAGCTGAGTGCGGAACAACCAGGTGAGCATTTCCTTCCCCTTACCTGCTCCTGGGGAGGGCTGGCACTGGCAGGAGGGGGCTGTGGGAGGGGGGTTTGCTTTGCTACTGGTGCAGCGTGGTGGGGTTCAGTTGCCCACCTCCAGGCCCCCTGTGCTGGTGGGCTGGCAGTGCCTGTGCCCCACATCCTGCTTCCCAGCTGCATGGCCTGGAGTGCTGGCATCAGGGGGATGGCAAGCAGCCCTTGGTTCTGGTGCAGTGTGGTTTCTGGCTGGCTCTGATGTGCCTGGATGTGCTTTGTCAGCACGGTGCAGTGCCCTGGAGCATAGCTGAGGTGGGGGTGTATTCAGACAGGGTGACACAGAGGTGTCCACTCACTCCCTGCTGTCCCTCTTCCTTTGAGGACTTTAATATGTCCCTGAAATCCTCTCCTAGCTCTGGCTGCTTTACCTATGAGTGCAGAGCATGCCTGTATCACAGACTTCATCCACAGACTGTATCCTCTGCTGCAGGAGGTAGGGCTGGGGTAAATGTGACAGAGGAGGCTTTGATGCATGTCCAGCCCATTAAGCATCTCCACAGAGCTCCAGTGGCTTGCTAGGAGTGTGCTGGTGTTCTGACAGCGAGACACAGGCCAGCAAAGCCTCCAAACAGCTCCCTAGAACATGCACAGCCTCTCTGTGTGAGCTTGTTCCAACCTTGTTTGTGTTTAGTAAAATCTGTAATACCAGCAAAAAAGACTCTGTTGCCTGTTAGAAGTGGTGAAGCAGATGGTGCAGCCTGGGCTGCCTTGCCAGGCAGGAAGGAGGGAGGCTCCTTGTGCTGCCAGCACCAGGCTGAGTGGCATCAGGGCTGGGCACCCAGCGGGCAGCGAGGTGCTGTCAGGACAGAGAGGGACCTTCAGGGGCTGTGCAGTGTGTGGCACTCTGAGGAGCTGCAGTGGCCCTGCTCCCCAGTCCCTGCTGAGCTGTCACTGGTGCCTCTGGCCACGGGGAGCTGCCCCTGCACCCTGGGGCCCCGGGTGTGAGTGCAGGGCCCTGGCTGGGGGCTGTGGGCACAGTCCCTGCAGTGTGTGGGGCAGGGCTGCTCCCAGCGGGCAGCAGTCACCTCTGCTCCTCAGTTACCACTCACACGAGTGGCTGGAAGCTGTAGGAGTGTAGAGTCAAGTTGCTTAATTAGAGGCATCTGATTAAGGAACCAGCAGAGCCCTGCTGTCCCCTTTGCACTGAGCTCTGTGTAAAGTGTCCATGTCTGTTCCATGAGAACTCTTGCATGAAGGCTCCCAGCACCAGTTTTGTGTGTGTTTGCAGTCATGTTCTCTCCCCTGCAGACATCAGTACAGCCCGGGCCAGAGGGCAGGGCAGAAGTCCCTTTGGGATTTTGTGGTGTTTTCCTCCTTTTTCTAGATCTAGGCACTGAATGTCCTTCATTATCCAGAGGAATTGAACTGGGAGTAGCATTAATGAAAGCAGCACTCCAATGTCCTCAGTACTGCACTGAAACCTGTCACAGGCTTCCCTGGCTTCTTGGTCACTAGCAGTGGGAGGGTCATCCCCATCCCTGGGATTCTAAATAGAAGTCAGATACAGGAATGTGGAGGTGTTCCTACTGTCCTCATTCTGGCCTCCTCCTGTAAGCAGAATGAAATCTGTTTAGGAACAAACAGGAATACCCCAGCGTTTTCTGGGGTAGCTGTGCTTTATTTTGGGTATATCTCCTCAGCTGCTCTTGGTGCCTCTTCAGGCTGAGGGAGTGCTGGGCTGGTGGTGGTGGGAGGCAGGTGTTAAATCCAGCTGACCACCAGTGCTGTTGGTTTCCTGCTGGAGTGGTGTCTGTGTGGGACACACCAGTGTCAGTGGTGCAGGGTGCGTGGAGCTACGCGTCAAATCCTCACAGAGGGACTTTTCCTGTTTGATTTCTTATTCTCAGTTATAACCTGTGAGATCTCACCCTGTCATTGCATTTGTGTTGGTGTTTTGTTGATTTATTTTGTTCCGTTTTCTCCCAGGCCCCCATGTCTTCCCCCTAAGCCACAGAAAATGAGGAGACCTAGGCCTCTCTCAGTCTATAATCATAAACTCTTTAACGGCAATATGGAAACATTCATTAAGGTACTTGCTGGCTTGCAGTAGGAGTGTCTGTGAACGCTGGGAATGGAATGGTGGCTTTCCTGTCCTGGCTACTTGCCATCCTCAGGGGGTCCCTCTGGCCCATCTGCACCCAGCAGGCGTGGCCAGCACGGCTCTGCCTCGGTGATGATTTCTCTCCATAGCTCCCCTCGTGCATTCCTGGTGTTCCTGTCCCATCAGCTGTGTGGGACCCCACCCACGGCTGGTGGCCATGTGCAGTATAAGGCAGTCCTGGTTGGGTGTCCTCATTGTCCTGCTGCTTCTACCCATCCTGAGAAGAAAGATTACACAAGCTCAGCCCAGCCCTCAAAGGAGCAATAGATGCACCCCCCTTCCTCTTTTCCACGTGGTTTTGGTGGTCATGCATCCTTGTGGCTGAGAAGGAAGATTAAATGACCCCAGAAAGCATCTCCCACTTTGAAGGACTGTCGGCCTGGGGTAGAAATCCTGTTGAATGGGTGGCCATGTTGGAGGGCAGACAGGTGACCCTCAGCCTCACACACAAACACACCTGTAACAGCCAGCCCAGCTGGCTCATCCCCTGCCAGCTGCTGACAGTGATGTCCTGTAATCCTGCTCTGGAGAAAGCTTCAGTGAAAGCACTTTAGGAAGCTGTAAAGACAAACTGTTGGATTAGGTGACTAATAGGCATCATCTGTCTGGGGTTTATTCCCTCAAGCTCAGCCCTAAGCCCGAGGGCAGTGTCTGTACACAGCGCCAGCACGGAGAGTACTGGCCCTGCTGGCAAAGCCTGTAATCCCGTTAGGATTTGTGATTACTCCTGACTTAAACTGGTTTTTAAAAAAGTAATGCTCATTAAATCCCAGCCTGTTCAGCACTGGGAAGGAGGAATTACCTGCTCTAGAAATCCATCTGAGCAGGAGTGTCCTGTGCTAGCAGAGACCCCTTGGGGGACAGCCGCCTGCCCTTGGGGTGTACAACCTCACAGGCAGCTGGGCTGTTGGCGGCTGCCCAGTTGTCCCCTGGTCACCCAGTGCCCCCATGGCTGCCAGTGCCCCCCTCAGAGCCTTGCCTGTACCCCAGGCAAGGTGTGTCCCTGTCCTTGGGCTCCCGGGAAGGCCCCGGGTTCAGACAGGGAGGAGCCCGAGAGGCTGTCCCTGCAGGTCACTGAGGCTGGGGTGCAGCGTGCCCAAGGTTTGGGAGGGAGGGGACATCCCAAAGGCCTGTGTTGGCCCTTGCTAAGCTGCCATTGCATTTGAGCGTCCATGGCCTCCGAAGGAGATGCTTACCTCTAACTGAACTTATCCCTGCTTAATCTGTTCTCTTTTTTCCACTCTGCTGCTTTTTTGTGTGCTCAGAGGAAGGAGGAATGCGCGAACGAGGAATCAGGTACTTACTGGAGGCCCATCTGCGAGACAGAGGGAATTGCCCAGAGATGCCACTGTGCTCTGCTGGAAAAGCCCCCAGAATGCCCAAGAGAATTGTGTCCACTTGGGCTGTCAGACATGGCCCATGGTCCCCTTGAGCTTCTGCCACAAGGGGCCTGGGGAGAAGCCAGAACTCACCACTGGTTCAGACTCAGGCACTTAATTCCATACACAGCGGTGTTTGTTGGATTTTTTAGCACCTGCTGACAATGGCTGTTTCCTTTGGTGGAAGTATTGTTGTAAGCTGTGTTACGGGAAGCTTATTCCATCAGCCAGGTATAGCACAAGTTTTATTTCAGCTCAGCGTTCCACCTTTGGGGTGGAATAGCTGTGATCCCTCGTGGCAGTCTCCTGTCTGAGCCAGAGAGGGAGCAGCAATGTTTCACACACCTTAGTGACAGCTTTCTTGTGCATTTTTGGCTGCACACGGTATCCTCAGCACTCTTTGATGGCTCCATGTTTGTAACACCTCCTTTCCCTGCCTGTCCTCTTACTAAACTCCACAGCACTTATTTTCAAATCTCTGATTTTGCAATCTTTAATGCATTTCCCGTGCTTTGTTAGCAATAAACCAGTAATTTTTTTCTCTCTTTCTTTCCTTTCCTGAAGGATTCGGGACAGGCCATTCCACTTGTTGTAGAAAGCTGCATCCGCTACATCAACCTGTATGGTGAGTCAGCTCAGAGTAGCCCAGAAACTGCCAAGGAATGAAGTCCTTGAGTGAGCAGTGAGACCCAGCAGAGGCTCCCAGGGGTGCCTGCAGTCTCTTCTCCTTGGGCTGGGGTTAGAATTCCGATGGCATTGGCTGTGGTGCAGCACTGGATGACTGGCAGATAGTGAGGTTTTATTGGCACGTGCCCAGGTTAAATGTTTGCTCAGGCTATGAGCCCTTTGAGCACCTTGATGTGGGGGCCTTGGTTGGAGAATATGAGCAGAAGTGAGGTGCAGCAGGCTGTCCCTGCTTGGTCCAAGCCTGTCTGGTGCATCAACTCCTGGGTTCTGCTGGTTTTACCTGCAGGTATTGCCCAACAGTTCCAGAAATCTCTAATGCATTATTCTCTTCCAGGCCTCCAGCAGCAGGGCATCTTCAGAGTGCCTGGCTCCCAGGTGGAAGTCAATGACATCAAGAACTCATTTGAGAGAGGTGTGTAGCTGGTGTGCAGGTACAGCAGGATGCCCTGCCTGAGTAGGGTCCTTGGTGGGAGGTGGTGTGTGCTGGGTGCATTAGCTGGGGTGTAAAGCCTGTGTTAAAGCCCTTTGTGCTATGAGACACGAGCAGGTTTTATCCCTTCTGGGTTTCTCAGTGTCGTGTCTCTGGCAGTAGCAAAGGATCACCCAGGGAAGGAGTATGAGAAGTAGGGGTGTGTGCAGAGGTCTTTTCTACAGTCATTAAAAACACAGGAGCAATAAAAGAGTTTGCTGGGGATCCTTGTTCATCCTTCCTGCAGCAGTTTGCCAAAGGAGGTGCAAATTCCTCCCTGTACCTGGTGCCAGTGCTGGGTGTGGAGGTGCCAGTGAATCTGTTGACAAAATCACACTCAGGCTGCCAGGCCAGTGAGAAAGGGAAAGCAGTCATGCTGTCCTGAGTGGAGCTGTGACAGGGACAGTCCTGGTGGGAGCAGTGGCCCTTAATCCTTGAGCAGCATTGGAAGGATCAGGATGAAGGTGGATGGGCCAATGGATAAGGCAGTGTTAGGATTGTCAAAAGCTGGAGGATTTGCACATCCAATTTAAGATGAATTAGTATCCAAATCTCGGGGGCACTGAAAGCCTTTCACAGATTTAAGTCTGTACAAAGCTATCCAGAGCCCTTGGGTCCATTCCAGAGGTGTGATTGTATCCTCCAGCCAAGCCTGTCCTCTCAGGCTCTCACTCACTGTCGTTCAGACCTCCTCAGTTTTCCAGGCTGGTGCTGTAAATGCAAAGAATGTGCTGAGCAGGAAACAGTGAAGGAGAAACAACCAATATCATCCTTGTTCTTGGGAAAGGTTTGAGGTCCCCCAGTAAAACTGATTTTCAGGAAAAATCAGCATTGCCATTGCACATGAGGAGGGTTTCTGAACCCTGGGAAATTCGGATGTTCCAGTAAATGAAGAAATCCAGTTGTGTTAGTCCAGCTTGATGGTGATGCTGGATGTAAAACCTTTTCTCCGGGCAGGTGAAGACCCCCTTGCTGATGATCAGAATGAGCGAGACATTAACTCAGTGGCTGGAGTCTTGAAGCTGTATTTCCGAGGACTGGAAAACCCCCTCTTTCCTAAGGAAAGGTTTCAAGATTTGATATCTACTATAAGTAAGTCCATGTGACAGCTCTTAGTGCAGAGCTGGGTGGGACAAGAGAAGCACTAAATGTGGGCAGGTACACCTGAGTTTGCAGACAGGGGTTTCTGCTGTGAGGAGGGTGGCAGGTGGGCAGTGGGACTTGTTAGGGAAGGACATCAGGAGTGTGCACTGGCAGCACTGGTGCGAGGGAGAGGGGAAATTACTTCTCTGGGGGAAACGAAGGAGGCAAATGAGCTAGAAGTTTCAGAGGTGCTGGAGGTACTGCCCATTTTGGCTGCACGTTACAGGAGAGATGTTGGGGCCGTTTGGGGTTGGGTTTGGGGCTGTCTCAGCTGTAGGGGCAGCAATGGGGGAATGTCTGCTCAAGGCCTCTCTTGGCTTCACTGCCCGTGGTGCTTTGCCCCTTCGGAATGTTCATAACTGCTGGGGACCTAGTGATGCTGAGGGACACAGGTGATACCTGGAGGGCACTGGCACAGGGATGGGCTCGTTCCAGAGCACAAAAATGCCTTCTGATTTCTCAAGAACAGTTGTTTTATGTTGCAGCTTTCGGAAATTCACTGTTGCTATTCAGTTTTGATGTGTAAAGCAGCACAGCACTCGTGTGAGACAGACAAAGGAAGTTGGTTCTGCACCAGTTCCATGCCCTGAACAGGGGTTTGCAGTTTGGCTTGTGCTTTGTCTGGCTGCCCTCCACAGGGGCTGCAGAGCTGGAAGCCTGAAGGCACAGCCTGGGCGAAGGGGATGGGTCCCCTCTGGTGCCAGAATGTGCTTGGTGATGTGGCTGCCTGTGTGCTTGCAGATAGGCTTGTGTTTGGCACCATCCCTAATTAATGCAAATTTGCACAATTTATTAGGCTTTTGGGCATTTTTTTGCAAACATAATCTGTTAATTTTCTGGGTGTTATTCTCTTATCTCTCTCTCTTTATTTTTCCATTTTAACAAGAATCTTCCTTTTCCTCATCTTTCTCTTCCTGATGCTCTTACAATCTTTTGATTAAGGATAGATTTTAAATAAATTAAAGTGCCTTGTTCCTGTTAAAAATCTGATCTGAAGTGCAGCTGTCTGTGCCACACACAAACACAGGCTGCACACTTGGTGTCCCAGCCTAAGCAGGGTGAAGAACTTTTGCTGTTGCTCTTGGAGGGCTGGGGGTTTGTGTGGAAGCTCCTCAAAGGCACAAGGGCAATAGACAGGTCAAAAGGCACTTTGCAGAGTCCACATGAGGCTGTCCTTGTGTGTGTAGTGGTGATGGGTACCCTGTTAATTCCTGAGTTATGCCCAGTCAAAACATTTTGCTCAGAGAGAAAGGCAAGTCCTTTGAGAGTTTGTTCCTCTGGGTGTCAAAACAGATGTCTATTGTCATAGGGTTTTATCCAGTTTGTATTTAGTTGCGTTTTATATTTACAAAATATCCTCTTTTGTAAAACCAAACTGAAGAAGTAGAGAACCCAGCAGGCAACAACGGGGTAAATGAAGTGGGAAAATTCCCCATGTGAAATACTAAAAAGGTTTCCATCTTGGTATTGAGGCCAGATTTTGCTCAGAATTTTGATTAAATGGCAGCCTAGCTACCAGCTAGGTAGTCATGCTGTCAGTGAGTTTTATTGTGATTAGCAAATGGCATAGTCTGAGCCAGAGCAAGCACTTCTGTGTGATCTGCCTGCTCCAGAAAAGCTCTGGTGCTTGTCCTCTGCTTCCTGTGGAACAGCAGCCACAGGATGAACTCCCTACAGAATACAGGGATAGCTTGGGGCAGGACAGCCCTGAGTCACCCCCTTCCCTGGGGAGGGAGCAGGTGTCTGATGGCAGCTCCTGGCTCTGCAGCCCTGTGGAGTGGAGAGCAGTGAAAAAGTACTGACTCAGCACTGGTTCAGCTAACCTATTTCCTGGGAGTTTCTAATTCCTGTTCAGAGCAGTAGGAGACAGGAGTGGAAGGGCTCAGAAGGATCCAATGCATAACCCAGAAGGGTAACCTGAATAAAAACCTCATTTAAAAATCTGCCCTAGAAAATCAAGCAGTGCTCTGTTTTCAGTGCCACATTGACTCAGGCTTTTGAGGAACAGAGGAGCTGTTGAGGAATGAAATGAATAATGCATAAACATTTATTTTAAAAATAAATCCATGGAAATGTCTTTATTTGCTGTTCATACTGCATCTGAAATACGAATTCCCCGCTGGAGGAGCAGTGTCCCCTGTTCTCTTCCTACACCTTAGTACCAAACTCATGGATGACCTCTGGAGACAGGCTTTTGTTTTCCTCGCTTACTGGGCCACTAGATGTGGAACAAGTCCCTCTGGTGCTGAGCTGTCTGGTCCTGAAAAGGTTTTGAAGGATGTGCTTTCTATCCATGTGTTCCAGAAATTGAGAACCCTGCAGAGAGAGTGCACCAGATCCAGCAGATCATTGTCACTCTGCCTCGGGCTGTCACCGTGGTCATGAGATACCTCTTTGCTTTCCTTAACCAGTGAGTCTGTTTTCCTGCTTCACCAAGTTCCTCCTTGCTGTCCCTTCTGCCAGGGCTCCCCCATCTTTGCTGCACGAGCCCTGTGTGGTGTTGCCATGGGGAGTTGTGCTGTGATTGTTGCCCAGGCTTGCAGAGCCGTGGCGGTGTGCCCGGGGAGGGGACAGCTCGGTGACAGTGCATCCCGGGGCAGTGGGCTCTGGGGGGAGGTTTTCCCAGCCAGCAGGAAGGTGGCACGGCAGCTCCTCACACGTGTGCTTGCAGCTTGTCACAGTACAGCGATGAGAACATGATGGATCCCTACAACCTGGCCATCTGCTTCGGGCCCACGCTGATGCACATTCCTGACGGGCAGGATCCGGTGTCCTGCCAGGCCCATGTCAATGAGGTCATCAAAACCATCATCATCCACCACGAGGGCATCTTCCCCAGCCACCGAGAGCTGGAAGGGCCTGTCTACGAGAAGTGCATGACTGGAGGGGAGGAGTACTGGTGAGCTCTCTGCAGGGTTCCTGGGTACAAGCACCTTCATCAGGCCAGGAGGCTCTTGCACACTGAATCATTTGATTTAGTCTTACCAGTCAAAACAGGCAGTTTCACCAGGTATTTCATTTTCTTGTGCTGACTCAGTATTACAAACCTCAGTAAAAAACATCAGAAGAAACTTTTTACAGTGTAAATATTAATACTGATGAAGATTTTTTTGAGCTGTAGATCAACAGAAGCATGTTCAACAAAACAGAATTTTAGGTAAATTCTATCCAAATTCCTCCTAGGCTGGAAATCTTAAGTAAAGACCCATAGTTCCATCATAATTTGCTGGTTGGATGAAATCCCTTGGCCCGATGTTAACCCAAACCTTCCAGTTCCCTTTGTTGCTGCAATTCTAACCCAACATTCAGGTCTGGGTTTAACAAACCAGGATCAATAAGAACTTGAACTGATTTTCTGCAAGCTTCCTATGTTTCTGAGACCTCACTGTGCCTGATACTAGTCACCTGCCACCATCCTTCCTGGTGCAGCAGAGGAGCTGATGCTCACTGTGAATTAGGGAATGGGACATTTAACTTGGTGTCACTTGGTGTTAGTTTTCCCAATCCCTACTAAAGACACAAGAGCCAACAGAACATGACATTCTGGGCCTGGTGATCATGGGGCGAGTGTCTGCTGTTCTCAGTATGTTCAGGGGTCTGCTGTGATTTGAAATCAGAGAATCACAAATCACAGAATTAGTTAGGTTGGGAAAGGCCTCCAAGAGTGAGTCCAGCCTTTGACCAAACACCACCTTGTCACCTAGACGCATCCAGTTGTTTCTTGTACCCCTCCCGAGATGGGGACTGCACCACCTCCCTGGGCAGCATTAGGTTAGCTGAGTGCATTGAGAGCAGTGTCATTTGCTGTGTGACAGCCTGATGTGTTCCTCTGCAGTGACAGCCCGCACAGCGAGCCGGGCACCATCGATGAAGTGGACCACGACAACGGGACAGAGCCGCACACCAGTGACGATGGTGAGCAGGGCGTGAGCAGGGGCTGGGTCAGTGCCAGCAGAGCTGTGCATGCAGGAGAGCAGCAGGCACTGCGGGGTTGCACGGGCTGGCTGCTGGCAGGCTGGGCCGGAGCAGGAGCAGGGCTGTGCTTCCACCTGCCAGCAGCACCAGCCGCGAGGGGCCAGCTCGGGAAACGCCGCTGGCACTGCCGCGGGGCACGGAGCCATGGCAGGGCTGGCTGCCTTGGGAGGGCCCTGGGGACCTGAGCACCTTCTGCTTCCAACAGCTGCTGCTGCCCTGGCTGTGTCCTGCCTCGGCAGAACACATCTGTCCTGCGAGGCTGCGGGGAGGAGGAACGGCACAGGGAAGGGCACACGGGGCCAGGTGGCTCAGGGCACAGGGAGGGGCACACGGGGCCAGGTGGCTCTGGGCACAGGGAAGGGCACACGGGGCCAGGTGGCTCAGGGCACAGGGAAGGGCACACGGGGCCAGGTGGCTCTGGGCACAGGGAAGGGCATGTGAGGCCAGGTGGCTCTGGGCACAGGGAAGGGCACACAGGGCTGGGCGGCTCCAGGCCTGCTCTCAGCTCCAGGCAGGAGCCAACAGGCCTGGCAAAGGGAGGCAGGGGAGCTGCTGTGCAGCCAATTTCACACTTGGGTGGCCACGTTAATGGCTCCGATGGGGGTTTCTGAGTGATTAACTGTGGTGCCAAGTGTGGAGCAGAGAAGTGGCTGTATTTTCTGGATTTACATACTCCCCCTTGCCCTGCATACACTCCCTGCTGGTAGCCCAGCGTTGTGCCAGGGCTGTGGGAGCCCTCCTGGCTCTGTCTCCCCTAGAACAGTGTATTGGTCCCTCTGTGGTGTTCCCAGACACTCTGCCTTCATATGGAGGCTGCTTAAGGTGGGGAAGATGAATCTGCTGAAGTGGCCTGGCCTGTCCCAGGTGAGGCTGGAATGGGGCAAGGGTCCGATGCAGCATCTCCCGTGTCCTCCTTTGGTGTCCCCTCCTCCCTGTGGGTTTGGTCCCTGAGCAGAGTGTCGGGTCACACACTGATGGCTGCTCAGCCCACAGTCAGTGGTGGGGCAGAGCAAGTTTCCATGTTAATGAGGATGAGGCAGATCTGGAGGAACTGGGTGGGCTTGCCCTGTTTTGCTCTCTCATTTTCTATCTGCCAGTCTCCAGGTAGGGATTGAAATGATCCACTGTCTCAGATAATCAAGGCATGCTAATACTTCAGCAGTGGCAGGGGTGGCTGGGGGGTGGCAACAGTTCTGCCACCCAAGCCAGGCACAGTGTGGGTCGCTCTGGTTAATGAGCAGAGAGACACTGTTGCTGCTTTGCAGTTGTTGCAATGGTTTCTTTAGGATTCAGTATTCTTCAGCTGGAAACATCTGCATACGAGCCAGGCTCTTTCACAGGCTCCTTAGTGCCATTGGGTGCCCCAGCAGCTCCTGTGGCACCCTTGGCCAGAGGCTTAGAGGACCCTGGTGTGCTCATGACCTTCCAAGTGAAGTTCTGCCTCAGCCCTCCTGTATTTCAGGCCCTGAGCTCCCAGTTTGTGAGTCACGGGTGTTTGGTAGCGCTTACATTAGGAAAAGTGGGGAAACACTGAGGCAGAGTGCTGCAGATGGCAGGGTGCAGAGCAGCTGCCTGGCTGGAGCTGGTATCATTATTTCCATAATGATTTGGGGATCCCCAAAGGGGCATTAGTTGCTTATCAATAATTCAGGCCAAATTGTCTCCAGGATAAGGAAGGGAAGAGAAGGTAAGTGGGGTTTGTTCACAGCATCTGACACGGCTTGACAAAATCTCAGGCTGGAGGATAATGGGGTTCTGTAACCAAAGGCAGAAAATGGGCATGTGGGTGAGGATGCCATATGCACAGAGGGAGATTCCTGCTGCTCCCCATCTGGTTTGCAGCTGTTTGTAATTGCCAGTAGTTTGTGAGTCTGAGGGAGGTCCCAGAAAGCCTGGAACAACAATAAGAATTGATCAGTCTGAAAACAAGAAGGCTTGTGCTCAGTGTGAGGTGCTCTGGGGATGCTGGGTGGCAGCAGCACTGCTGCTCTGGTGAGATGGCTCTCTAGGGTTCAGCCTCCCTTGTATGGCTGAACTGAGCTGCTCTCTTGCTGTGCCTCTCTCCTGTGCAGAGGTGGAGCAGATTGAAGCCATAGCCAAGTTTGACTACATTGGACGATCTCCACGGGAGCTCTCCTTCAAGAAAGGGGCCTCACTCCTGCTGTACCACCGGGCGTCGGAGGACTGGTGGGAAGGGAGACACAACGGGGTGGACGGGCTCATTCCCCACCAGTACATCGTGGTGCAAGACATGTGAGTGAAGTGAGGGTTGTTAACATGATATACTTGCACAAGGTCCACTTCAGTCACTTAAAATAATCAGTCAGTTCTGCTGAGGTTTAATGACTTTGGTGAGAAATCTGGGCCTGTTCACTTTTCCCTCTCCATGTACTGGCTCCATTTGTTTCTCATTTGGGCTGATAAAGACCAGTACTAAACGTTGCACCTCAGTATACCTGGACCCCATCTCTCATTGACTCCCCAGTGTGATGTGACCCAGGCTTACCACTGGCCTTGTCTCTGTGAGCGTGACCTGGATTGTTCAGTGCTCACCTGGCCTGTGGGCAGATCCCAGGGCCCTTTGCAGAGCTGCTTCTCTTACAAGAACTGGAGTCACCACACTGACAGCCACATCACAGGGGGTGGGGAGGCAGATGTGCACTGTTTCCAGTTTCCCAGTGAAGTGGTGGCCTTGGTCAAGCTCCTTGTTGACAAAGTGTGGAGCTGCTGAGGTGGTGACGTTCAGATTGGCGTGGCACGCGGGCCCTGGCTCTCTGGGCACAGCCCTGTCACTGGTGTGGTGTCCTTTCCCCAGGGATGATGCGTTCTCTGACAGCCTGAGCCAGAAGGCAGACAGCGAGGCGAGCAGCGGGCCGCTGCTGGATGACAAAGCCTCCTCCAAGAACGACATCCAGTCGCCGACAGATCACATCATGGACTATGGCTTCGGGGGAGTGATGGGCAGGTAACTTGTATTCCTGTGACCACGGAGGTGGTCACTGTCACAGGTGTGGACAGGCGGTCTGTGGGGTAGGGCAGGGTGGGAGGGAAAGCTCTAGTAAGCACTGCAGGGTAATACGAGCTTGGAGAGGATTTCTTGTGCACTGCTAATGGGGATGTAACATCTACAGAAAATACAGAAGCCTGAGCAGTCTGGGATAGTGGAAGGTGTCCCTGCCCATGGCAGGGGGTTGAAACAAGATGACCTTTGAGGTGCCTTCCAACCCAAACTACTCTTATGATTTGATGCTGTCCCTTTCTTGGTACTGGCTAAAATATTTGTCTTCCCTCTTGGCTGAGTCTTCTGAAGCGAGAAGGCTCGAATTTGGTGTGAGCTGAGCTCAGGGCTGAGCGCTTGCCTTGCAGCGTGCAGCCAGCCCCGGTGGGGCTGACGGACACTGGCCCCGCGGGGACTGACGGACACTGGCCCCAGGGGGAATGACATACACTGGCCCCAGTGGGGCTGACAGACACTGGCCCTGGGGGGACTGACGGACGCTGGCCTCAGGGGGACTGACAGACACTGACCCCAGTGGGGCTGACAGACACTGGCCCTGGGGGGACTGACGGACGCTGGCCTCAGGGGGACTGACAGACACTGACCCCAGTGGGGCTGACAGACACTGGCCCTGGGGGGACTGACGGACGCTGGCCTCAGGGGGACTGACAGACACTGACCCCAGTGGGGCTGACAGACGCTGGCCCCGGTGGGGCTGACGGACCTGACCCTGGTGTGTGCTGGATTCTTTGCAGAGTGAGATTGAGGTCTGATGGTGCAGCCATCCCCCGGCGCCGCAGCGGGGGGGACACCCACAGCCCGCCCCGAGGGATGGGGCCTGGCATAGACACCCCTCCTCGAGCAGCAGCCTGCCCCAGCAGCCCCCACAAGATCCCCCTCAACAGGGGCAGGATCGAGAGTCCCGAGAAGCGCAGGATGGCGACGTTCGGCAGCGTGGGCAGCATCAATTTCCCAGACAGGAAGGCCCTGGCTGACAGCCACCCACTGAGATCAACCTGTGGATCCACCCGGCACAGCAGCCTTGGAGATCAGAAATCCCTGGAAGCAGAAGCTCTTGCTGAGGTAAGAGGGCTGGGAAAGGACCAAGAGGCTGAAGGGGAACTCACTGGGGAGTGCCTGGAGCCCCTTCACCTCAGACCCAACTGTCCTGGGTTGTTCTTGTAAAAGATGCTCACGCAGATGATGCAGACTTTCACCTTGAAGCTTGTGGGGCTGCAGAGTTTGGGAGTCCTGAGGCTTCTCTGGAGAAAATATTCTGGAGAATATTTTCACTCATCATCTTAGGAGCTAAATAGAATAAATTGGAGCTAACTTGATAGTTCATTCCCTTCAGCTGATCCTTTGAAAGTTAGCTGAGGCTCACTGAGCATTTTGTAGGTGTTATAAAATGAAGAACTTGTCTACACCAGGACAACATTAACTAGAGTGACTTTTCAAACAATTGACTCTGGTGCCTTAAATTGCTTTTCCAATGATCTTGCTGAGTTAGTGGCCTTAATTAAGTTAAGGTGGATTTAAGCAAAGGCAAACTAGGGCCTCTCCATTTGTGCAGGAGACCCCAGCCATAGGCAGTAGCTAGTTCCCTGTGCATGGGCACTTCTGGTTGAACTGGGCCCACCTTCCGGGGGATCCCTGGGGACAGACTGCTCTCTACCACGTGCCATTGTCCTGTGGGCACAGGGACAGCAGAGGCCCCATACATCCAATGGAGGCTGCAGGGTCTTTTTTGTGAGGAAAAGCCAGCCTCAGTGCTGTGGGGGAGCTGTGTGGGCAGGCTGGTGTTCACCCATCACTCCTGGTGCTCAGGATTCACACTCTTTGGAGCCAGTGACCAGGCTCCTGCTGACCTGGGAAGCACGGGGCACCTTTGTACAGCCATTTGGGGCTTCAGACCTTCTCCCAAAGCTCCTGTTTTCCCTGGGAGCTCTTAGATCAGAGACCCCCCTCTGCAGACACGCGTGCCAGGATAGCGGGGTGGAGTGCAGGAGAGCGGGTGGTGCTGTGGCACAGTGCTGGCATTGCTTTGGCATTCACAGGACATCGAGAAGACCATGAGCACGGCGCTGAACGAGCTGCGGGAGCTGGAGAGGCAGAACACGGCCAAGCAGGCGCCCGACGTGGTCCTGGACACGCTGGAGCCCATGAAGAACCCCGCGATGGGCGCAGCCAACTCGGAGCCGGCCAGCCCCCTGCACACCATCCTGATCCGGGACCCCGAGGCGGCCATGCGGCGCAGCAGCAGCTCCACCACCGAGATGATGACCACCTTCAAGCCGGCGCTGTCGGCCCGGCTGGCCGGGGCGCAGCTGCGGCCGCCGCCCATGCGGCCGGTGCGGCCGGTGGTGCAGCACCGCTCCAGCAGCAGCAGCAGCTCGGGGGTGGGCAGCCCTGCCGTCACCCCCACCGAGAAGCTCTTCCCCAGCAGCTCGGCAGACAAATCGGGCACCATGTAGGCCGGGGCACGGGGACCGCGGCGGGAGAGCGGCACCGGGAGCGGGGCGGGCGCGGCGGAGCCTCGCTGGGTGGGCAGGGGTCAGAGCCCTGCCTGGGGAGCCTCCGTGAAAGGAAACACGTGTGGGGCCTGGGCCCGGTGCTGTACACATGTGTGTGTATGTACATAGCTGTGCACACACCCCATCCATGCAGAAACACTTCTGAGCTTGCAGTCCTGCAGCAGGAGGAGATGGCAGGTCTACATGTTGGCACTGGAGAACACACTCAGTGTAGAAGTATGTATTAAAAACAAAGTGTACAGAATTCAGTGACTTTTTAAAACAGTAGATTTACCTCAGAAACTGGCTCTGAAATGTCCTCTCTTGAGACAGTGGGTTGGTCTGGGTTTCCAAGGCTGTCTGTGTGTACATGGAAGCCCACACTGCAGCAGCTCTGTGTCAAGCAATACAAGGCCATCCTGGAATTTATTTTCTGTACCTCTTGGCATTGAAAAAAAAGGGATGTGAATACAGTGGGGTCTGTTCACTACTGGGCTGTGGAGAAGAGCTGGAAATCCATACATGACCATGTGTGTCCAGCCATCTGGAGTCTTTCCAATCCTGAGATGTCTTCATGTGCCTGTGATGCCCTGGCAGCAGGGACGAAGCAAGGTGTGTGCCATGAATGGGAATGAAGTGATGTCATGAGTGGGACAGAGTGAGGTGTGTGCCCTCACCCTCGTGCAGGAGGAGGATGCTGCGCTGCACCAGGACCATGGAATGCTGCTTCTCTGCAAGTTTTCTGAGTGAACAAGGACTAGTGACCAAACCTGTGGCAAAGCATGGAGTAACTTACAGAGTTTGGAGATTCTTCATCTCCCTTTCCCCACGTGCTTTTTCCTTTTTTTTTTTAATCAAAACCCAACCCAATGGTCTCTGGAGAGTCAGGCCTGAGCAGTGAGGAGGGGTCTCAGGTCAGAGTGGTTGTCCTGCATGAGAAGCATGAGCCGTGTTTGACCGCATCAGATGCAAAACTGGTCTGATGGGTGATACTTTGCACTTTCTGTACTGTACCATATAATACAACAGTTTGAGTTTATGCAAAGGAATCTACATTTTGTTTTACCCAGAGAAAAAATATGCAGAAGGCTGGGGATTGCATGGTCCTGTCTGATAATCCAGACTCCTCTGTAAGCACTGAGCCTGAGATGCTCTGTGCTTCTCCTGCAGCTTTTTCTTGTACAGATTTCCATGCAATGCCCCATGGTTTGATTTGACACTTCCCCATGGTCACGTGCTAATGTCTCCTAACATTCATCCTTCCTCCCTGCTATCTCTGATCCTGCTGCTCTGTGCCTGGGCGAAGACCGCCTGCAAGCTCTCCTGACTCACTCAGCAGCCACCTACCCTGCCTGGGGCTTTGCTTTGTCCCCCCCTTCATCTTCCTCATCTCTCCAGCACTGCTGCGGACCCCAGCTCTGCAGGAGAAGCAGCCTGACTTCCAGAAGGCAGTGGAGGCACTGACCAGGGTGGCAGAACCCGTCAGTCCTGCAGTGGCTCGTGTCTCCTCTGCTGGGGAGCACACACACACGCAAGGCTGCATGTACATTCACACCTGTACCTCTGTACCTGTACCTCCACGGCTGCACCCCCATATCTGCACCTCCACGGCTGCACCCCTGTGCACCGGGCACAGAGCTGACATGGCAGGCCGTAGGGCTGGTGCCTGTCCCGTGCCCATCGCGCGTGTCCCCTCCCGTCCCGCTCTGCCAGCCCTGTAAATATTGCTGTACTTGCTTAACTGCTCGAAAGTAACTGTTAATCTGTAAACTGTACAAAAATAGGCTAAAATTAGATAAAGCCGATGCCACTCAACAAATCTTTGCACTTAGTAGGTAGCTCAATGTAAAAATAAACCCAGTAATAATAATAGTAATCCTGAAGGGAAGCGAAGCCGCCGGCACCCCTCGCAGAGCCCGTGGGGAGCAGCTCTGCCTATGTCCCTCCCTGTCACAGTGGCAGGGCAGACGGTGTGTGTGCTTGTCTGTGAACGTCCTTGGCGTTTGGTTCATGTTGGTGTTTATTTCTCCATCATCCCCCTTTCCTGGCGCAGCCCCTGGCCACTGCCCGGCCTGGCGCAGCAGCTGCAGGTGTTGAGCCAGGGTTGGTCAGGGACCTGTGCTGGGAAGGACCCATATGGCACCAGTGCTGTGTATCCATTGCCAGTAATTATTATTTTTGTTTCCATTTAGTTTCTGGAGAACGTTCACTTTGCCAGTTTTCTGTTTTTTATATGCTTTCTGAGATGACTTGAGAGCAAACCCATCTTCATTAGGGGTTTTATTTCCTCCCTTCTTACTTTTGACCATACGGTACAAATTCCAGTGTCTTTCTATTAAATTATTGCCTTTTGTTTTCCTTTGTTTTGTTGTGGGTTTTTAATACAATAGTTTTCTTATCTTTAAGTGCCTTTTTGAGCACCAAAACAAGCTGTTGGAGTTCAGGCCTGGGGGCTGTGCACACATGGGTTTGTCTGGGCAGTTGTGTTGTGCTGGGGGTGATTGCTTTTAAAGTCCTTCCATTTTTCTGTTTAATGAAAAGGGAACCAAGACTTTTTGTTGGAGAATAAACTCCCCCTTTGTAATACGGTATTCCAAGTGTAGTTTTAACTACTGTAAATTTAAGGGAAGAAATGTATTTTTCTGTAAGCAAACTTGGCACAAAATTGAACCACATACGTTGTAGAAGCATCATAACTGGAACTTGCTCATGGTTTGTGAGTGACTGACTCCAATCTTCGGTTCTTCCCTGAGGGCACAGACTGTGTGTGGGCTTCAGAGTTCACAGAGCTTCACTGTGACATCCCATGGCTGAGCTACCGCTGGAGCCAGGGCAGGGCGAGCTCTGCCCCGGGCCTGCAGCTGTGGAGGGCGGCTGCTCAGGGCGGCTGTGGCTGCTGTGCAGAGCGGGCGCTGGTCTGGGCTTGGCCCCGCGGGCCTGCCCCGTGCAGCCCAGCCAGCCCGGCCACGGCCACGGCCCTGCCATGGTGCTGAGGGGAGTGCAGTGACACTATGGCCCTGCCAGCCAGGGCCACGGCCCTGCCATGGTGCTGAGGGGAGCACGGTGGCACCACGGCCCTGCCAGCCACAGCCACGGTCCTGTGCTGGTGCTGAGGGGAGCACGGTGGCACCATGGCCCTGCTACCCAATGCCACGGCCCTGCCAGCCATGGCTACGGCCCTGCCATGGTGCTGAGGGGAGCATGGTGGCACCACGGCCCTGCCATCCATCCCAGCCACGGCCCTGTGCTGGTGCTGAGGGGAGCACGGTGGCACCATGGCCCTGCCAGCCACGGCCACGGCCCTGCCATGGTGCTGAGGGGAGCACGGTGGCCCCGCGGCCCTGCCCTGCACAGACCCTCAGTGCCTGAGCGTGCCCCCGGGGCAGCCATGACTGCACTTTGTCCCTTAGGCTGAAGTCCCTGGTAGGTCGTTTTTGTATCCCAGGTGTGTTATTTACCTAGCAGTGTTGTGGTTCTTGCGGGGCGGCAGTAGATGTCCCAAGTCTGATCTGCTTTGCGTGGCTGGGCTGCGAGGTCTGGTGGGGACGGGGTTGGTTATGCCGGGAGGCCGTGGGAAACTGCCGGCTGCTGCCCACTGCACCGGTCATCCTCCTCCTCCTCTTCCTCCTCTGGTGTTGTCTCTGTAATGTATGGTGAGATGCCGTCAGCTAGAGTGTCTGAGTGGGTCCTTGTGTGTGCTGGTGATGCCATGTAGATGAAGCCACTGGTTGGGTGTGGACTCATCCTGTTGAATAAACTGCTTAACTTTTCTCAAAAACGTTGTCTGTGGTTTCAGAAGATTTGCTGCCTCTTGCCTGTGCTTCTTCCCCACACCCTCCTACACCCCACAGCATCCTGCCCTGCCCTGTGCAATACAGACACTGTCTCCTGCCCCTGCAGCCGGGCTCTGGGTGCTGTTTGTGGGATAAAAAACTCACATTCTGAACAAATAGCCCCAGAGCCCTTCGCACCCAAGCTGTGAGGAACTGTCCTGGACTCTTCAGGCTGGGTTATGTCTCTTCCCATGGGGTTTTTTTTGCTGCTGGGTCGTGGCTTCACTTTCCTCCCATCTTGGCGGTGTGGAGAGGCAGAGACCTCCCTGATTCCATCCATCATCCATCCTTGAAGTGGAGCAGCTGCAGACGCAGCTGGCGATGCTCGAGCAGCGGGAGGGCTGGGTAAGCTGCAGGTGGGGCTCGACCTGCATCACCCCGTCCTTAATTACCCCTCCTTAAATACAGTTAATGGGCTCAGCCTCAGGGGAGGTGAGTGCCGGGTGGGCTTCGAGCTGCTAGGTCTGTACTGGTCACCGCCCTCTCCTCAGCATCGAGGGCAGCTCGGTCCGGTTCTGACACGGCCCGGTACCCACCGCGGGAGGTTCCTGGGCACCGCCGTGGGGGAAAGCCCGGGGGTGGCTCCAGCAGGTCTCTGGGCGGCGGATGCGTGCGGAGGAGCAGGGCTCTGGCCAGCCCTGGAAGGTGCCAGCTGTGTGCGACACTTATGAGGCCTCTGCGGGGTGTGTGACAGGCGGGCAGGTGTGCGCCAGGTGTGCTCGGTGCCCCGCTCGTCCCGCCGTGTCCCCGCCGTGTCCGCCCGCCGCCAGCAGGGGGCAGCAGCGCCCCGCGGCCGGCCGGGCCGAGCGCCCCGCGCGGGGAGCGGGAACCGGGAACCGGGAACCGGACCTTCCCTTCTGCCTTCTCCCTTCTCCCTTCTTCTGCCTTCTTCTGCCTTCTTCTGCCTTCTTCTGCCTTCTTCTGCCTTCTTCTCCCTTCTGCCTTCTTCTGCCTTCTTCTGCCTTCTTCTCCCTTCTTCTGCCTTCTTCTGCCTTCTTCTGCCTTCTTCTCCCTTCTTCTGCCTTCTTCTCCCTTCTTCTGCCTTCTCCCTTCTTCTGCCGCCTTCTCCCTTCTTCTGCCGCCTTCTCCCTTCTTCTGCCGCCTTCTCCCTTCTTCTGCCGCCTTCTCCCTTCTTCTGCCTTCTCCCTTCTTCTGCCTTCTCCCTTCTTCTGCCTTCTTCTCCCTTCTGCCTTCTTCTCCCTTCTGCCTTCTGCCTTCTCCCTTTCCTTTCTTTCCCTTTCCCTCCAGGCGAAGGCGCTGCACGTGCTGCCACTGACTGATTGAACTGAAATTAATACCTGATTCTCTCCAGAGGGTCCAGTTACCCGGGTGAGGTGTACTAATCATTAACTCTAAGTGTGAACAATAAATTGAATGTATTTATTAGTTTCTATGGGCCGAATGCAGCATTTGCATTTATATTACCTTCCCACACTGCTGCGCTCTGGCGTGTGTTGATTTCCTTCTAAAGTTAAAAATGCCTTTTAACGGGTGAGTGTGTGTGAGCACGTCCTCGCCTGGTGGCTCGGAGCGGCAGGTGCTGGTGGCCTGTGGCTCAGCCTGGCACCGTGGGGATGCTGCTGGATGCACCAGGCAGAGCCAGGCTGGCCTCTGGACCTACCCAGACCGAACAGGGACCAGGCTCCTCCCGTCCCGCCTCCCAGGGATGAGGCCAGGGAATTTTGTCAAATGAAAATCTGCTTATGTGCGGACGGAGAGGGCTGGGTGGCAGTTGCTGTCCCAGCTAGCCCTGCTCTCCACTGGCGGGGAGGAATAGCACAGCCCTTGCTGTTGGCTCTGGGAGTGCTGCTGGGCTGGAGCAGGACAGAGCAGGAGGGTGGCGGTGCCAGGCCCTGCCTGTGCCTCACCAGCACCTCATTCAACACTAGAACCCTCCGAGGCGATGAAAGGAGCTCTCAGCTTCCTCCAGTCGTCTCTGGGGTAGTTCACTGCCAAGGAATGGTCTGTGGGTGACTTGCCTTTAGCTTGGATTGGTCCAGCAGTTCGGTATGGAGGGATCCAAGAGCCACTCAGTCTGTGTGCTCCATGGGGCACCTAAGGGCACTCTGGCACCTGTCACACTCATAGCTAATGAATGAAAAAATGACACAGAAATTAAATATAAAGGAAATGATGCATAGTGCTTTGAACTTGGACTCAAAGTGAAACAAGTGCTCTCAGTCCTGCTGACTGAATCAAATAATCCAAATTACTAATACATTTTAGTATTTTTTTCTGTGTGCAGAGACAGTAAAATGCTTTTAGCAAATTAGGTAAAGATTTTTCATCCATGTTTAAAACTAAACCAGAGCAGTGTGCTGTGGGTGCCCAGAGCCTGCTGTGAGCTCATGGCAGGGCTGTGCATGGCTGCCCTGTCCCTCCTGTGGCCTCTGAGTCCGAGTGCCCTGGGCCTGGCTCTGCCCTGGGAATGGCACCTGTGCACAGCCATGGGCCACGCTGGGGAGCCAGCAGGGAGCCCAGGCTGCAGAGAGGGCATTCCTTCCCAGTGGGAGCCAGGGCCGTGTGGGATGGTCTGCGGCCACCCGAGGGTAGCAGCTCACCCCAGCATCCCAGTTCAGAGGGATTTTGCAGCCCCTGCTGCTGTTTGAACTCAGATATGGCTGCAGATGCCTTTGGGCAGCAGCTCTGACTTGCCTGGAGTTCCCTGCTCTTGTGAACGTCTGAGAGATGCTCTGTTACCTTGGCTTTGTTGCTGAGGGTGTGGATTTATTGCAGCCTCATTGCTTGTGGCTGGACCATGCCCATGTTGGGCCATTTAGGGCCCTTTTTCCTGCCTGATCCCCTCTGCCCTCGGTGTCTGGGGCTGCCTAACAGTTCAGCCCCCGGGGCAGGGCAGCAGGAGCGACCCCAGGCACGTGGCAGAGATTTTCCTGTGTGGATGTGCGTGTGTTTGGAGGCATTCCCTGCGAGCATGTGTCTGATTTCCTGTGGAGAGGAGAAAAGACTTGCCAGATGAGACTGATTCTTGAAACTGGCAAAGTGTTTTTCAGATGTCAGCTCCCCTGGCCCTGGCCTGCTCATCAGCCATGGGAGGGACAGTGCTGGCACCAGCCAGTGCTGCTGTGGTTTTGGTGCATTCTGAGCTTGGTTTCAATTTTAGTATTTTTCTTTGAACATTTTGCTCCCTGCTCCAGCACAAGCCAGAGCAATGTTCCGATCTCTCTGGAGTGGAGCCCTGCCCTTGGCTGAGCAGTGCTGACGTGGTGGGTGTCTGGAGCGTTCCTGGTGCCCCCAGCTGTCCCCACCCCCCAGCAGGACCCGGAGCAGCCAGGGCTGAGTGAGCCCACTCCCCTGGGGAGGCTGTGCTGTATCCTGTGCCTGAGCTGGCCGCAGGCACAGAATGAAAACAGGAGTATTTACCCAACTTTTGATAACTTTTTTATTTCCCTTTAATATACACCTACAGCCTCACTATAGAAATACTGGAAACCAGACTTTAGCAGGCCTGAGAGACTGTAGCATTATCCATCTTCTGTAAATACTGTGGAGCAGTTGGAAACCTTTTTATGATCACAGCTCAGCTGGAAAAAAGCACCACATTCCTGCTGCCCTTTGGGAACACTGCCCTTCCTTGTGGGGTGGGGGACAGCAGCTGTTGAAGCATTTTGATTTAAGTGTTTCATGAGATAAAATTGTAATTTGCTGGATTTTAAATATCTCGTGCATCAGATCATTAGCATGCATAAGCATTGCAGGTAAGCCAGCCTTGCTCTGTTCCACAGAGATGCCTCTTCCCTCCCCAGGAATCTTCCAGAGACTTGGCCTTGGAGTCCTTGATGCTCCAAGGATTTAATGTGTTGGAAATGAAGCTTCAGCTCTGGAGCAAAGCTTATCCCAGACCTTTAAATCTAATCACACCCTCCTGACAGCATCCAAAGGCCAGGCACCCTCTGACAGCTCCTAATTCCACCCGAGCCCCATCAGCATGAGACTCATCTCTGGACACGCAAACGTGTCCGGTTCTATCGGACCAAGATTAATTTCGTAATTAAGATCCGCAGCTGCCTGGGGCACTTGGAGGTTTTGATGAGCATGAGCTTGGCTGGGAGCTGGTGCAGATCCTTTGGCTGCTGTCCCAGGGAGCCCGTGCCGTGAGGGATGGGACTGGGTGGGGTTCTGCAGCCTGGCCAGAGCCCTGTGCTCCCTGGAAAGGGCTGTCACCCGTGCTGCTCACCAGCCCAAACCTTCCTATCCCACTCAAAGCCAACGAGCTTCCTTCCCTCCTTGATGTGTCTCAGCTGAGAGGAAGTAACTGTCCTTGGCAGTGTTACCCACCCCCTACCTGCTGCTGCTGAACACCAATGAAACTTGTGTTGGATTTCTGTCTCTAAACTGTTGCATCCATTTTTTTCACCCCCTTCAAGACAGCCTTTATAAAAATAATATAATTAGCAATGAATGGGCAAGTGCTGAAGCTGGCAGAGCTGTGCCACAGAGCAGGGCAGCCCTGAGCTTGTGAGGCTATGGCAATGGCTGAGGGTGAGGAGGCTCCCAGGAAGGCTCTAGGGTGAGATGCAGCCTTTTTCTTAAAAGAAAGAAAGAAAAAAAAAGTCTTACGTAAGTCAAAACATCTGCTAGTGCATGACTAATGCCTTCCCTCCTCCCTGGTGTGGCAACTAAAGTCCATGGGAATTATATAAATGATTGTTTCCTGTAAGAAGTTATACGTTGTTCACGGGGCTTTTGGGGACAAGCCTTGTGTGCAGCCACCCCTTCCCTTTTGCTGTTTGCTCGTGGCTTTGGATCCAGCTGCTCCTGGCCCTGCTGCACTGCTGCTGTGAGCTGACAGCAAAGTCCAAACACATTGTCCCCAGCCCAGCTGGTGCCAGGATGGATTTATTCCTGCCAAAGTCAGCTTAACTGGACAATTACCTGTGTTTAGAGCTGAGGTTATTGATGTGCAGTGCTGGCAGCTGAATTAGCTGAGTGCTGGGCTGTGGGTGTGCCCAGCGTGGCAGGCTCTGGTGACACTGCTGTACCCTCCAGACCAGCCTGCCTGGCACTGGGTGCTGGTGCCTTCCCAGGCAAGGCTGCTGGCAGCAACTGCACTGACAGACCCAGGGGCTGCATCCCTTTGGTGTGTGAATGTGTGGGTGAGGGCTGCTCTGTCTGAGGGGAACGCAGGGAAATGTTTTACAGACCCAACAGCCGAAGCGGCCCCCAAATGTGGTTTTATTCCCACAGAGCTTCCCCGTTCTGGCACTGGTACTCTGCAGCATTTTTATAACTTTGCTCCCTTGTTTGCCTCTTGATTCCAATTTAAACCTCGTGTGGATCTGGTGCCCCCTGCACATCCCAAGGCTGCCACCTCCTCACGTCCCAGTGGGACTCCTGTGGCTGCCAGTCTGCCCAGTACCACCCAGCAGGGAATGGGGCTAATTCACTTCTGTGCTGAATTTCTATTGATATGTCCTGAATTTTGATGTAGTTTCCCTGGCTGGATCTCAGTTCTGGATGCTCTGGGTCTGTGTCTCTGGTCGGAGAGGGAGGAGCTGCTGGGTCCAGCAGAGGTGAGTGCTCCTGGCAGGTGGATGGATGCAGGTGTCTCTCAGCTTCCAAACACTGCACCAGCCATGCTCTGGGTTTCTGCTTTCCATGGTCTGGGGCATTAACTGCTGCCAGAATTACTAATGGGCTTCTGCTTTTAGCCTGAGTGCTGCAGGCTGCTGCTCCAAGGTGGAGATCATGGAGTCAATTAAGTAATTACCTGGTGTTTCAGCTGCCAACACTCGAGAGGTTTTTTTTCACCGCTGGCGTCAGTCCCAACACACATCTCACCCCAGACCCATCAGCAGTGGTTTGTGCACTACTGGAGCAGGCTGCTGTGCCGTGGATGGGCTGGACCTGCTTTTTCTGCAGGTGTTCTGGTGACAAATGGCTCCTCCTCCCTCTGTTTAGTCTCATTCTGCCATATAAATCCAGGCATAGCCTGAGCAGAAGCCAAAATTGCCTCTTGACAGTTCTCTTGTTCTGACTGTTTTACCCTCAGTTTCGTGATGAGCAGCAGCTCACCAGCGAAATGCAGAGCGAGCTGAGCTGTAGGTGACACACAGTGGCACCAGGAGCAGCCAGACCCTGCTGAGGCCCCATGATCCAGGGAAATACGTCTCCAGTGGCTCCTGGGACTCATCAGCCTCTTGGTGAGACAGTGCTGGAAGTGCTGGGGACTGCTGGAGCGTGCTGATGCACAGGGACAGGGCTGGTGGGATGGACCCCTGCCTCGGGCACCTCTGGGCAGAAGGTCCAGGGGCACAAAGTCATAATCCATGGCAAGGCATGGAAGCCTTGTTGGTGAAAGTTGTGTGCTTAATTAAATCAGAGTTGGGAAGTGCTGAGGGGGCCAGAGCCCCATGAGGGGCTCTCCAGTAATTCACGGGGAGGATAAATGAACCTTCATTGGAGCAGGGGCATGTTTGGGGAATGTCTGACCCTGGCAGAGAGATGGAGTGGAGGGAGGTCTGCTACCCTTGCACTGCAAAGGCTGAGAACTGCTTCATGTTTAGGAACAGGGGAAGGCAGCAATGAAGTGATAAATACAGCAGCAGGACAACCCAAACAGTTTTTAGCAAAGGAATGAAGTCCCAGCAATTGGCATTTTGGTGGCAAATCAGCAGCCATATGGCACAAGGGACTGGGAACCATTTGTATCCAAACTCTGCTCCCAAGTCCTTTTCCTAGTCCCAAGTCTCTTTCCTAGCTAAAAAAGGCTAAATCTGTGCAGGAGAGCTGGAATGTCAACTAAGAAACACTTAACGTATTGACTCTCTTGCCTTTGGATTTCACCTGATTTACCCATTTTGTCTCCATGGGAATGCAAATTGTTGTTTCCTATTTGTCAGCACCTGCCTGTGACCTCCATGGCAGGTCTCTGGTGGGATACAGAGCCCTGAGCATTGTGTCCACCCAGAGACACAGGATAACTGCACAGGCAATCACTGACAGAAACTAGGCACTGGAAAGAAAAGTCATCTCCCACTGAGAAGGAAGGGGCTCAGCCTTTCCTGGGGCTGGGATGTTGTTTCTGGGCTCTTGCTGGTACTCGTTCTCAAAATGCTCAGCATCCTCACATTTCTGCAAGCAGCTGAATTAATTTATTTAATTTTTTTTTTCTTGGTTTATTTTGAGTGGCGGGGAAGGGAATTGCAGGCTAAGAACCAAACAGCCAAAGAGTGACTCTGAGGCACAAAGCTGGCAATGGAATACACTGTTGGGAGACAATCAAAGAGAATGGAAGGTATTACAGACCTATCACTGTGACTAAGTGTGCATGGATTATCAGTGTGGGAGTTTTTATACTGGAGTGGTTTGGAGCTAGTGAGATTACTCACGATTTTTATAACATCAGCATCAGTGTCCAAATGGGAGATATCTGCATGTGCAAAACAATGTCTCTGAAACGTCAACAAGTGTTGCTTGCTGTTGTTGGCAGAATACAAAACCAGCAAAGGGCATTTCACCACTGGCTCATTCTTTGTGTCCCTGTGCCAGGTCAGGGCTCTGCCTGTTCACCTGCTGCCTCCTCTCCCCAGGCTGCCTGTCCAGCAGCCACTGTCATTTCATCCTGCCCTCAGCCCAGGCCCGACTCTATCAGCATTGGTTTGCTATGAAATGCCCAGAGTGATTTTACTCATCGTGTCCATCTTAAAGCACTCCAGGAGAAAGTTTAAATATTATTTCTGGCTCCTTTGGCTGCTAACTCTCACAGCATTGTCATGGAAGTTTCCACGCTGCTCTGTAAAACTGTAAGATGCTTTTGGCTGATTTATGTTGGCCTAAAATCATTGCAGTAGACTGAATAAAAGAAAAAAGGATTTAGTTTGTGCTTTCAAGTAATTTCTGTGACCAGATATGTGTGGAGCTGTGGCACAGCCAAAGCAGCAAAGGTTGTGTTTGAGGGACCTGCCAGCACAACCTCTGCTAGGGTGATAAGTGCTTCAGCACATGGGCTGGGAACACCTTGACTAGTGAAAGGTTGTTAGCATTTGCTGTGGGCTTGTGTGCTTGGAAGGCTGCGACCGAGGCTCTCGGCATCGCTGGCTGCACACGGGGCTGGTGGGACCAGTGCTAAAACAGAGGCCTTTAGCCAAAACTAACGACAGGAAATGAAAACCAGCACCTCTGAAGCCGCCTCTGCAGCCTGTTGTGTTTGAGTGTCGCAGTGCACAACGCCAGCAGGTCCTGCAGGGCTGGCCCCACAGCCCTCCAGGACATCCTCTGGCTGCTCCACTCCTGCGCCTGGTCGTGCTGGCTCTGGCTGGCTAGAGTTAATTTCCTTCCCAGTGGCTGTGTTTGGGATTTGTGCTGAACACAGTGATTGTAAGTAGAGATGTTTTTGCCCTGTCTGAGCGGGGCTCACACAGAACCAAGGCCTCTCCTGCTGCTCGTACTGCCACGCTGGAAAGCTGGGAGTGCACGGGAGGCTGGGAGGGGAAACACTCAGGAAAGGTGATCCCAGCTGACCCAAGGGAGTTCCAGACCACAGGACATCATGCTCAGCCCACAAGGTGGGGGTCAGTGGAGTCTGTCTTCCCAAGTTACTGCTGCATGAGGTGGAGCCCTGCTGCCCTGGAGGTGGCTGAACACCTGACTGCCCATGGAAGGCAGTGAATGAATTCCTTCACTTTGCTTGTGTGTGTGGCTTTTGCTTCACCTATTAAACTGTCTTCATCTCAACCCACAAGTTTTCTCACTTTTGCTCTTCTGATTCTCTTCCCAGTCCCACTGGTGGGGAAGTGAGGGAGCGGCTGTGTGAGGCTTGGATGCTGACTGGGGTTAAACCACGACAATGTGGGACCTTTTGTTCCAAAAGTCTCAACATCAGACTAAATTTAGTACTAGAGGAATCAATAAATGGTTGCCAACTTTAACAGAAGGGCAGAGCAAGGTCAATGTTAAGTATTTCTGAACAATTTTACCCATGGTTTCAGGTTCTTCTCCTTCCCAGTTGGGAATGACATGATGAGAAACTTTCCACTGCTTTAAATATTAAGGAATCTCTGAAAATACTTAGAAACAATTAACTCCAAATGTTCTCTGGTTTGGGGTTTGATATTCTCTTTTTAAGTACAGTATGTTGTTTTCATCCAATCTACATGCTGGTGTCCAGAGGCTTGTTTTTGTGGTGCATTTGTACATCTATAATGAAGAATGTCCAGTGACACACAGACACACAAGGCAGACCTTGGTGGAGTGTTAGGTTTTAGTTTCAAGATCCATGTCCTAAAGGCAGCTGAGGGTGAGCTGTTTGTCTGTCGGGGCATGGAGGAAAACAACAGTTCTGCACGAGGCACTGAGCACCACGGGGGAACAAATGCTCTTTATGTTATTAAGTTGTGCACAACCAGATGGGAATTATAGAAAACTCCACTTAAATATTTTGTCTCAACAACACAAGTGAAAATCGGTAGCTTTTGGAGATTTGCTTTGTGTCAGGCTGCTCCATCTCCTACTAAGCTTTTCCATACATTCCTCTGCTAATAAAACAGGGCAACAAGTTTATGAAAATGCAGTTGGGACCTCCTGATATTTTAGTTTAAATGAGTATTTCAGGGGCTTGGAAGGAGGAGTTATGTTCTGTGTATAACAACAAGTTGTAGCTTGGTCGTTCAGCAAGATCAAGCAGTTTATCCGTGCTGCAGCGGAGCCCAGAGTGCCAGTAAAACAGAGGAGGAGAGCTGTGCTTGCTGGGCAGGCTCCAGCCGGGCTCTCGGCCCAGGTGTGTGTCTGCCCCGTGCTGCTGCCCACAGCGCTGCTGGGCTGCCACGGGAACGGCAGCATCCCGTGGGAAGGCAGAGACAGGGGGCGGGTCACCCACACCTAACATCGTCCGGAGGATACAGACAGGACACCGTGTCCCTGCTGTGGGATCCCTCAGGCACATCCCGTGGGAATGCAGAGACAGGGAGCGGGTCACCCACACCTAACATCGTCCGGAGGATACAGACAGGACACCGTGTCCCTGCTGTGGGATCCCTCAGGCACATCCCGTCTGGCACTGAGCTCACCGGCAGCGACCCTGCGGCACCCACTGACAGCGGCGCCCTGCGCTCCGCCCGTTAATGCTCATCCACAGGCTGGAACGCCCGGCCACGTGTTTAATTAGGCTTCATTAGAGAGTGAGCACAGAGCGCTCTGCCGCTCTGACACAACGCGGCCCGCCGAAAAGCCCCGGCAGCGGTCCGGGGGATGGACAGAGGGAGGGATG